>JAJPUD010003485.1:34801-96271 GCA_023553655.1 Myrmecobius fasciatus
AACAAGATTACAGAAAGTCATCCCCAGGATAATATATCATGACCAAGTAGGATTTATACCAGGAATGCAGGGCTGGTTCAATATTAGGAAAACTATTAGCATAATCAATTATATTAATAACCAAATTAATAAAAACCATATGATTATCTCAATAGATGCAGAAAAAGCCTTTGATAAAACCCAACACCCATTCCTATTAAACACACTGGAGAGTATAGGAATAAATGGGCTTTTCCTTAAAATGATTAGTAGTATCTACTTAAAACCTTCAACAAGCATCATATGTAATGGAGTCAAACTAGAACCATTCCCAGTAAGATCAGGAGTGAAACAAGGCTGCCCACTGTCACCATTATTATTTAATATCATCTTAGAAATGTTAGCTTTGGCAGTAAGAGAAGAAAAAGAGATAAAAGGAATCAGAGTAGGTAATGAGGAAACCAAATTATCACTCTTCGCAGATGACATGATGGTATACTTAGAGAACCCTAGAGATTCAACTAAAAAACTACTAGAAACAATTCACAACTTTAGCAAAGTTGCAGGATACAAAATAAATCCACATAAATCATCAGCATTTTTATATATTACCAATAAAGTTCAGCAGCAAGAGATACAAAAAGAAATTCCATTCAAAATAACTGTTGATAGTATAAAATATTTGGGAATTTATCTGCCAAGGGATAGTCAGGAACTATATGAATTAAACTACCAAACACTTTCCACACAAATAAAATCAGACCTAGTCAATTGGAAAATCTTAAAATGCTCATGAGTAGGCCAAGCGAATATAATAAAAATGACAATATTTCCCAAACTAATTTACTTATTTTGTGCCATACCAATCAAACTCCCAACAAATTATCTTACAGATCTAGAAAAAATAGTAGCAAAGTTCATTTGGAAAAACAAAAGGTCAAGAATTTCAAGGGGATTAATGGAAAAAAAAGGCTGACGATAGTGGACTTGCTATACCAGATCTAAAACTGTATTACAAAGCAGCGGTCATCAAAACCATTTGGTACTGGCTAAGAAACAGAGTAGTCAATCAGTGGAATAGGATAGAATCACAAGACAAATTAAGCAATAACTATAACAATTTAGTCTTTGATAAACCCAAAGACCCCAGCTTTTGGGATAAGTATTCACTATTTGACAAAAACTGCTGGGAAAACTGGAAACTAGTGTGGAAGAAATTAGGGCTTGACCCACATCTAACACCACATACCAAGGTAAGATCTAAATGGGTTCATGATCTGGATATAAAGAGTGATACTATAAGCAAATTAGAGGAACGTAATATAGTTTACCTCTCAGACCTATGGAGATGGAATAAATTTATGTCCAAAGAAGAACTGGAACTCTTAATTGAAAACCAGATAGATAACTTTGACTATATTAAGTTAAAAAGTTTTTGTACAAAATCAATGCAAACAAGATTAGGAGGGAAGCAATAAATTGGAAAATCATCTTTACATTTAAGGGTTCTGATAAAGGTCTCATCTCTAAATATATATAGAGAATTGTCTCATATTTATAAAAATTCAAGCCATTCTCCAATCAATAAATGGTCAAAGGATATGAACAGACAATTTTCAGAGGATGAAATTAAAACTATTTATAGTCATATGAAAAGGTGCTCCAGATCACTATTGATCAGAGAAATGCAAATCAAGACAACCCTGAGGTCCCACTACACACCTGTCAGATTAGCTAAAATGACAGGAAAAGTTAATGATGAATGTTAATGATGAATGAGGGGATGTGGGAGGGCTGGGACACTGATGCATTGTTGGTGGAGCTGTGAGCGGATACAGCCATTCTGGAGAACAATTTGGAGCTATGCTCAAAAAGTTATCAAACTGTGCATACCCTTTGACCCAGCAGCATTTCTATTGGGCTTATATCCCAAAGAAATCATAAAGGACGGAAAAGGCCCCACATGTGCAAGAATGTTTGTGGCAGCCCTTTTTGTAGTGGCTAGAAACTGGAAATTGAATAGATGCCCTTCAATTGGAGAATGGCTGAATAAATTATAGTATGTGAATATTGTGGAATATTATTGTTCTGTAAGAAATGACCAGCAAGATGATTTCAGAGAGGCTTGGAGAGACTTACATGAACTGATGCTGAGTGAAATGAGCAGAACCAGGAGATCATTATACACGGCAACAACAGTACTATATGACGATCAATTCTAATGGACAAGGCTCTCTTCAACAATGAAATGCTTCAAACCACCTCTAACTGTTCACTGAAGAAAGCCATATACACCCAGAGAGAGGGATGTGAAATGTAGACCACAACGTTACATTCTCATACTCCTTGAGTGATGTTTGCTTACATTGTGTTTCCTTTATCTGATATATCTTTTGTGTAGATAAGATTTTTCTTGCACAACAAGTTTGGAAATATGTATACATATATTCGATTTGCCAATATTTTAACATAATTAACATGTAGTGGATATCCTGCCATCTAGGGGAGGGGTGGGGAGTTGGGGGGAAAAATTTGTAACAGAAAGCTATGTAAGGGTTATTGTTGAAGAATTACCCACACATGTTATGCAAATAAAATTTAAAAAAAAATTGACAAAACACCTGGCACTTCAACATCATGAAAAGTATATCCAAATTGGAGATATTTGACATCTGAATGGTGTTTCTTTTCTTAAAGGAATTTGGCATTTGAATCGCTCACTATTTCACTAGATGAAGAGCCCTAAATATTACTTCTAGCTTCTTCAAATTTCCTTGTTTTGTCTCTTTAATGAAAGCTGAAACTATTAAAAATTATAACCAGGACAAAATATCATTCAGAACATAAATGGGTCCTGATTATTTTGCAGAAAGGTATTCAAAACAACAACAAAAACACTGTGTCTTACGTTATTGAATGCATTCAGCATTTGGTTTATTACAGCCAATTGTTCTGTTAGAAGTTTGACTTGGGACAAATTACTAATGATTTTCTAGCTCAAATGTATTTTTTCACTTTATCTGAGCCTTAGCACATCATACAGGTTTGCTCTCTGTCTACAATCACAATTTTTTTTCTTTCCATTTAAAGCTTTCCATTAAAAAAGCCATTTGAAAAATGTTGCATTTATATACATCACTTTAAATAAAGAGCAAAAAACACTTTATGATTTAATACTTCATCCAAAATTTTCCTTATGATTATCAGTAAAACTAAGTATAAAATATATAAAAGCAAATTTGACAAACTCTTAGGAAAATTGCAAGTAGTCTGACAGGAAAACAGGACATATGACAGATCATAAATAAAGGATAAGCTCATTAACAAATCAAAGGAGCAAGGAAGAAATCACCTATCAGATCTATGGACACAGTTCAAGACCAAACAAGACACAGAGAAAAGACAATTTTGATTATATAAAGCTTAAATGTTTTCCCACAAACAGAAACAATACAGCTAAAATTAGAAGACACAAACCCCTAAATGGGGAAAAAATTTTTTTGCAGAAAGTTTCTCTGATAAATGTCTCATTTTGAAAATATATTAAAGAAATGATCCAATAAATCAAAACAATTAACAAGTATTTATTAACAGTCTATTACATGCTAAGCTTGTGAGCCATTCCCCAAATGTTAAATGATCAAAAGACAAAAGATATGAATAGGCAATTTTTAAAGGAAGAAAACAAACAAAAAAAAACACTCTAAATTACTAATGATTAGAAAAATGCAAATTAAAACAACTCTGAAATCTCACAAACATTAGATTGGCAAAGTAGGTGATGAAGACCACATAAAAGAGAAAAGGACTTACATACAAAAATATTTAAAGCAGCTTTTTTTTGTGGGGGCAAAGAATTGGAAATAGAAAGGTGTCTATAAATGGCTAAACAAGTTACAGTATTTGAATGGGATGAAACACTATTGTGCCATAAGAAATGATAAATGTGATAAAGTAGATAGGATTCAACTTCAACTCCAGCCTCACACACTTACTAGTTATATGACCTTGTAAATCACTGAACCTGTTTGCCTCAGTTTTCTCAACTGTAACTTGGGATAACAATAGCATCTATCGCACATGATTGTTATCAGACTCAAATGAGATACATTTGTAAATCACTTGGCATGTTGTCTATGGCATGTGCTATATAAATGCTATTACTGAAACACAGGAAGAGTTATATTAATTGATGAAATGAAATGAACAGAACTAGGAGAATAATGAATAAAATAAAAATAAAGAACTTAGAAAAATAGGAATCAAGATCAAAACAATAATCCAACTATAATTCCAGAGGATCCATGATGAAACATGCTACCGCTTGTCCAAAGAAAAAGATAGTGGACTGAAGAGTATAGACAGACAATGCAGTGGGTAAGGAGCAGACAGTAAGGAAAGGGAGGAAGATAATGTTAGGCAAGAGGGAAAGAAGATGGATTTTCATCTACAGCATTTCTATATGACCAGTTCAAAGATCCCAAACTTGTGAGGAGATGAAAACTAAGATAGAGAAGAAAAATATAATAATAACTACTGGAAGAAGTACTTTCATTCCCTCACCAATATCCCAAACCTGCTCAATGAACAGCTCCTTAATTTTACCCTTTGCCAGCATTCTATCACGGATGAAGCATGAAGTCTGGAGTGGAGGATTTGTATTCAAACTCTAGTACTACCCATATATCACCTGTGTGGACTTGGGCAAGTAATTTACCTTTCTGGGACTCAGTCTTTCCATGTATAAAATGAAGATGTTAAAATAAGTGATCTTTCAGGTTTTAATCTATACCTTTTCTTTTGGCTCAGCTAGCTAGTATTATAGTTGCTATATCAAAGTAGCGAAAATAGGTGTAAGTTTTCTTCACATAAAAGTGAAGATAAAAAAGGAATGAGAATTATAAAGGGATACAAAATTATAAACCTTCTTAAATGTCTCGTTTACAAATAAAATTACCAAGATACTTCTAAGTTACATAAAGAACAAATTTTAAACCCCAATTTTAACACCAAAATAGTAGTACTAAAAGGCAAAAAAGAGGTTGACAGAACTTAAAGTTAAACCAACACTGAATTAATAAATACCAGGAAATAGTTCTTTGAAAAATAAATTGATAAGCCATTACCTAATTAAATTAAGGAAAAGGAAACCAACTGACCAGTATCAGAAACAATAATGATCACATAACATTTATATAAACTTCTAGGTGGCACAGTGAATGGAATACTGGGCTTGAAATCCAGAAGACATCTTTCTGAGTTCAAATACAACCTCAGCTACTAATTGTGTGATGCTAGGTTAAATCACTTCACCATGTGTGTCTCAGTTATTTCATTTGTAAAATGAATTGGAGAAGGAAATGGTAAATCACTGCAGTATGTCCGCTAGGAAAACTCCAAAAGGAATGACAGAGAGCTAGATAAACTGAAATGACTGAACAACAACTGATGCGTAAACCATATTCTACACTGTGACTTTGCTCTCATGGTTTTGAAATATCACAGGTTGGCACAAGAAATCAAATAGGAATTTTTGGAGAACAGAACACAGAGCCTATGATCAAATAATTAAGTCAAATTTTATAAAAAGGTACTCTAAAAGAAAAAGAAAAAATTCAGAGTGACATGAAAGGAGAGCCAAAAAATTTTACATGGATTTTCCAGTTCTCAGGGGTGTTGTACCCCTAAACTTCTCATGTTATGGAAGGGATAACTATTGGGAGAACTGCAGAGGTGCAACTAAAAAACTAAATAAAACAATGAACAACTTCATTCAACTGCGGAGGAAAAAAAACTACCCATCCAATTCATCAGCATTTCGGTATATTACTAAGTAAACTAAGCAGGAAGAGAAAGAATGAAAAATGTAAAATACCTGGAAATCTCACTGCCAAAACATATACAGAAACTGTTATAATTTACAAAATACTCTCCACACAAATAAAGACAAATCTAAATAAGCAGAGAAATAGTGACTGCTCAGACAAGTTAATATAATAAATGGCAATCCAACTAACTTATTCAGTGCCCTACTAAATGTGCCATAATTACTTTATAGAACTAAAAAAAAGATTAAAATAAAATTCAATTCCTTCATTTCACAGATAAATGACAAGATAAAGATTCAAACCCAGTTCCAGTAATTTCAAAACCAATACTGTTTTAACTGTACCATAAGGCCTCTTACTTGCTTCTATGCTCAGCATATAGATCACAGATTTCTACAAATGTCTTCTTTTCTGATTAAGTGAAAAGGTTGGTTACTTACTCTTTTTCACATTAAAGCAAACTAGGAGTTACATTATCCCATGTCAGACTCCCTACCAAAAGGGCACTTGGAGGCCTACCATTTTTAAAAATCAAAGTTAGCTACAAATAATTCTGTTTTCTTGGCCTAGTTAATTTGATCAACTATTTGGAAAGCCTTTTCTATTTCATTCATGTGAATACACACACATATGCATATGTATGTGTGTGAATATATCTTTATGCATATGTATCTTTATCATTCATGCCATTCCATTCTCTTTTTAAAATATATCATTCTTCCAAAATATCTGAAAAATTGTTCTAGCATCATTAACAACTATAGCTTTATATATAAAGATCAATTTCTTAGGTTTCAATCTTTCCCTATTTATCAGTTCCTTCCCTTTTGCCAACAAAAAGGCTCTCCCCTCCAGCTTAAAAGAAAACAAATAACTCTAGACTTCCAATATTGTCTCAAATTTTCATCCTATCTTTTCTCCCTTTCACAAACTCCTAGGACAAAACTATTTATTCCTTTGTCTCCATTTCTCTCAATCCTTTATAATGAAGCTTCCAATCCAAATTCTCAACTGAAACTTCTCTATCCAAAATTATAAAAGATTTTTAGCTGCCAATCTAATGGCCTTTAGTCAATTTTCTTCCTTTTTGATCAGGGGTTCTTAACTTGGGATTCATAAACTGTATGTGTGAAAATATTTTTACAACTGCTATTTCAGAGTAATTGTTTTTCCTTGTAATCTTATGTCTTTTATATATTTAAAAATCTTTATTTTGAGAAAAAATTCAAACTGCCAGATCAATTCATGCCACAAAGTTAGTTAAAAATACCTCTTCTTGACCAGCCTGCTATGTGGCTTTGTTGACCGCTTTCCCCATCTTTATAGCCTTTCTGGGTTTTAAGGATACTATTCTCTCTCAGTTTGCCTCTTACCTGTCCAACTATTCTATTTTAGTGTCCTGGAGAGTAATCAAATATATCATACCCCTAATTCTAGATATTCTCCAAGGCTCTATCCTAAACTCTCTTCTCTTTTACCATGTATAGTGTACTCTCTTGGTGACCTAATCAGTAACCATGAGTTTAATAATCACTTCGGATATAACTATTAGATGATTCACAATCCTATTCTTTTTCCTGTGTATCACTAGCTCCATATCAGATATTTCAAAATGGATATCTAACAGGGAAAAGAAACTACATGTCCAGAGTACATGATGTTCTAGATGGCTGCTAACCCATGGGTGTCTCACAGGATCTATCCTGGGTCCCTTTCTCTTCTCTACAATATTTCATTTTGTAACTTCCATAGATTCAATTTCTATGCTACTAATTCTCAAATCTATTTATCTCTAACTTCTCTGCTGACATTAAGTCTTACATCTTCAAACTGATTGTCCCACAGACCTCTTAAATTCAACATGTATAAAACTGAATTCTATACAAGTACATAAGAATTTGTTTTGTTTTTTGCTCAGTTATCTCTGAATATTACATCTGCTGTAGTCTCCAAACCCTGGCCATCTCTAGCCAAACGACTCCAAGAAGAAACCATTCTTCTTAAGGTTCCAATAAAGACCAAGTATTCAGCAGCTCAATGACAAAGCAATATCCTATTCAAAAGGTCCAAACTTCTGTCTGCTATTGAAGGCTTTATATGTTACTACCCAACATTTCTCCTTCTTACCCCACGATTTACTCCCAATTCCCTTTATCTTCAATCTGACCTACTTTTCAAACAAAAAAGTTTCTGTGCTCTGAAAGCTCTTCCCAGAAGAGTCTAAAACGTTGCCTATTTTTATGAAAACCAAACATGCCAACTGAGTAAATACAATTTTAAAAAACACACATCCTCAAAGTAATCAATTTCCAAGAACTGTCTAATGCAAATATTCTGATTCAATGCACAAAGCTTTAGTAAAAATACTAATTCCAACTCAACAAATTCTTACTTTACTTATGAAAAACAAATCTGGAACTCAGAAAAAAAAAAACCCATTAGGTAAGTTCTTATGAAGAAATACAACCATCCTGGAAAGCAATCTGTAAATATGCACAAAAAGTTACTAAGCAGTACCCTTTGACTCCACTATCTACAAGGCTTACTCAAAAGATACTCTTAATATTAAACGGATATTGCCTCAGTCAAACTGAGATCTGTCAAAGACCTTAGCTTTAAAAAGGTCACAATTTCTTATTGCACCCAGGGCCATCTTCTTCAGTCCTGTTCTATATCTTAATGTGTGTGTATATATATGTATATAGATATAAAATATAGATACAAATATTTATTAATAATTTGTCACTGAAAGAAGTGAGGCAGGTGACTTTGCATAGCCCTCCCTTATTTAAATCCATATTACTTGTATGTCATGGCATCACCTCCCTGATATCACAGTCCTTGAGAATAAAGAGCAAACAAAATACTCAAAAAAGATCACAGAAACAGAAAAATAGCATGATTTTGCACGCGCGCGTGCGCGCACACACACACAGAGCAGTTCTTTCTGTGATGGCCAAAAATAAGACAGAAATTAAAGGGATGCCTATCAACTGAGGAATGGCTGGGGTATGAATGTGATGGCATACTATTATCCTGTTAAGGGGGGGGGGGGGGCGGCAGAAAGAAAATGCAGATTTTTTTCAAAGAGAAAAGGGAAAGACATATAAGGTGAAACAGTCCGCAAAATCAGGACATTTTATACTATATATCAATATTTTGAAGAGTTATAAATTGACAATAAAATAAGCAGAATTAAGAGAACAATTTAACATTAAACTGAAAAAAAGATAAACTTTGAAAGTTGTAAAAATTATGTCAATACAATGACTACCCACGATCTGAAATGACAAATGATGAAATATATTGTTCATCTACTTTCAGAGAGGTGATAAAAGTGCAGAATGAAACATATTTGCATACAATAAAAAATGTTTTTCTCACAATGGGGTAAGAGGGAGAGAAACAGATTTTTGGTCATTTAAAATAATTTTTTATAGAGAAGTAAGGAGATGCTATAGACAGAATACTTCATGTACTTTCAAATCAGATCCCTATATTATTAGTTTTACTTGTTACAAGATACTTTTCCTAGAGTGGGATTAATGAATAAATATTTAATTTAGCTGTTGTTCCTACTTTATTTTCAAAGAGGATCAATGACATGGAGTGATATCTTGACTTGTGCATGGACTGTATTTAAGTGAGGCAGAGTTGCATAAATAATGTAAAAACAAAACAAATTAATACAATATTAAAAGAATCATTTTGACTGGAATGTGTGGAATGGACCTGAGTGGAAACAGACCTGAGGAAGATCAAATGAGCAGCTGTTATAATAATCTAAACAAGGGGTAAAGCAAGAAGTGATGAGGATCCAAATCAAAGTTGTATCTGGAGGTGTTGAATTAGATGCAAGATATGCTATGAAGACAGAAATGGCAAGATTTGGCAACTGACTGGACATGCAATGGTGAGGAAAAGAGTGAAGCCCAGAAAAAAGCTGAGATTATGAAATTGGAAGACTCAAAGTATAATGGTGCCTTCACCGGTAAATAGGGAAGTCTGGAAGAAAGACAGCTTTCTAGGGAAATAACATTAGTTGTTCCATACATGTCAAGTTCAAGAAATTCAGAACTGAAACTCGGGAGAGATTGGGGCTTGACATGTAGGTCTGGGAGTCATTTGCAGAAAGATGATAATTAAACTCTTAGAAGGTAACCAAAAGGGAGAGGAGGATTCATGACAGAAGTTTGGGGAACACCCACAGTTAGTGGGTATGATGTATACTGTGAGGCAGTAATGAAAACTTAGGAGAGGAATCAGTAGTGTCATGAAAACCCAGAGAACAGTATATTCAAGAAGAAAGAATAGTCAACAGTGTCAAACACTGAGAAGGACGAAGACTGAGAAAAAGACTATTAGATCTGACAAGACAACTTTGGAAAGAGCAATTTCAGTAAGTAATGAAGTCAGAATAGACAAAAAGAATTGAGGGTTTAGATGGAAGAGGCTTGGCCTTAAGAGGCCTAGTGAGTACATGATCTAGTCAGAGGACTATGTTTCTAACACTGTTTTATGAAAGAAACTGCCTCCTGTAAGGTTCTGCTATTTAATGTTATATTCTGGCAGAATCAATTACCAATATTAGTGGACAAGTCTGAATGAGTACAAAGATCCTAAACTAAGTATCCTTTAGCTACAAAAGATCTTCCTGGAGAATACAGAATTTTTTAAGAAACCAAAGCAATGTGAATATAACAATAAAGCAATAAAGTTCCTTGAACAACTAAAATTCAAAATATATGAGAGTTCTCCCATTTAGACTACCGAACAACAAAATGCTATTTTTCTTGGCCCAAATAATTCACATATGCCAATCTTTTCACCATGGTACTGACATCAAGACTACTTATAGTAGACTAGGGGGTCAAAAGGTACAATATGGCAATGAGAAATAATCTAGACATCCAAAACTAAGGCTTTCTTCAGAGTTATTTCCTGTGTGAAGTTACTTTATGACCAGCTGTCCTGGTAACTTAAGATATAAAAAGAATAAAAATACTTAGAATTTCTCTATAAATGTCACTGGCTCTATTTTGTGTCAAACAGTTTCCAGAATCTATACTGGCAGAAGATGACAGCCTTATTTTTGGAGAGACTGGCATCACCTGCTTGCTTCATTTACTGTGAACATGTCTGGAAACAATAGACCTGTAATCTGATCCCATCAAGGAAAAAACATATCAAGAGTCGAAATAAAGCTGAAAACTAACTGCAATTCCCAACAATCTGAATTACTGAAAATAATTATAATGATGGATTTGTGCTGAAAATTAAAGTCTTAGAGAATGTTTAGGAAGAAAAAGAACTACCTGCTTATAACTAATTTTCTGGTCACAATTTAAATATCACTAGTACTTCTACTTTGCTGGAATAAACGGTTATAAATAAATGGTTCTATAATTGCCCATATTGTACTTCAATTCAGAACCTCTATTGGTAACTTAAAAATAGCCCCCCCCCAATTTTTTTTTCTGTAGTCACTGGTGGCTTTTTCCACTCCCATTCCCTTAATCCATAGTACTAATAAGAAAAGAGGCCAGAGACTGAAAGAAAATGGCAAGATAAGAATTATCACAATGCCTTCTAAGGACAAACATTCCCAGACTTCTAAAGGCTAAGGCTATGAACTGAGCCTGTGATTATATTAATACAAGAAACTCTTGGATTAAAAAAAAAAAAAAAAAAAACCTCCCTACCAATACAGGATGGTACTCTCTGCAACTTATACTCTTAGAGCTGCCCAGAGAACTGAGATATTAAGAGACTTGCTCAAGATTACCAGTTTGTGTCAGATGGAATTTGAACCCAGATCTTCTAGGTTGGTTCTCTTGCCTTTCTCTTAGGTTGCTAAACAACAAATATCCTCAATCACACTCACACCTCCTTCACAACAAATTAAACTCCACACCATTTCTATCCCTCCCCATGCCATGGGCAGGATGCCAAATAGCCAAATGAAATAAAAATACTTAGCAGAAATAAAATCTACAAGTTACTGAAGATAATAAGAGAAAGTCTCAACAAGCAAAGGAAAACAAATGTTGAAGAATGATACTAGCCTACTAAGTCATTCACATGCCCTCCTTGCAATCAGAAGTTCCTTTAAATAGCACCTTCAATATAGACCTACAAGACTAGATTTTTGCTATTGTGAGCCTTTCAAAAGACAGCAGCAGGAAAGCAAATCCCAAGTGAAAGACTACACCTATTTACTACGTTTTCCTGACCCCAGAGACTTTCTTCTCTAAAGATGGTTGGCAGAAGTGAAAGAGAATTAGGAGGAGCAATGGAATACTGTTGGAGTTTGGATATTTTTGCTCAGGAAATAGACTACAAACAATAAAGCTACTCCCAGACCCCTCAAGGAACAAAATGAGAGGAGACATGTCCTGACATTAATCCTGCTACTCAATAGTTCTCATCAATAATTCACAACAGATTAATCTGCAAACATAAACAACAAAACTGGCTTCTACCAAAGCCAACTTCTGTGTCTCAATTCTTAAAACCTGCAAAGAAAACTAGTAGAAAGTTACACATCAATTAGCATAAACAAAATTATTTGCCATTATCCCCTTTCCCACTCCCACTAAAAACCTGCTCTTTTTTTGGATTTTTCCAATTTGACAACCTTCAAAGTGCTTTCTTTACAAAAGGCCTACAAAATACAAGTATTTACACCACTACTTAACAAAGTAAAAGTAAATATTGCACTCAGAATTCAAATTTGGGACTTCAAATTCAATGTTCTTTCCACTACTAAGTGCCAGCACTTAGTAGGTACTTCAATGTTTGCTGAATAAATATATTATGTGAGGTAGAATTTCCCATAAAGAAATTTTTTTAAAGTATGCTCTCTTTTAAAAAGTCAAAATTATTCCAGACTATCTTAAAATTTTCTAAGCCTCTTAATGTGTTTTAAGTAAATAAACACTACTTAGTATTTTGGAAACTGTTACAATTCATTTCCATACTGATCAATATCCTCTAGATTTGTAATTTGTAAACAATTATAGCTACCCCTGACCTGCAAAGATGTGTAGTACAAACATCTATCTCAGAATACCCTCAATAAAGAGTATTTAAAAATAACAAAAATGAAGCAAAACTATAATCCCCAAAGCCCAGGGAACTCCCTAAAATGCTTACAGCTTTCAATTTCTAAATCCCTTTCATACTTTAGCATAAAATGTAAGTAAGCTTCTTTGGACAAAGCTCTAAGAAGGTCCTACCTTATTGCATAATTTTTTTACTGTTAAAAATTAAAAAAAAGAAAGAAACCAGTCACAGCAAAGTTTTGGCGAGAGAAAACCATTTTCATAGCTAGCTCCTAAAAAAGTTTGTTTTTTCAAAAGAAAAGTAGTAAAGAACTGAGCAAACGACCACCCTATTATCTATCTCCTGAAAACTTTATTTGGTACATCCTGCAGAAAAAGTCCACAAAGAAAATAAGACTCTTTTTACCCCAATAAAATCACTCTACACTGTGCTGAAAGGCATTTCAAGCCAATTCCAAAAGTACAATCTTAAATTATCTGCCAATTCTAGGACTGAGGAGTCCAAAATACCATAATTCAGTTTGGGCTATTTTATCAACAGCTTTTGTTTTCTCACTGCTTTATGTGAAATACAAAGTTATTAGAAGAAATAAAACTTAAATATATAAAGTTACAACAGCATCTGATTAACAATGGTATCTTCTTAACTCCATTAATTCTACAGAACTCCATTTTTATTGTTAAATTTGATATACTTCTAATTCATGGAAGGGGGCAAAATATTTACCACCTTCAACTTTTTAAAACAAATCTTATATCTGACAATGAAAAATAGAAATAACCTAATAATCTTTATTTCTCCTTTCCTGAAGTTTAAGGGGGAAAAAATTCCCTGACCTATTTTTTCCAAATAGATACCTGTATAGAAAATTGGCTGTCTTTTGCCCTTCTTATAATTGGTGAGTGAATGAACAAACATATTTGATGTGACTGCCTTTAAAGTGGTTCTTCAGGTTGAGATACATTAAAAGCAATATCCAGAGGGTAACACGACCAGTCATGAGTTCTTAGTTTCAGAATAACTTGGAAAATGACTAAATCCTATCTATTGTCTTCACTGAAATGATAACATTAAAAAAAAATTGGAATCAAAGCTCTGACATTAATGAAGAAATAGTAATATGTGGTGCTAACATATATAAATTATTTAAAATATTGGATTTCTCCCAGGTAGATAGACCAATTATATATTATTGAAAACGGTGGCCTAACTCTACCCAGAGAGACCAAATCACTTCAATGTCCCTCTCAAGTTGAACACACATTTTTAGATTTTTCTCAATAATTTCACTTTATTGGAAGATATGTAAATAGACAAATAAGACAATTCTGCATTGTCTTTGTTCATATAGGTTAATACTATCCAGGGAATCTTCAAAACTCCAACTGACTTAGTAAAATCAGTTTTACTAATTATGTTGTCATACATTTTGAACATTATATCCCTAAGAAGAATCATAAAGAAAAGTAGTCTACTTCTGACTGCATTCATCTCCTAACTATCAATTAAAGTTTTAAAATCTCACTTTTAACTAGACTGAGAAGCTAAACCACAGATATTTCTTGGCCACCTAGTAGGTAGCAAATGCTATGTTAAGAAGACATACTAGAGCTGTCTCCCCCTCCATGATTCTAGGTAATGTAACCCTCAGCCCCACCCAACAACTAAGAAATAGCAGATGCTATCCTCTTCTCATCCTTGGCCACTGACAGCACTATTCTTCCTTCACCACAAAAATCAATGCTTAAGTATGCCTTAGGATAAATTTGCTTTCTTCTCTGACATCCCTAAAGGGAGTCCCAGTTTACAGGCAAGGTTTTAAAAATACGACACTAAGCAACTCTGTACTGAGGTCACTTTTACACCCAGTTGATTGTGAACAATTTACCCAAACAAAATGATCTTATAAACCTCACAATATAAGCATGTTCCCTCTTTGCTCAAGGCCTCAAAATTCTATATTTGTAAAATGAGAGGGTTGAAATAATAATCTCTAAGGACCCTTCTAAGCTTTGAGTTTCTACGATTGACAAAAGAATTATAAGTTCAAACAAAATTAGGGACATTCTTCGTTACTATGCTAGTGAAAAAATAAAAATAGCCTAATGGTTGATTGGGACTTTAGGCTTTCTGGGAGAACTGTTTTCCCTTCCCATTGAAGTTCTCTGTGAAAGATTTAGGAAAGGAAATGTCATACTTCACCCCACTTCATTTATGGACAAGATAATTCTCCTAAAAATGGAAGTATTAATTGAGTATGACCAGAAGCTACTTACCTTTAAACTTTACTTTTCACTTGAATTTGGGGTTACTCACCTACAGAAAAACTACAAAGTATCACATTCATCTGAGAAAGAAAAGCTTTGAGAAGGGAGAGAGTTCAGCTAAACTCCAGAAATGTTGCCACAGAGGAGGTCTTAGAGCACTGAGAACTAAGGATAGCTTCTTTCCAGCAGAGAGCCTCAAAGAGGTCACATTTCCTTCCTGCTTTCAACTAGTGAACTGCTTTCTGTATCTGATGACAGGGCAAACTCCACCCCTTCCAGTTTCTACTTTTTAAAGAGGCAGGCCTAAATAAATTCTCTCTAAACCAGAAAAAATGTTACAAACTTAGTGAAGCTCTGTTATCTATCAACCAACAAAGTTAGGGGCAGTGGCAGTTCCAAAGACCCCTATGTTTTCTTAAGACTTATTTCCATTCCCATTCCAGAAATCGATATTTTGCTAAAACCACCACATTTGTATTGGCACAGTACTCTTACTGATTTTCCACATTTAAGGTTTAGTTGATTAATTACCCAGTTTCTTTGGGCTTCATATAAAAAATATGGTTGGTGAACTAGATAATCTCTAATCTAGCTCTAGATATGATTTTATACCATAAACCCACAATGAAATTTTAAAATAAATAATTACAGTGCCTAATAAACATCAGGAATTTGGCAAATGTTTGCTGATTCCCCATTATGATGCTGGTATTCTTGAAAGCAGGCTGGCTAAAATATTGCATGTCCACTTAATTCTAAAATGACAACAATTTAAAGGGATGTAAAGAAAGATGTCTATGAAATTCTGTATGCTCATTGAAATTAATCGGAATCAATATTAGTCTATAAATGCTATTAAAACAAAGAGACATTCTACAAGAATAATTCTCAAAAGAAGCATCACAGACTATTAACATATTTATGAAAAATAGCTCCTTTCACCAATAAGTGAAATGCAAATCAAAACAACTCTGAGGTTTCACTTTACACTTGGCAAGTTGGCAAAGATGACAAAAGATGGAAATAGTTCTTGGAGGGAAAGATGGGTACACTTAACACATTGTTGGCAGAATTGTGAATTGGTCCAACCCTTATGGGAAAGCAATCTGAAATTATGCTTTAAAAATCCCATGCATACCAAAATAATCATAGCAGTATTTCTTATGGTAGGCAAAAAAACAGGAAACAAAGTACATATTCACTGATTCAGAAATAGATACAGATATTATGGCTCAGGAAATGAATAGAATATTATTGACCCATAAAAAAGTGAATATGAAGCTTTTTTTTCTTAAAGCATGGGAAATTGTATGAATTGAAGCAAAAGAAGCAGAACAATATTTAGAAAATGACTATAACATTATAAGTGCAAAGAATAATAAAACTCAGAAATTGAATGTTGTATAACAAGCAAGTTTGGCCCCAGAGATGGATGGAGAATTTGGGATGTAAAATACTGTCACTCTGCTGATGTGATTTTGTGAAACTGCATTTTTTTCCTTCTTTGGTTTATTCTTTGTTATAACCAATAGTTCACCCCATAGAGGTGGGACAACAATGCGTTTGAAAAGGAAAACAATATAAAAAGTACAAAAAAAAAAAAAAAAAGGTCCTGGATATAATGATGCAAACAAAGGTAGCTAGGTTAATGTTAGCAGTCACCTCTCTTCTAAGTTATAATAGAAATTATTTAGGTAATCTTAATGGCTTCTCTTAAATAAAAACAAATTAATAAAAAGAAATTTCCAAGTTTATAAAACAGTAATTTTTATTGTGATAGATGAGTTTTTTCTCTTTTAACTAAAAAAAGTGTAAAGCATAGTGTTTTTACTACTAAAAATACTAGGAAAGTATCAATTCTTATTACTCTAGCATTATTAGTATCTAATTTGTAATCCTAGCTGAATAGAAATATAAAAATTAGATCTTATTTTGGTCATATAAACCAGACATACACATCTCTGAAGGGAAGAGCCTAGTCAGGAAATCAGTGAAGTAACAGTCCAAGGCTAAGGCAATGACAATCTGGACAATGATGATGATGATGTTAAAGGAAAAGACAAAGATCAGAAAGCTGAAGGAGGAATCAATGACAGTTTCAGATTATTCCATAGTAAAAAAAAAAAAAAAAAAGGATATTACATTTGGAATCTTAGGGATTTAAAATCTAGATTTCCCACTATTGATCAGAGAAATGCAAATTAAGAGAATTCTGAGATAGCACTACACACCTGTCAGATTGGCTAAGATGACAGGAAAAGATAATGACCAATGTTGGAGGGGACGTGGGAAAACTGGGACACTGATACATTGTTGGTGGAACTGTGAACGGATCCAACCATTCTGGAGAGCAATTTGAAACTATGCTCAAAAAGTTATCAAACTGTGCATACTCTGATCCAGCAGTGCTTCTATTGGACTTATATCTTTATCTTAAAGGATCTTAAAGGAAGGAAAAGGACCCACATGTGCAAGAATGTTTGTGGAAGCCCTTTTTATAGTGGCTAGAAACTGGAAACTGAATGGATAACCATCAGGTGGAGAATGGCTGAATAAATTATGGTATATGAATGTTATGAAATATTATTGTTCTATAAGAAATGACCAGCAGGATGATTTCAGAGAGGCCTGGAGAGACTTACTTGAACTGGTGCTAAGTGAAATGAGCATAAACAGGATATCATTATACACAGCAACAACAAGACTATATGATGATCAATTCTGATGGACATGGTTCTCTTCAACAGTGAGATGTTTCAAACCAGTTCCAATTGTTCAGTGAAGAAAGCCATATACACCCAGAGAGAGGGATATGAATGTGGACCACAACATAACATTTTCATGCTCTCTATTAATGTTTGCTTGCATTATGTTTCCTTTCTCAGATTTTTTTTTCTTCTAGATCCAATTTTTCTTGCACAGCAAGGTAACTGTAAAAATATGTACACACATATTCGATTTGTCAAGTATTTTAACATAATTAATATGTAGTAGACTTCCTGCCATCTAGGGGATGGGTGGGGATGGGGGGGGAGAATATGTAACAGAAAGCTTTGCAAGGGTCAAATTACCCATATATATACTTTGCAAATAAAAAGCTTTAATAAAAGGAAAAAGAAATTAATAAAATGGAAAAAAAAAAAGTAAAACCTAGATTTCCTATTCAGTGTAACCTTATACAAGTTACTCATGGCCTTCATAGCTATGGGTAGAATATATATTTTTCAAACATGGGAGAAAAGTACAAAGACAATTTTCATTACATGAAATTGTAAAGTGAACAAACAAAACTAATGCATCTAGGATAAGTGAAAATAACATTATTTTTTAATATTTAAAAAAATAAAAAATTTCAGAATTCTGATCAATGTAGTGAACAATAACGACCTCATGAGATTGAAAATGAAGCATGTCTCCCATTTCTCTTAGAGAGGTGACATTAAAGGTGAAGAGTATGAGACACATTTTCACAAATAGTCAATGAGGTAATTTATTTTGCTTGTGTCAAGGGGCTTTACAAGGAGAGGGAAGGAGGAAATGTTGAATGGTATTTAGGGAGGGCAGAGTATCAGTGAAACATTAAAAAAAAACTGAATAGGAGAAGATAAAGAAGGGAACACAGATAATGAGATTTAACAGTTAAGTTACTGGAAATTGGTATTGAACTTGTGATTTCACTGGCATAAGGAACTCCCAAGTCAGGAAATTTCCTCTACTAAATACAGATGAACACTTCCAAAACTTAAGAGGTTGCCAAGAGGATGTCCTGAGGAGGACACATCACACAGCTAAAATATAATGAAAGCTACATTTGAACTCAGATCTTCCTACTTCAAAGTCAGCTCTCTACTATACTATGAGGCCCTTCATTCATGATATTACCATGCTCATTTTAATATATACTTCAAAAAAACCTATAGAAGTTCACAGCATCTTATACTATTTTTTTTTTGGGGGGGGGGCTGTTGTTCTATAGTGGAATGTTTGTAGTTGATGTTTATTAAGTTCAGAAGAAAGAAGTAGATTAAAAACAAAAAAACCCAAACTCTTCAATAGTTCCATATTTCCTCCCATGTCTAAAATTACTTGCACAACTTCATGCTTTTGCAAAGTCAGTACCTTTTGCCTAAAATGCCTGTCCTCTCTCTAGCCCCTGAATTCCTAACCATGCTATATAGCAGTGGGGCCCCAGATGGAATTGAACAGGAAGGTTGATACATTCCCATCTCCCCAAACCACTAGGTGAACTCTTTCCTAACAGAACTCACCCTCTTTCAACACTTCCCCATACCTCCTCTGACTGCTGGCCTTCCCTGTAGCTATATACCAGGTGCAACATTGAGTGAACTGCCATTCCATGTGGGGGTGTGCAGTGGCACACAAATATTTCAGGAAGGGGGAGGACCTCTGAGAAAATATGTATCACACAGGATGAGAAGCAGATGAGTCTCAATTACTTTATTTCCTCAACCATCCCTCTTCTGAATTTCCCTATTTTCATCTTTGTCACAGCCATTGTTTTGGTCTTTAAAGTCCTCAACCTCCCACTTATCCATGACTCCTCACTTAATTGACATCACTCCCTCCTAAATTGTTAATTTACACCTAAAGGTGGATATTCCCCAGGTTATTCTGGGCCTTCTTTTCCTCTCTCTCTACTCACTTGCTAGATGACCTCAATTCCAACATGTTTAATTATCACCTCTATGCAAAAATGGCACAGTACAGAGAGCTGGCCCTAAAGTCAAGAAAATCTGGGGTCCAATTCCACTTATATATTCCACAATTCCACAATATACATTGGCTATATGACCCTAGGTAAGACACAAAAAGTCTCAGTGCTTTAAGTCAGTGGGGTCAAATTCAAATAGAAAGAATCTCTGTGGGCTATATATATTGGCTTGGAAAATCTAATTAACATTACCTATATTGTATTTTTTTTTTTTTTGGCTGAGGCAATTGGGGTTAAATGACTTGCCCAGGATCACACAGTTAGGAAATGTCTGAGACCAGATTTGAACTCAGGTCCTCCCCCTGACTTCAGGGCTGGTGCTCTGTCACCTAGCTGCCCCTACTGTATTTTTTTTTTTTAATTTTGTTAAGTACTTCCCAATTACATTTTAATGTGGTGGATCCAGTAAGAAAGCCTGGACAATGAGTTAGACTTCTGCTCTAGGTAATAATTAGAATTATAAATTGTGCAAAAATACTAACAGTGAATTACTGAATTAATAAATGAAGAAGCATATATTAAATGCTAATTACGTGAAAAGCATTTGCTAATGGCTGAGATTACAAACAAAAAAAATCAAGTCTATGTTCTCAAGGAGTTCACACTTTAATTTGCAAAGACAAGGAAAATTCAGCTACCAGAAAGATATAAAATTCTGAAAGTCATAAGGAGTGTTAATTGGCAAGGGCAAGGTTCAAGGATCTTTGGTAAATCAGATGACAGTGCCAGGGCATCTCTAAGGGGTGGAGGCAGGTTGCATGGAAAGGTCTAGAGGAATTTAGAATGCAATGGCTGGGCAGATTTTAAGGCCTGGAAATCCTCCATCTTACTGGCAGGAACAGAGTTTGTAAATCTTGTCTCATCTAAGCCACATAAGAAGTCAAACAGCTCAGATAGGCTCTGGGCTTGATGGTCATCAGAGAGGGTAAAGGAAAGGTGGAAGGAGAGGATGCCTGCTATTAATAAAATCACAAGTCCAGTTTCTATCCCTAAGTATATGATTCTCAGACCTATTCTCGTACTAGACTAGGTTCTCAGTGTAAAGCAGTAGACCTGGAAATCAGTAAGACCTAAATTCAAATCCAAACTCAAGATAATTATAAGCTGGAAGATCCTGATCAAGTTAGATGCCTGCCTCAGTTTTTTGAACTATAAAGTGGGAAATAATGATGGTACCCACACATCACAGGACTGTTATAAAGATAAAATAATGTAGGTAAAGGGCTTAGTATAGCACAATGGGTGAAATGTAATAGTAGGTATATAAAATGCTCATTCCCTTCTCTTATATCTCTATTGTACTTTATTCCCATGTTATCAAATGTACATGCTCCCATTTGGCCAAGCCTAGCCTTTAACCAAAAAGCTGTATCATGCAATTTGGCAACTTTACCTACCATACTTGTTGCCAGAAGACTTTTTACAAAGATTTGTCAGCAATGATGCCACAAGATATTCTTCAAAGAGAATTTCTGAAAAATTTCTCTTAACAGCAGTATCACAGGAATTATTGTAAGGTTTTCCAAGAAAAAAATCATCAAGTAAGAAGCATTATAGAAAGAAATTAAAGGAATTTTTAAAGGTCTGTCTAAAATACTCAGTCCATAATGCAAAATGGATTTCTTAGAAAAAACAAAATCCTAAACTCCTTTAGGAAGGGAAAGCAGGAAATATTTGTTAGATAGTATCTGATACAAGAAATAGATGCCTTGGAAAACTCAAATTTTGTATTTAGAAGAAAACCTGTGAGGTTCAAAGTTCTTTAAGATATGGTTTTGCTGGTAGATTTTTAAGATAAATATTCCTTAAAATAACCAGCTGATCCTTATCTTAAAAGAGAGGTGATGAATTTAGAGGGCAAATTAATATATATACATACATATATATATTGACATAGCCAGCATATGAATGTTTTGCTTGACTATTTTTCTGTAAAGGTTTGTTTTTCTTTCTTTCTCACCAGGAGCAAAAGCAATGGGAAAAGGGAAAGGAGATATATTTTTCATTGTTTGAAAAGAAATTTAATTTTTAAAAGGTATAAAAAGAATAGCAGGAGGTAATGTCTTATGTTTATAAAGCATTTTCAAGAATTTTATTACAACTACATTTCTATTACCAAAAAAGAATGTTACTTCCTCCTGTGACCCATTAATTTACCGTATTTGAATAATTCACCTCTCCCTCCCAAAAATTCACCTTCTCAAACAAGGGCACTGACAGCTTCTTAAATTTCTTCAGTTACAAAATCAGGAAGCAATTATTCTGAAATAAAAGGAAATCACACTGAGAAATTAGGCCAAATACCCTGCAGAAGAGTTAAATTATTATTATTTAATATTTACAATTTATATAATATTTATAATTTAAAGCCTACAAGTATGATAAAATTTGTGAAGTTATGAGACTACACTTAAGAATTTTATGAACACACCCAAAACACTTTTCATGAAGAGATTTAAATAACCAAAAAGATACTGTTCATGGCTGTGTCATATTAATATAATAAAACAATATTATTTAAGTTAATTTACAACTTCAAAGCCACTCTAAGCAAAACAGTAAAGCAGAAAAAAAGGTAATCAAATTAATCTGAAGGAATAGTTTCAAGGCAAAGAATTTAAAAGGTGGGAAAGGCATGATAACCGAATCTGATATAAAACTAACCATTAATACTATTTGATACTGGTTAGAAAACAGAAAAATTGATCAGAATAGCACAATATTTGATAAGACAAAGAACTCCCAACTACTAGGATAAAGACTCAGAATTTTATAAAAACTGGTAAGGAACAAGTACAAACCAATATCTCACATCATATACCAGTTAAAAAGGCATACATGATTTAGATGAAAAAAATGTCTAATTTTGATTATATGAAGTTGAAAAGCTTCTGCAGAAACAAAATCAATGTAGTTAGAATTAAAAGAGAAATAGATAACTAGTGAAAAACCTTTTTTTGGCAATAAGTTTCTCTGATAAAGGTATGATATTTCCAAGATCTATAAAGAATTGACTCAACTTGCTATTTCTTCTTTTCAGCTTATGGGTTCTAAACAGAAATCTCAAAGATGTTCTGATCAATAACTCATAAAATTTGAATTTACTTGCTATGTCAAACTTCCTTTTTCTTTTTAATTATAGGTTGTCTTAAAATTATAATGCAGTATATGCCTTTTTGTTAAAAAGATTTTCTTTTCTAGTAGAGGAGGTAGGAAGGATATGTGAATTTTCTTAATTTTTAAAAACTTTGGTATATCAATTATCAAATAATGATTAATCATTATTATATTCAAAAGGCCTGAGAGGACTTGTATGAATCAGGAAAATCAGGAAAACAATTTATACATTAACTACAACATTGTAAAGGAAAACTATGATAAATAAAATGACTCTAGAAGACTGATAATAATCATGTTCACTTATCTCCCAGAAGTAGTAATGGTCTAAATGTGTAGAAAGAGAAACCATTTCTAAGACAAAGTGTGTATTTTTTTTTAAGTGACTATACTTATTTGAAGTAGCTAGGTAGTACAATGAATAATGTTGGGTCAAGGCCATTGGAAGAATTTAAATCCAGCCTCAGCCATTTACTAGTTATATAAACCCCCCCCCCCATAGGTCATTTGATTTCTATTTGCCTTAGTTTCTTCATTGGATAACAAAAGCATCTACCTCCCAGGGTGCTTTTGAGGATCAATGAGATAACTGTAAAGAACTTAAACATAGTACCTGGTATATACATATAATTATTTACTATTACTATTATTAAGGAAGATTTTTGGGGGGGCAAAAGGAGGCAGGTGGATAGTGACAATGATCGTAATTGGGATAATAAACAGCACCTACCTCCCAGATTTAATGTGGGGATAAAATGAGATAATATTTATATAGTCCTTTGAAAATTTTAAAGGATTATATAAATGCTAGCTATTACTACTAAAGATGATACCAAACAAAGGCAAAAATTCCCTTCCTTGAAAGAACATGCAACCTAATGAGGGTGTGGGATAAGTGGGAACCATGCAAACAACTGTGAAAAAACAAGATATGGATATGTGTTAAATTAGAGAAAGTAGTAAAGAAGGGACTAATCCAAAGAAAAAAGTATAAATGAGTAACTTAAAAATAAATAGAAAAGACTAGAATTTCAGAAGGGACCATAAGACATGTTAAATATGAAAATGAAACAAATTGCCTACTTCTTTGCTGAAATTTTATAAAGAAGTTATGCAGTTAAGATTCAGTTTCATACATGGCCTTTTTCTACTGTTCTTATGTGACAAATTTGTAATGAAAAAAAAGAAATTGGGAGCCCCAAGATGGTGAATTGGGAAGTATGTAACTGAGCTCCCCTTCACAAGTCTTTCAGATTAGAAAATGTACCAGACTGAATTCTGATGAAGAAATCAGAAAGTCATGCCGAGTCATTTGTCCAACCCATTTCTACATAGACAGACAGGCAGAAAGCACATAGAAAACAGCATTCCAATGTCCAAGAAAAAAACTGCACCAAATCAATAAGATTCCAGATTCATACTGAAGTACCCCAAAATCATACCAGGGCACCACAAGAGTAAGGTGCCAAATGGCAACTTTGTTGCCCCCAACTCTAAATGCTGGATCACAGATCCAGGGTGAACTGAGAAGAGAACATGCACCTGGGTGGTGGGGTCCCTAGTAGAGAGGCTTTGGACAATGAACCCCAAAAAGAAGTTCTGAAACAAACAGCAGAGGCTGAGTTGAGATACCCAGCTTGTAGAGAATATCTAGGGCAAAAATCACAGATCAAAGGAAGTTTATAATTTTGTCAGTCTGAACCAGCAGAGCTGTCCAGCTAGCTGATAGGGGTTAATGTATGAAACCAAAGCACTGAACATGGGTAGTTTTCTAGCCTGTCCCTGAGATCCTGAAATAACATTATATTTAATGCCCAAGAAAGCAACAGGATCAGTCCAGACCTTCTTTCCAGAAGTGTACAGAGCCAAGTTTTAACAGTAAGTCCAAAGTAAGGAAGTAGGCTAGAAGAAAGGACAAACAAAAAATCCCACCATAAAGAACTAGTATGGTGACAAAAGTCAAGACACAAACCCAGAAAAGAAGGGCAAAACATCTACAAGCAAAGCTTGAGGGAAAAACCACAGCTTGGACACAACAAAATCCTGGAAGAGATGAAGAGTTTAAAAAAAAAATTCATTAGACTAGCTGAAAATCACAACCAAAAAAAAAAGAGGCTAGACATTCTATTTCAAGAAGACTTCTAAAAAACTGACCAGAGCTTAGAATCAGAGGATAAAGTAGAAATAGAATCTATCTACTAGTCATCTTCTAAAAGAAATCCTAAAACAAAAACTCTTACGATATCATAGCCAAAATCTAGAGATTCCAGATCAAAGAAAAAATATCACAAGTAGTCAGAAAGAAAGAATTCAAGTTCCCAATCAGGGAACCAATCAGGACCACACTCCATTTAGCAGCCATCAGGATAAAGAAGGAAAGAACTTGAAATGCGATATTCCAGAAGGCAAAGAAATGGGCTTACAGCCAAGCACAACTTATCTAGCAAAACTAAGTATAATGCTATAGGAGGGAGAGGGGAAAATGAAACCTTAAATGAAATAGAGGACTTCTAAGAAGCATTCTTGATGTAAGGACCAGAGCTGCAGAGAAAATTTTAAATTGAAACAAAGGAGTTAAGAGTATTATCAAAAAGTAAGCATGAATGAACAATATGGAACTAAATAAGGATAAACTGCTTATATTCATAAATGAAAAGATAATAAATGTATTCCCTCTGAACCTTATCATCATCAGGGGTTACTGACAGCATTTCATTAGGCAAGGACTAGGAGTTGTGGTCTTATGTTTTAGCAGTCAGAGGGAGAGAAATTTTTAGCAGTGAGAGGGACATGGTGGGAAAGTAAGTTGGGAGTGTATAAACAGACATCTATATAAAAAAGGAAGGAATGGAGGAACTGATATTTCTTTTCTTTCTTTCTTTCTTTCTTTCTTTTTTTTTTTTTGCTTTTTGCTTTTAGCTAAGGCAATTGAGGTTAAGTGACTTGCCCAGGGTCACATAGCTAGGGAAATGTTAATTGTCTGAGACCAGATTTGAACTCATGTCCTCCTGACTTCAGGGCTGGTGCTCTATCCACTGCGCCACCTATTTGTCAATGTTATTTTCTTTTTTCCTCCTATTCTTTTACTCTTAAAACAATTAAAAAAAAAAAAAAACAGCCTTTTATTTTCAAAATATATGCCAAGGTAATTTTCAACATTCACCCTTGCAAAAAAAGCTTGTTTTTTAAATTTTTCTCCCTCTCTTCCCTCCCCTAGACTGCAAGTAATCCGATATAGGTTAAATATGTGCAATTCTTCTAAACATATTTCTACATTTATCATGCCAAGAAAAATCATATCAAAAGGGAAAAAAACAAGCAAGCAAACAACAAAAAGGTGAAAATATACTGTGATCCACATTGAATGTCACTCAAATGATCAAAGAATATAAACACAAACGGCTGGGTATATACATTTTACTAAAATGGAAATGGACGAGAAAGGAGAAAAGGAAAATGGAGAATCAAAGGGAAGGTAGTTTAAGGAAGGGATCAGTCCTAAGTAAAACAAACTAAGAATGTACAGAAATATTTATAGCTCTTGCTGAAATGGCAAAAGAGAATTGAGGCGTTCATAAGTTGGAGAATGGATGAACAAGTTATGATATGTAAATGAGATGGAATATTATTGCGATCTAAAAATTATGAAGATGATTTCAAAGAAATTTGGGAAGACTTGTAAGAACTGATGCAGAATGAAGTGAATGGAATTTATACAATGAAAACAATATAGTAGAGGCAAACGATTCAGAAAAAACTACGAATTCTTATAGAGTAATGACCAAGCACATTTCTAAAGGAAACATAATACCTATCTCTTGACTGGAATGTGAAGAGCTCAAAGTATAAATGGAGATAATTTTGGATGGGGAACCAAAGTGAAAATTTGTTTTAATTAAACATGTTTGTAATGAGTTTTGTTTTTTGTTCATTTCCAATTCAGGAAGAAGTCCTGGGGTGACGGTGAAAAAGTTGGGTCTTTGCTCACTGAAAAAAATATATATAATTTTTAAAATATACATTGGCGAAAACAGAAAAAAAAATTTTTCCCAAAAAATAATTTTGGGAAGACCAGCTAAGATGGCTGAGCAGGGAGAAGTAGTACAAGCCAGCTTTCCCTCAAAAAATATTCCAAAACAGATCTAGAAAATGGACCAAGCCAAGTCCTGATCAAGAAATTCAAGGAAAAAAAAAAATCACAAGTCATTTTTTTCCAGCCTAGATAAGGGAAGAAAGAGAAACCCTTATCAGGCCCTGGGAACAAACTGTCTTAACTACCAGCAAGAGACATTCAGCCTGAGATTAAGCTCTTGAATGTAACAAAGGGGCTTTGCTTCAAATAAAGTGAAAAAGTATTAATTGACAGTCTGTTACTCAGAACCTAGAACTAGACCTAGATCTAATGTATGCTGAGGTCAGGATCTGTGCCTAGAGGTGACCATGTTTACTAGCAGCAGTCATTGAGCTGATCTGAGACCCTAGCAGAACAGTGTCTCAGATGTAGTCTCTAACTGGTCTGAAGCCTGCAGAAGAATAACCAGTGTAGGAAACTCATAAAAGGGAGTCTACAGCCTTCAGAGCTTTCTAGTTGGTTGACTGTGGCAGCAAGAATCTTCTATAGCTCCAACTAGAGTTAAGCCCATAGTTGTATTTCTCAGATCCACAACTCAATCAGTATCCTAAAGACTTCAGACAAAGAATACAGCAATCAGTCTTCATTCTTCATCAGATCACTTTGAGAACATTGAAAGCCTGTAGGTTCCTATCCCGAGCTAAGATGCTAAGAATAACAAGATCCTAGATCCAAGATCCTAAGATACTAGAATAACACTCAAGAGGGAGAAAGAAATCATAGGAATCATTAGCCAAACAATAAATAAATAAATAAACAAACACTGCCTAAATATTCCCAATCCAAATTTGGGAAGGGTGGAAGAATTAACAAACCAAAAAGGAATCCTATCATAAAGAGCTACAATGATGACAATGATGCTCATAGACCCAGAGGAGATTGAACTCCAAAAAGATCTACAAGCAAAGAATAAAAAAAAAAATAAAATCCCCCCAAAACATGCTGGGAATAAATTCAATAGAAATTTCTAGAAGAAATAAAACAAGAATTGAAACTTTGAGGAAACATGTCACATTCTTTTATTCTAGGAAGGGAAGGATAGAAAAAATAGAGAGAAAAAGTATAAGAGAACAGCAAGGAGGGAAATAGGTAATTACATAAATGTGAATGGCAGGATTGTTGCTGTTATCATTCAGTTGTTTCAGTTGTGTCCAACTTTTTGTGACCCCATTTGGGGTTTTCTTGGCAAAAATATTGGAGCAGTTTGCCATTTCCTTCTCCAGATCATTTTACAGATGAGAAAACTGAGGCAAATAGGACAGAGTGACTTGCTCAAGGTCACACAGCTAGTGATTGTCTGAGGCCACATTTGAACTTGGGTCTTCCTGATTGCAAGCACAGTACTCTAAGTACTGTGACACTTACCCTAAAACAGCAGAATCCAACAATATACTGCTTACAAATTCAAGATTCAGAGACCTAAACTACATGGAATAAGGCACTATAGAAAAATCTGTTATGGTTTAGCTGAAGCTAAAAATAACCAAAGTAGCAATCATGATCTAAATATTTAAGTACTGAATGCATCTAAATACTTTATAGGAAAAGTTAAATTTTGAGTTACAGATAGAAATAGTATAACTATAATAGTAGAGGATTTCAGTGTACCTCCTTTCAAAACTAAATAACTGTAGCAACTAAAAAAGATCCAACCAATAAGCAATTAATATTTTCCCTATTATTTAGATCTGTCTTTTGTTCAGCTATGTCTGAGTCTTCATGACCCCATTCAGGATTTTTTTGGTAAAGATAATGGAGTGTTTGCAATTTCTTCCTGTAGTTCTTTTTATGGATGAGGAAACAAAGGCAAAAAAGGTTAAGTGACTTATCCAGGATCACACTGCCAGTAAATGTGTGAGGCCAGATATGAACTCAGGAAGATGAGTTTTCCTGACTCCAGGCCTGACACTATCCACAGAACCATTCTGCTGCCCAGATCTGTCTTTAAGAGCATCTTGTCATTGTGTTCTTATAGTTCTTGAATCTTGGCAGCAGACTCTCGGTTATTTTATACATTCTTTAGTTATTTTAAATGGAATTTCTCTATGTTTCCATGCTGGATTTTGGTGTAACTATATAGAAATGATGATAATTTGTATGAATTTATTTTATATACTGGAACTTTTTAAAGGTATTGTTTCAATTAACTTTTTAACTGACTTTCTAGGATTCTCTAAAACTAATATATCAGTAAAAAGGCAATTTATTTTCTTTTTTGCCTATGCTTATTCTCTCAATTTCTTTTTCTTGTCCTAATGCTATGGCTAACATTTCTAGCACTCTATCAAACAGTAATGGTATAATGAACATCTCTGCTTTATTCCTCAGATCCAGGAATACTGCTATATCCCAAAACACCAGTATTGAGGCATGCTCCCAATATCACTATACCAATCTATACCCCAGAAAGAGCAAAGAAAGAAGAAAAGGATCTGTGTAAAAATACCATGGCAGATTTTTTTGTGGTAGCAAAGAACTGGAAACTAAGGGGGTGGGGGTGGAGTTCTATCACTTGGGGAATGGCTGAAAATAGGGAATATGAACATAATGGATTATTGTAGAGCTATAAGAAATGAAGAGAATAGTTTCAGAGAAACCTGGGAAGACTTGTATTAAACCTGGGACATAAGTACATAAGTAAGCAGAACCAGAAGAATTTATACAATAACAATAGTGTAAAGAACAATCTTAAAAGATTGTAGGAACTGTGATCAAAGTAATGACCAACTATAATGAAATGTTACCCACTTCTGAAAGAAAAGGGATAGATTCTAGATACATACAATATTTTTTATACACAACTAATAAAGGAATCTGTTTTATCTGGCTATAAATAGTTGTTATAGGGATTTTGTTTTTTTTCTTCCTTTTTTGATAAAGCTTGCAAGTTTGGGGGAAAGGAAAATAGTTTTTTAATTGAAATTTTTAAGAATAAATCAAGCTGTTCAAACCACTTCCAATTGTTCAGTGAAGAAAGCCATATACACCCAGAGAGAGGGGTGTGAAATGTGGACCACAACATAACATTTTCATGTTCTCTATTGAGGTTTGCTTGCATTGTGTTTCCTTTATCAGATTATTCTTTCTTGTAGATATGATTTCTCCTGCACAAAAAATGATGCAGTAACTATACATATATTCGATTTAAGTGTTCTAACATAATTATCATGTAGTGGATATCCTGCCATCTAGGGGAGGGGTGGGGAGTAGGGGGGAAAAATTTGTAACAGAAAGCTTTGTAAGGGTTAATGTTGTATTATTACCCATACATGGTTTGCAAATAAAAAGTTTTCATTAAAAAAAAAAGAATAAATCAAGCTGATATTAAAAACAAGACAGTAATAATTTTAAATTTTTTGAATTATTTGTAAAATAATTTTACTGCACAGTAAACCTATAATCTAATTGCAGGGGAAGGACAAATAAATGATTACAATAGAGAGAAGGGGACAAGTGAAAGGAGAAGTCTGGGTAAAGTCCATTATAAATTTGAGGAGTGAATTTATTTATTTATTTGTTTGTTTGTTTTGCTAAGGCAATTGGGTTAAGTGATTTGCCCAGGGTCACACCACTAATTCTTCTGAGGTCACATTTGAACTCAAGTCCTGATGTTTCAGGGCTGATGCTCTATCCATTAAGCGTTTTAGCTGTCCCCAAGAATTCTGTTGAGAGAAATTTGCAAGAGGAAGCTGCCCAAAGGTAAGTTTGGCTTAAAAAGAAAAAAAAAGGGAAATAAATGAAAGAAAGGCTTTGGGAGGAGTCTTCTAGGCATGTAGATATAGGAAAAAGAAAATGAGACAGAAGAAAGTATGATCATGAGAGACAAACAATTTAGTTAGGTTTACGAAGAACAGGACCTAAAGTAATTAAAAATAAGGCCTAACAAGGTAGGCTGGATTCAGATTATGGAAGGTCCTGGATGGCAGGATCAAAAGTTCATACTTTAACAATTTTGGGTGGCTAATGTATCTAAATATAATAAACATTTATAAAGTATTAAAATTAAAATAACCAATGAGGCCTTCAAAGTATATTAGTTTCAAAAGACAACATATTCTAACTTAGTAATAATAACATTCTAGAACAAAGAGTTCTTTCAAAACACCGAGTTATTTACTGGAGCCAGAATGCCATAACTGATGGAAAGATCATCTTTTACACTTATCAGTGATATCACTTTCTATTTTTACCAACCTTCAGTGGTCAAAATACTTTAGCAGTTAGGAATTACTACTCAGGGAAGCAGCACTGAAAATAATTTTAAGGTGCCTGGGAGAATGGATACTGAATAGTTTCTCTAGTCAAGGATATGGGTAATGGAAAAAAAGAAACAGAAGTGAATGATATCAATCAACAAGCATTAATTGAGTAGAGGTACATAACTATACTAATTATGTTAAAATCAAGATAAAATAAATACCATGGACAAGTATGAAAGGAAAATCAAAGAACAAGATTATTTAGTCTGAGAGGTTAATAAATTCCTACCACCTGTTACTTTTTCTCTATCCCTGAACTGTTCAATCACTGGCCATATAATATTAAACTGTTCCCAATCTCCATTTTTCTTTCTTATCCCCATCCTGGGCCCATGTACGACCAACCCAACCATACCTTACAATGTACTCTCTGGAAATACTGTACAATAATGCCAAAATTCATTCTAGACTTTTTCCTTTAGGATTCTTTGTTCTCACATTACCTGGCTTTCCCCAGAAGACTTTCTATATGTGACCATATTCACCAGGCACTCTTCTTTGACTCACTCAGCAGCACCTCAACATACACTTCTTCACATACACACAAATAATCCTATGTGGCAGAGTCAAAATATCCCTTGCTCTCATTTCCAAACTTTTCCTCTGACATTATTATTCACTCCTTCCTCCTTTAATTTTAAAAAAAAAAAGTTGTTTAGCAGATTCCTCACAAGCCATTCTTCCTTCTCAAGTATTTCACACCTGGGTCTCCTAGACTTCCCTCCCTTCCTGTTGCCATACTGCTAGGGCAGAAATTCTAGAGGCCAGAGGATTTTCCTCACCATTTCCCACACAGCTACTTTTCTTGGACTTCGTCATCTCCATTCTGCAAGCTGAAAGCAACTCCACAGAGCATTTCTACCCCAGGTACAGGACTTAATCATTACCTATAAGTTTTCCATTTCCCTGATCAAAAGGGTTGCTATCCCTCTATCTGATCATAACCCCTTATCTATTCCAACTGTCCCAATATGCTAGGCTCCAGTTCTGACTCTAGCTTTACTTTCCACCTCAACCTGAATCCTGTAAGTCAATTTAATAACACTTCCATCTACCTTTAAACCCTTCCCACTTAATACTCATCTTCTGCCAAACAGCCTAGAGCAGATAGAGTAACCTATCTCATACAAACAAATCTTATCAGACTTTAACTGAGCCCTCACAGTAACAAAACAATCCTTTTATTTCTCCCTGTTTCTTTATCTCACTCCCCATGAAAGCTATTACAAAGCTTCTCTTTTCCTTTAACCCTTTTATACCTCCTCTACCCTCAAGTTTCAACAAGGACATCACAATTTCCTTTACAGAGGAAATTAAGGCCATTAGGACAGGATCTTCCCCTTCATCCCAAAACCTCTTGATATTACCTCCCACTCACTTTCAACTTTTCACTCTGAGGTAGTCTTTTATTGCAAAGGCCAATATATTTACAGGTACCCTCAATCCATTCCTTTTACTGAAAGAGAGGTGTTGAACTAGAGATTTAAATTTAACTGGAAAGAAACCGATTTTTTGGTAGTTTGCCTTCATCTAATCCAGTTTATTTTATAGCCTTTTAAAAATAATCTTGTAAAATAACAATCCCCCATGGAAAAACTTGATGGAATGTATTTATGGGCTTTATTCAAATTTATTCTTCACACTGACATAATATTGAACAATTTTCAACCATTTGGATTGAATTGACTATACATTTTTAGGCTTAGAATAGGGAAGTGTCTTTTAGCTGTAGACCAAATACTTAACTTGCTTCTTAATTTATTGGTTTCTTTCATCTAAGACTATATAAAGACAAAAACATTCTCTGTCCTGGCAAAATAAATTTTAGAAATTTATTCTGAAGTATCACTTCATGGTACTCATAAGATCCCACTAGTAGCTTATTCAGTTGCTTAGTAATGTCAAATTGCTGAGATCCAAAATACCTTCAATAATAGCTCCATTAGGGCAGCTAGGTGGCGCAGTGGATAGAGCACCAGCCCTGAAGTCAGGAGGACCTGAGTTCAGATCTGGTCTTAGACACTTTCTAGCTGTGTGACCCTGGGCAAGTCACTTAACCCCAATTGCCTCAGCAAAAAGCAAATAATAATAATAATAATAAGCTCCATTAGGGGTTGTGAGAGGGCTGGGACACTGATGCATTGTTGGTGGAGCTGTGAACGGATACAGCCATTCTGGAGAACAATTTGGAGCTATGCTCAAAAAGTTATCAAACTGTGCATACCCTTTGACCCAGCAGCATTTCTATTGGGCTTATATCCCAAAGAAATCATAAAGAAAGGAAAAGGCCCCACATGTGCAAGAATGTTTGTGGCAGCCCTTTTTGTAGTGGCTAGAAACTGGAAATTGAATAGATGTCCTTCAATTGGAGAATGGCTGAATAAATTATGGTATATGAATATTATGGAATATTATTGTTCTGTAAGAAATGACCAGCAAGATGATTTCAGAGAGGCTTGGAGAGAGTTACATGAACTGATGCTGAGTGAAATGAGCAGAACCAGGAGATCATTATACACGGCAACAACAGTACTATATGACAATTAATTCTGATGGACATGGCTCTCTTCAACAATGATATGTTTCAAACCACCTCCAATTGTTCACTGAAGAAAGCCATATACACCCAGAGAGAGGGATGCGAAATGTGGACCACAACATAACATTCTCCTACTCCTTGATTGATGTTTGCTTACATTGTGTTTCCTTTATCTGACATATCTATCGTTTGTGAAGATAAGATTTTTCTTGCACAACAATGATAAGTTTGGAAATATGAATACATATATTCGATTTGCCAATATTTTAACATAATTAACATGTAGTGGATATCCTGCCATCTAGGGAAGGGGTGGGGAAGTTGGGGGGAAAAAATTTGTAACAGAAAGCTATGTAAGGGTTATTGTTGAAGAATTACCCACATATATGTTATGCAAATAAAATAAAATTTAAAATAAATTAAATAAATCAAATAAATCAATAAATAAATAGATTTCTCAACTAAAAAAAATAATAAGCTCCATTTACAATTTAAATGGCTAGGTCCACTTTATGTAGCTTTCCCTCAGAACCTTAATGGACAAAAAAATCATGTTGTTAGTATTGTTAGTACTGTGCAAAAAAAAAAAAAAAAAAAAAAAAAAAAAAAGATAACTAGTATTTATATACACTTCAAAGTTTGTAAAATGCTTTACAAATATTGCATCATTTATTTTCACAACTACCCTGGGAGATAGGGGTTATTATTATCCATTTTATAGATTAGGAAACAGAGAGAAAGAAGTGACTTGGTCAGGGTCATATACCTAGTAAGTATCTGAAGAAGGTTGAACTCCCATCTTCCTGAAGCCAGATTATTGCCTTATCCAATAGGATTGCAGAATAAAACAGACTTTTGATGGGATAACACTCTGCTGTAATTAAGTAGTTGGAGTTTAAGGGGCTGCAATGGAATTTGGTCCTGTTGACAGACCCAGGAAAGAGTTAATTTCTCATCTCCACTTACAAACTTTAAGTTTCAACTGAAGTTCCATTTCCACCAGAAATCTTTCCCAATCCCTCTTAATTCTAATGTCTTCCCTCTTACTCACTTCCTTCTTATCACACATTATAAATAATAATATTTCAATAGGTCCTACCATGTGCCAAGCACTTTTTATAAACACCATCCTCCAGAATAACTAAGAAGATAATCCTGAAAGGTATTATTATCCTAACTTATAGATGAGGAACCTGAGGCAAACAACAGTTAAGTGATTTGCCCAGGGATACATAGCCAGGAAGTTATCTGGGGCTGGGATCTGTGCTCAGATCTTCCTGACTCCAGAGCTGGCACTCTACATAGTTCAGTGTGTATCTTTTGCCTATGGCTTATTTGTAAGTATTTGTATGCTTGTGCTCTCCTCCATTAGATTGTGAGCTCCTGGAAGGCAGGGACTGTCTTTTGCCTCTTTTTCTATCCCCAGTGATTAGCACAGGACCTGTATTTAGTAGGTATTTAATATAGGTTCACTGACTAGCAGACTATTATTCTCATTTTACAGATAAGGAAACTGAGACTGGGAGAACTGAAGTGATATGCCCAAGGTGATGCCCAAAGATGCAGGAGTACTAAAACAAAGTGTCTATGACAAAATGCCATGTGAAAGCTGGAGTCAAGATGGCAGACCAAGAAATACATATAGTCCAACGTCAATATATCACTTGCACAAAGAATCAGAAAGCACATCACAAATATGGATTGGGAAATGGGGGGAGAAGGGGAGAGAGAATCTGTCATTTTGTAGTCCAGACTGGCTCAAGAAAACAGAGCGGGCAATAAACAGTAAGGACAGGATCTGGTCAGGGCACTCAACAAAGAATTTCAGTGCAGAAAGAGAATAAACACTTCTAGAATTGGAGATCCTTTGTACTACCTTCTTTTACCATTGAAGGAACTGAAGCATGCTGCCAAGGGTCATACTGCTAAGTGATGGTCAAACTGATACTTAAACTTAGGGCACTGAATTCTAACCCTGTGTTTAAAAATATACCATGGTTGCTCCTTTAAATGTATTGTTTGACTGAAAAGAGTCAGATCTTATGTTTTCTGCTGGGACTTATTTATTTTCTTGTGCTTTCTTTTAAGTCACTGTGGTGTTTGGTCATGACCTGTGTCGGCTCTTTACTAATTATGTACCTTTAACCTTTATCTTCTTTTCCCAGTGGGATTACTTTGAAGAAATTTTATATATTCTTGTCTCCAAAGCAAATCAGTTAATTTAACGCCCTTTTTTGGTTTTGATATAATGTTTAAATTTAAAACACCTGTCTCCTCTCTCAAAGGCAATATTCTGTGCTTTAGGGAAATAGTCAAGAGCTAAACTTTCAACAGCTTGAGTTCTCCCCATAACAGCCATTTCTCCAAACTTCTTGTTTGTTTATTTAATTTTAGTTAATCACTGTTGTACTTTCAGTTTCCTGACCTCAAAATCTTTTAGCAGCTCAACTTTCAGAATAAGGATGTCTTCTTTTTCTTTTTTTTTTTTTTTGGTCAAGAACCTTTTTCTTCCTGAAGCTTTGCCCACAATGTCCTTAATCACTGGAAGATTAATCCCATGCAAAGCCCACAGGCAAGAACAAAGAGCTGTTCTACTTTTCAGGATCAGGACCACTGCTTCCCACTCATGACTTTCATGAACTGGGAGTCACTTTTTACAACTAAGTACCCTGGTGAAGATGATGGTCTATGGCCCTAAGGAACTCCCGGTTTTGCCATCCAAGCCATAACTGAACCCTTTCAAATATGGTGATTATATAGCTCCTACCCTCATTCCATTAGAATGTGATCTCAAGTAAGCACTTAATCAAGCTTTTTCATTAATCAACTTGGAAGACTACAAGAACTTCTTAAAGTTCTGTAATACTTTGAGAGATATACTATGATTGCTCTATTCTTCCTTTTGCAACCCAGCCCCCAGTAGAACAAGCATTAGCTAAGTAATTTAATTTTTCTAGAACTGTGTCCTCAGCAATAAAAATAAAAGGATGAATTTGAAAACCTCTATTTTCTTCCACCACTTCTAAAGAAAACACATTCCCCCTTCTCAGAAATCAATAGGTGAAATTAAGTCTCTTTTCAGGGGAAGCTAGTTGGTGCAGTGAATAGAACACTAGCCCTGAAGTGAGGAGGACCTGAGTTCAAATTTGGACTCAGACACTTAACACTTTCTAGCTGTGTGATCCAGGGCAAGTCACTTAACCCCAAATGTCTCAGCCAAAAAACCAAACCAAAACAAACAAACAAAAAAACAAAAACCTCTCTTTTTAGATTGACCATACAATTAATTTAGTTTTTTTCTTGACACTTTTTTGATGAATGGGAAAAATGTGTGCCTTGATCAAAAATGAATATTAAAAAGTCTTTCATAACCATGAATATGAAGAAATAAGTAAAATAAATGGAACTAAAAGCCAATTTCAATGGTCATTAATATTTCATAATGTTCAATACATTGAGAAACAAAATTCATACTATGTCTCTAGAATTGAATTTACCCAGCATAGTTTTGTAAATGACTGTAAATATTATAAGATTTCAAGCTAGAAATCACCTCCATGATCTAACTTTACCACAAGGGCAACAGGCCAAAAGAGATAAAGGAACAACTGTAGTCATCCAAGTAAGAAGCAATGCTAAAGATTTTGTGAGTATTCAATTTGTATGAAGAAGAAGAAGAAGAAGGAGGAAGGAGGAGGGAGGAAGGAGGAGGAGGAGGAAAGGGAAAAAACCCTTTTACCACCACCACCTTTCTATGCCTTCTATAGGCTAGGCACTATAGTTAAGCTACCAGAGATATGTTACAAAGATCGAAATGAACCCTGCTCCTCACATATGGGAAAAAACAAGTGTATGTAAAATACACATATGGCACAAAATTTTTAAAATACAAATATATACAAAGTAGTTAAATATAAGGGAATTTCAAAGGGAGTTCACTATAAAGTGGGAGGTAAGAAAAGGCTTCACAAAGATGATGGTGATTGAGCTGCTTCTTGAAGGAAAAAAGGATTACATCACAAGCATTAAAGGATTGCCAGTACAATGGCATGGAGATGGGAGATGGAACTAAATGTGAATAAAGGTAGAAAGGCTGGGTCGTGTTTGTGGAAGGCTTTAAAAACTAAAAAGAGGAATTTTTCTTTTTATTTTAAAAGCAAAAGGGATACATTTAATGGTTCTGATAAAGGCCTCATTTCTAAAATTTATAGAGAATTGTCTCATATATATAAGAATTCAAGCCACTCTTCAATAGATAAGTGGTCAAGGGATATGAACAGACAATTTTCAGATGATGAAATTAAAACCATCTCTAGTCATATGAAAAGTTGCTCCAAATCACTATTGATCAGAGAAATGCAAATTAAGACAACTCTGAGATACCACTACACACCTGTCAGACTGGCTAAAATGACAGGAAAAGATAATGATGAATGTTGGAGGGGATGTGGGAAAACTGGGACACTAATACATTGTTGGTGGAATTGTGAACGGATCCAACCATTCTGGAGAGCAATTTGGAGCTATGCTCAAAAAGTTGTCAAACTGTGCATACCCTTTGATCCAGCAGTGTTTCTACTGGGCCTATATCCCAAAGAGATCTTAGAGGAGGGAAAGGGACCCACATGTGCAAGAATGTTTGTGGCAGCCCTTTTTGTAGTGGCTAGAAACTGGAAACTGAAGGGGATGCCCATCAATTGGAGAGTGGCTGAATAAATTATGGTATATGAATGTTATGGAATATTATTGTTCTGTAAGAAACGACCAACAGGAGGATTTCAGAGAGGCCTGGAGAGACTTGCATGAATTGATGCTGAGTGAAACGAGCAGAACCAGGAGATCATCATACACAGCAACAACAGTATTACATGATGATCAATTCTGATGGACATGGCTCTCTGCAACAAAGAATTGTCTCAAACCAGTTCCAATTGTTCACTGAAGAAAACCATATACCCCCAGAGAGAGGGAAATGAAATATGGACCACAACGTAACATTTTCATGATCTCTATTGACATTTGCTTGCATTGTGTTGCCTTTCTCTGATTCTTTTTTTTTTCTTGTAGATAGGATTTTTCTTACATAACTTCTCAAGCATTTCAACATTATTAACATGTAGTGGACTTCCTGCCATCTAGGGGAGGGGAGGGGACTGGGGGTAAAATTTGTAATGGAAAGCTTTGTAAAGATCAATGTTGGGGAACTACCCATACATATGTTATACAAATAAAAAGCTTTAATTAAAAAAAAAAAAAAAAGCAAAAGGGAGTCACTGGAGTCTGAATACAGAAGTGACATGGTCAAATCTGTGTTTAAGGAAAATTATTCCAAGTTGATTAATGAAAAAGCTTGATTAAGTGTTTACTTGAGATCACATGTTCTGGCAATTTTGGACACTATGGAATGAGAAGACCAATTAGAAGGTTGTCACAATAATCTAAGTAAGAAGTGATAAGGTGAGAACTATATAAGTGGAGAGAAAAAACTAGATGTCATAGATGTTGTAGAGGTAGAAATATTAAGATTTGTTAAGTGATGATCTATCTGTGAGATAAAAGAGAGTGAAGTGTCCAAGTTAATGTGAGTTTATAAACCTTGGAGACTGGAAGGATTATGACAAACCAGGAACTTTTGGAAGAAGGAAGGATTATCAAGGAAAGATAATTCAGTTCTAAACATTTTGAATTTGAAACTTTTGTAGGACATCCTGTTGAAATATCCCAATAAGCAATTGGTGATGACAGTTAAAAGCATGGGAGTAAATGAGGGTACCAAAAGAGTATCGAGAGAAAAGAGCCTAGGAATGAATCATGAGGAACATTTACATTTAGGGTGTGTGATATGGATAAACCAGTAAAGGAGATTGAGGAAAGCTAGTTAAAAGAGAGGGAGGAAATTAAGAGACTAGTTATGAAAACCTAGAAAGGAGAGAGCATCTAGAAGAAAAAGGTGGTCAATGAGTCAAATGCAGTACACAGATCATGAAGGATGAGGAGTAAGAAGGCCATCAGTTTTGGCAATTAAGAGATCACTGATAATGCTGAAGAGAGCAATTTCAGTTGAATGATCAGGTCAGAAATAAAAACTACAAAAGGCTAAAAAGGGAGTAAGTAAAGGCAGCTAAGTGGCCCAGTGGATAGACCACCAGCCCTAAAGTGAGGAGGACCTGAGTTCAAATCTGGTCTCAGACATTTAACACTTCCTAGCTGTGTGACTCTGGGCAAGTCACTTAACCCCAACTTAAACCCATTTAACCCTCAGGGGGAAAAAAAAAGGGAGTAAGTGGGGAAGGGGTAAAACTATAATTTTTTCTAGGAGTCCAGCTTAAAAAAAAAAAAAGTCATAGTATGACAATTTGAGAAGGCAAAATCAAATGACGTTGGATTTTTTTTTTTGCTACAATTGCTTTTTTTTTTTTTAAAGGATGAGAGAGTATGTTTTGAAAACAATAGGAAAGGAATCAGTTTCCAAGAGAGGCTGAAGATTTGTAAGGGGAGAGAGGGAAAAAGAAAATAAAAGTAGAGAGAGGGAGGCCAAGAAAGAGGATGAGTGAGGATGCAATCTCCTAGAAAACATGGGATGAAATAGCTCTAATACACACATAGATAGGTCAGCTTTTGGCAAGAACCACCACCTTAGTCAGAAATTGGGAGAAAGAAGGAGAAAATGGGAAACAATGTTAAAGAGATTCTTACATCTTACCTTAACACAAAGCATGGCTGTAGCTTTCTGTGATGCTATTAATTACAAAAGCTGGTATAGCTTTAGTGAAATACCAGAAACAGGGTGATTACTAAGGATTTCTTAGGACAATGTTCTTTATCCTAAAAAGATTCCATGTTTTCTCAACACAGCCTTTGAATCTTATTTGCAAAGCTCTTCAACAGCTAAATAATGTTATCCATAGAAGTTGGCTCAAAACCCAAAACAAAAACAACCAACGCCAAATGATATAAAAATTTCCATTAGTTAATAAAAGGTTATATTTGTTAGAGCAATGTGAACAATCTGTCTTTTCCTCTCATACTCAGGAGAAATAGGAACTTTATCACTAGAACTTGAACATAATATAACTCACTTATAAGGTGTGAAGCACACAGGTAAAAAGATGGTCCACTGATAAAGGCAGCAATCAACAACTTTATTTTAGTTGTACCATTACCAACCTGCAACGTAATCATTGGAGCAGAGCTAGTGAGTCTTCCCATAGAACTGATCATTTCCCATTATGGATAACTGTTTTAGGAATAAAGAGAAGTCAGCAGAACTACTGAAGGATGCCCAAAGATAGGGCTCCAACTAGTAAAGTATTACCAAGAGTCATAATCACTGATGAAAGACTGTCAATTTGGATACCTGTTTAGCTACAAAGGATAATGAAATGAAATGTAAATTACCAAAATGAAAAGCAGCAATTCTTGCCTTATCAAATACTTTTACTGACTAGATTGCTTCTCCAATACAAGAATCAGTGTAGAGAACATATCTTGACTAAACCTAACTAAACTTGATGCTTTTATTAATCATCTAATCACTTAGCTAGTAAAAACAATGTGGCAATAAAGATCCTCTAGCAGACTGAAGTTCTGAATTGATTGAAGAATCAAATTAGCATTAAACTAAACACATTTTTGATAAAGTATTAGTACTTGTAAATGAGGAAGATAGAAACTTAAAACCTAGATGCCCCCAAGACCAGGGTCAACAAATTTTATGGCAAAGTCTCTCCCTATTCTATTTAGATCCTAGTCTTACACAATTGAAAGTCTGACCCTAATCCTAAGTACCTCCAATTCTATCTCTGCCAAAAACATTAGACAAAAATGTTAAGCGACAGACTATTCACAGTTTAGAAATGTGTGAAATGATCATTCAAAAGACTTTATTAACATATAAGCAACAATCAACAACAGTTTTTGCAATTCCAACCACCATTTCTTCTGGTAATATATAAGGGAGTAGTTTAAAGCCAGTCTGGATTAATAGCTAGAAAGGCAGGTCTGGAGTTATAAAACCTGAGCTAGCATCTTACTTCAGACATTTACTATCTACATGATCATGAGCATCTTAATATCTCAAGTTCAATATTCTTCTGCACAACAAAGATGAAGATTATTCGAGATACCTACATCAGTGTTAGTGTGAGTAAAGGACTATTTAAATATTAGATGTTACTGTTATCAAACTCCATTCAGTATCTATACATGAAAGGACACTGCTAATCTTCCAGATTCATTCCTTCAAACAACTATGAAGTGACATTTCTAAATTGTCACTCCCCTGCTCAATAAATACCAATGGCTTCTTATCACCTCTGTATTATCTGCGTGGATCAAATATAAACTCTTCTACTTAGCATTTAAAGCACTTCAAAATTTAACAACATACTTTTCTAGGCTTACTCTCCTTGGCATAATCTATGGTCTCTAATCAAACTGCCTTTTTTGCTATTATTCTCACATCTCTGCCTATCCCCATGCCTAGAATACATAGTCCTCATTTCTGTTTCTTAGGATATCTGGTTTTCTGCAAAGCTGAGTTAAGGGATATCTTCTAAAACTTTTCAAATTCCCTCTCTCAGAAACTCCCCAAAGGATCTTCCCAAATAGACCCCTTCAACCTTTCCAGTCTTACTCTTCACTCCCCACTCTTTTCCACATCCTCTAAAGCCCAGGGCCACTGGCCTTTCTGTAGCTCACACTTAATTTCCCTACTCTATGCTACCCTTGGTATGTTTGAAATGAACTCCCTCCTCACCTTGGTGTCTTGCTTCTTTCAAGACTCAGCTCCTGCCATCTGGAATAGATCTTTCCCACTTCCACCCCACTTACCACCCATTTATACCATCTGTTGCATTAAAATGTTACCTTTTTGAGGGCAGACTTGGCACAGTGCCTGGCACATAGTTAAGAACTTAATAAATGCTTGATTAACACTCCCCACATGTATTTATTACATAGGTAATTGTCTCCTTCGACAGAATGTAAACTCCTTAAGAGCAAGGACTACTTCATTTTTGTTTTATATCCCTAACACTTCCTGCAGTTCCTGGTAGAGTTAAGTATCTAATAAATTCTTGCTGACTCACTCCCAAATGTCTGAGATACAAAGATGAAAAGGACATGATTCCTGATCTAAGGAAGCTTCCAGCCTTGTGAAATAGACAAGTAACTAGAATATAAAATAGATTGTGGAAATAGCATTATGTTTGTTTCTTTCAGTGTTAAGGAAATTCAGAAGGAATTTCTTCTACTTAACAGGATCAGGAAAGGCATCCTTAGAAAAAGAAGAATTTGCTAAGTTCCTTTAAGTAAGAACTGGACTAATGAAGGGGGGAAAGGGAAGACTAGGAAATAAATTTTAAATGAAGAGGAGAGCTAAGCAAAGACAAGGAAAACTTCAAGACAGTATATCTAGAGCAAACTATCTAGTTTAGTCAGTAAATAACAGCAGAAAGGACAGAGTAGAAAAGGCCAAATCTTAAAAGAACCTTGAATGCTTGGCGAAAGAATTTAAGTGTGATTCTATGGACAATGGCATAGCCATGCAAACTCCAGAAGCCATCAATTTTCTCTTAACAGGAAAATTACATTATAAAATTCACATTTTACACACATGTATCAGGTAATGATGCATAGATTGTAAAATGGAGACCAGTTAGAAGACTTAGGCATTTGTATAAGCAGGAGGCAATAAGAACCCAGACTATAATGACAGCCATGATAATGGAGGATAGATAAGAGGACATGGTCAAATACCTCGCACACAACAAAGAACTGTCTCATTACTAAAAAGACCTGATAGGGTTTGGCCAATAAATGCATATAAACATGACGAAAATCACCAAAGCTTAGAAGCTCAAAAATAAGGAAAGAATCATGAACTTTAGAACTGAAAGGGATGTCATGTTATTGACAGCTTACATCAAGTTGGAGAGGAAGCTGAGAGATGAAATGAGGTGTTTCAATTGAAATATGTTGAGCTTCAAGGACCATCAGGAAAGATGGACATCTGAGATTTATATTTGGATGATTTGTTTTTGTTTTTAGAATAAAGGTAGAGAGAGGTAGCACGTACCTAATAGATCTTTTCTTTCTTTTTTTTTTCCTTTATTAAAACTTTTTATTTGCAAAACATATGTATGGGTAATTCTTCAACACTGACCCTTACAAAGTTTTCTGTTACAATTTTTCCCCCCTAGTCCCCACCCCTCCCCTAGATGGCAGGAAATCCACTACATGTTAATTATGTTAAAATACTTGACAAATAAGAATATATGTAAGCATATTTCCACACTTATCTTGCTGTGCAAGAAAAATCCTATCTACAAGAAAGAAAAATCAGAGAAAGGAAACACAATGCAAGCAAATATCAACAGAGCATGAAAATGTTATGTTGTGGTCCACATTTCATACCCCTCTCTCTGGGTGTATATGGTTTTCTTCACTGAACAACTGGAACTGGTTTGAAACATTTCATTGTTGAAGAGAGCCATGTCCATCAGAATTGATCATGATATAGTATTGTTGTTGCTGTGTATAATAATCTCCTGGTTCTGCTTACTTCGCTCACTATCAGTCCATGCAAGTCTCTCCATGCCTCTCTGAAATCAACCTGCTGGTTGTTTCTTACAGAACAATAATATTCCATAACATTCGTATACCATAATTTATTCAGCCACTCTCCAACTGATGGGCATCCATTCAGGTTCCAGTTTCTAGCCACTACAAAAAGGGCTGCCACAAACATTCCTGCACAAGTGAGTCCTTCCCTCCTTCAATATCTCCCTAGGATATAGGCCCAGTAGAAACACTGCTGGGTCAAAGGGCATGCACAGTTTGATAATTTTTTGAGCATAGTTCCAAATTGCTCTCCAGAATGATTGGATCAGTTCACAGTTCCACCAACAATGTATCAGTGTCTCAGTTTTCCCACATCCCTGCTAACATTCCTCATTATCATTTCCTGTCATTTTAGCCAATCTGACAGGTGTGTAGTGGTACCTCAGAGTTGTCTTAATTTGCATTTCTCTGCTGATCAAATTTTTTTTAAGAATGATGTTACTACTCTGATCTAATATCATTAAAGGCCATTATAACAGTAGATTTGGAAAGAAAAGAAGATTTCCTATACAAATTGTTATGCTCTTCAAAACTTCCAAAACACTCTGGCAGTTCACTGTAGCTTAGAGAGAAGCAATAATTTCTCCCACAAAGCTCTCAATTACTAGGCTACTCATATGTTTCATGAATGATTTTCTTCACAAAATGCTTCACATTTTGAGTTTTTTACAAAGAGGATCACTTCACTTGAGTCAATGCTTTGCCCATAAACATAACTAAAAAGAAGTAGATTAATAAAACCCCAAACTGGAAGAACTACAAATGTGATCATTTACTAAGAATTGTGTAGGCTGGCAAATTTATTTGAAACTGATTTTCCACTTGGGATCAAAACCAACTGTTCCCTTCTGCAACAACTAATAAAAACCACATTTTCTGATTCAGCAATCCCATTTTTCATTTCCTGGAAATTGTGGTTTCAAATTACATTAATATCTTTCTTGTCTCTAATATACAGGGTTGCTAGACAATATGGCTTAGTTATAGGCACATCAGAGTACAAAACTACTGAACAGGAAGGAAAGATAGGGTGTAGTCATGCAAATTCCAGAAAATTTAAAAAAAAAGAAAAAAAAAAGATAAATCTCTTCTATACAGGGTACTGGATAACGGGAGTAATGCTCAAGAAATAAACATTAGTTTGACAGCAATTATCCATAGATAAAATGCCTGAGTTTTGAGGTCAGCTAAAATTTTTAGCTACTTTCACAATTAGCTAAAACAATTTTTAAAGAGACAGATCCAAAGGAGCAATGTCACAAAAGGGAGAGATTCATATATAAGTCAATGCTATCAAATCTTAAATGCTAGCTTGTCCCAGATAAGTTACAAGTTTCCCAAAATATGACAGAATGTTGCTATATTGTATTTCAGGAAACTCTAGATAGGAATCCTCTATATAGGCATCTTCAAAAAAAGAGGTAGTCACAGTAGGCTGAAAGGTAAAACAAACCTGACTGCTTGAAACAAAAAGGACAATAAGACATAAATGACAGTCAAAAACAGTCCTTAACTTCTTCTGTGAAACAAACTATCAGAGTTTCCTAACTTTGTTGTGCATAACTGAGACTAGAGAAGAAACTGAGAATCATTGTTGAAAGAAGGAAAAAATTTCTTCAACCCAGTGCAAATTTCAAAGAGAAAAAAAAAACAAAAAAACTGCAGCATGTGGATCCCATAATGAAAAAGCCACAGAACTGGGAATCAGAAGGCCTGGATTTCAGTCCCCAGACTATTGTAGGATGGTCTTTTAAATTCTGATATTCTGGGGCAGCTAGGTGGGGAAGTGGATAGATCACCAGCCCTGAAGTCAGGAAGACCTGAGTTCAAATCTGGTCTCAGACACTTAACATTCCCTAGCTGTGTGACCCTCGGCAAGTCACTTAACCTCAATTGCCTCAGCAAAAAGCAAAAAAAAAAAAATCTGATATTCTAAGATCTTATGACTCAACACTAGAAAAAACAGGATGTAACACTCCTAGAAGGTCCAAGATGGATTATCACAAGCTTTTTGGGGGGACACCTGTGCATAAGATTCTCTTATTTTTTCCAAATAGAATATAAAGTCTGTACTTCAGTTGTCTAAGTTGCCTTGTTGTCTTTCCCTTGTTTCAGACAAATCAGAATAAATTGTGGAGTTTGCAGTATGCATGTGAACATATGTGGAGAGAGAGTATATGTGTATATATTTTGCCTAGAAAAGTTTTGAGCAAAAAATCTCTCTACAAAGTGTCATTCCCGATTGAAGTTTCCCTACCAAACTCTTGTGTTAACCATGGTCTCTAGATACCGTTTACAAACTCAGCTCATATACTGGTACATAATTATTCTATAGTAAATGCAATCCTCTAAGTGTCAGACTGCTTGTTCTGAGGGTTCAATAAAGGGCATAATTTGATTGAAATTTTTTTTGAGGAACACAGCAGCACAGTTAAGGACAACCATTCCTCAAGGAACTTTCTATAAGCAATTCCCTAAAGGCTAGGAGTATCTTTCATAATAACTAATTCTACCATCAATCTTAGAGAAAAGGAATGAAGCAAACCAAATGGTTCCAAATGGCTATGAGTCACCCTCCTTATTCAAAACAGCAATCTAAACTGATATTCCAGTTTTAAATATTTCTCCTAGGCCACTGCGTGGTGAAAATAAAAGATTTTACTTGCTGAAAAGCAGAACATGCTCAGTAGTAAAATCCCTGAGGACTGGTTTGAAACAAAGGAAGAGGAAAGAATACAATTTACAAAGGTACAAGACTACACAAAGTATCTGCAACTAAGCAAAGAAGCCACTCTGCAAATAACTGTCTTCAAGTCATGGCCTCCAGGAATCAAAAACTCCAGACCGGGGCCAGCAACCTCTTAGTGCAAGTCCTTAAGAAATGGTTCCCATCACCTTCCAAATCAGAAACTTTCATATGACTGAAACTTTCCCAAATAACTTCTCTAGCAATAGCAGAGCATTTTCATAGGTAAACCAAGAACTTAGCACTACTTTCACTACTGATCTGTATCCCCTGTCACTGTGCAAAAATTCCTTCACATTCATAAAAATAACAAAACAGGAACTTTTCTGAGGCTTTATGAAAGGACATCTAGTTAGTTCGTTAAAAAAAAATCAAGGCTAGGGGCAGCTAGGTGGCGAGGTGGATAGAGCACCAGCCCTGGAGTCAGGAGGACCAGAGTTCAAATCTGGCCTCAGACACTTAACACTTCCTAGCTGTGTGACCCTGGGCAAGTCACTTAACCCCAAATGCCTCAGGAAAAAGCAAAAAAAAAAAAAAAAAAAAGCAAGGCTGGAAAAGGAAAAATTACAGCTCAATTTATTTAATATTTTAAAAGTGTGCTAAGAGCATTAGATACACTGTCATTCATTTAATACAGCAACCCTGGGAAGTAAATGCTGTTATTCCCCATTTTATAGCTGAGAAAATGGGTCACACAAGTTGGTGAAGCAAGTTTCAAACACAGATCTTCCTGACTCCAAGTGTAACTCTCTACTTCATTCCATTAATTCACCAGAAACAGACTAAATAGATCAAAACAGTTGCTAGAGGCTACCTGAAACTCAAAAAGAAAAGTTAGGTGTTTTGGGAATATAAATTCTTGATGGTCTGACAGATTCTATAGCACACTGTGAAAGGACATGTAAGAGTCACATGGAATAGGTTATCATCTCTACCAAATTCCTTGAAATATAGTTGTCCCCATTCACTGCCTTCACTTCCCTCCCTTTCATTCACTCCTCAATTCTTTATAATCTGGCACTTGACCTCAGCACTAAAATGAAACTGCTCTTCTCATTACCAAATTTGTAATTAATGGTTAATGGGACCCAAAATGTACCAAAAATGTTTGGAAACTATTTTTTTGTGAAAATTAACTGGGAATTAAGGGGTATTCATTAACTATGTAATAGCTGAACAAGTTATACTACTTGAAAAGACTTGTATTTTTATTCAACTAATGTTAACAAAACCAGGAGAAATTTTACATAACAAAACTGTAAAAACAAAATATTCTTAAAATATTTAATCTTTCTGTAACCTCATAAGCTTCCAGATATTTAATTATCATCTCTATGGAAATGACTCATAAATCTACAAATCCAGACTCAGTCAGATCTCCCTTCCCATTCATTACTTTCAATCCCTACTGCATAATGTAAACTAGATGTCTCCTTGATATCCTGAACTCAACAAGTCTACAACTGAACTCCCATATTTCTCTCAACTCTCCCCTCTCCCAAATATCCCTATTTCTATTAAAGGTACCACCATCCTTCCATTATCTCAGGTTCAAAATTTCAAGATTATTTTCCATTTTACATTCTTCTTCATCCCACGTCCAATCTGTAGCTAAATCTTGTCACTTCTGTTTTCAATATCTCCCTTCTCCACTCAGAATTACTACTTTAGGTTCAAGCTTTTATCATTTCTCCACTAGATTATTTCCAACAACCTTTTAACTTGTCTCTCTGCCTTAAGTGTCTCATCACTTCAATGCTTCCAAAGTAATTTTCCTTAAACAAAGTAATTTTCTCTACTTGATCAACTCCACACACAGACACTTCAATCCAGCTACATAAGCTTACTTGAAGTTATTATCCCCAAATTATTTATTTTTAGCATTTTTTTTAAATTTTCAATTCCAAATCCTCTTCTCTCCCTCCCATCCCACTTCCACCTATTGAGAAGGCAAGCAAAATAAAAATTATAATATGAAATGATACAAAACATTTTCATATTAGCCATTTTCTAAAGCAAGAAAAATAAAGACAGAAAATTATACTTCAATTTGCAATCAATGTTTAATGTTTTCTCTCTGGAAGTGACCAGCATTTTCCATGAGTCCTTTGGAATAGTCTTGAATTACTATATTAATCAGAGTAATCAAGTACTTCACAGTATATCTGCTATTTCTAAAGTAGGACACTCATCTCCCAGAAAACTATCTTCAGGCTCTATGGTTTTACAATGGTTGCTTCCCTTCCTCCCTCCCAAAGCCAAGCCTAGAACACTCTCCCTTTTCACTTCCACTTCTTTTCCTAACCTCCTTTAAAAATCAACTTAGATGTCACTTTCTCACAACCTTCAGGCCTTCCTCGGTCTTCCCAACTGCAAGTTCCTTTCCCTCTGTGGTTACATGAAATCTACTCTGTATCTTATACAAACCTAAGTAAGTAGGTGCTTTCTCCCTATTAAAATAACTCCTTAAAATGACTGTTTTTGTTCTGTTCAATTCTAGTGCTTAGACCAGTGCCAGAGACATTTTTTAATAAATGCTATCTGATTGAGAAGAGACTGAATGAAAGACAGTGGTAGCAAGCAGTTGAGTTGTACTTTGACTTTAAGACGACGAATTCAAATCCTGTTTCAATCACAGTTTTCTCACTAGATAGCTTTTGAGGTCCATTCCAACTCTGAAATTCAATGATTAACAGCCTAAGTGGATTTTAATAAGGCAATTAATAAAACCTCATTATATCCTGGTGGACAAGATAAAGAAATGCAGGTTAGAGGAAAATGCAGATAAGTGAACAGGTAGATGCATGACAGGTTGACTCTGTTTAAAGAGATCACTGCCTCTTTTGTGGAGTACCACAGGGTTCATTCCTTGGCCCTGTCTTTATTTTACATTAATTTTTTTCCCTTGTGTTTACATCACCTTAATTTTGAAATATATACCTCTTCTACCTACAGGGCCATCCCTTATAAGAAGTAAAAGGAGAAGAGGGAAGCAATTCTGCAAAGCTAACCACTATAGCAAGTAAATCTTACATCCAATGCAATATTCCACAATCATAGTCCCTTGCCTCTTCAAATAAAGAAAGGAGACATTTTCCCCTCTTCTTTCCAGGCACACTGTTGTAATATATTTTTCTGGTCCTATTTATTTCAGTTTGCATTAGTTTGCATTGATGAATGCAGAAAAAGTAGAAGACATTTATGACTGCACAATATTTCATTATATTGACATGCCACAATTTACATAGCCATTGTCCAATCAATGGGCATCTACTTTGTTTCCAATTCATTCATACTACAAAAAAGTGCTGCTATAAATATTTTTATGCATATGAGACCTTTCCCCCCTCACTTTTACTTCCTTGGGTTCTAGATCTCATAGTGAGATCTCTGAATTAAAAACTATGGATATTTTAATCATTTTATTGGCTTAATTACAAATTAATCTCCATTAATTTCCATTCCAAGAAAGCTTGAATCAATCACAGTTCCACCAATATATCCATAATTACTTTCAAAACTGACGACTCCTACCTTTTGAGTGTGGAATGAAATTGCAAATGTTTTGATTTGCATTTCTTTTTATTAATGGCCAAGAACAATCTTTCATGTGGTTGTTAGTTTACATTCTTTTTGGGAGAACTGTTTGTTCATATCCTTTGACCACTTATCCAGTAAGTTATATATATTCAGCATTATCTTGGATGTGTTAACTTGGATAAAGGCAGAGATGGCATGTCTATTAATTTTACAAATAACACAGAAGCCAGTCCCAATATATCAACATATAGGAATGGTGAATCAAACTGAAGACTCAGTAGGAACAAATCTCAAATTCCACACTTAGGCTAAGAAATTCAGCCGCAAAGGCAAATATACAGTGTATTGAACTGTCTGAAAAACTGAACCATAAGACATTCCCATCTCATCCATTTCAGATGACAGAAGGTTTACAAGTTTTGCACATATTTTCATAATTTCTGATATACTACTCAGTTATGCCGATCTTTTCTCTATTTCTCTTCTATCTTTAAAAAGTACTTTTCTCACATTTAATAGGAAGAAGGCAGATACACTGAGGAAAATTACAGTAATGTAAAACTTATTTTAAATTTGTTTTGAAAAGGGAAAAACTTTATTATAGTTTTTAATTGCCAATGAAATCAATGAATCAACAGTGATTCATAAAGTCAAAAAAAACCTATGTATTACAAGAAGTACAACATTCAAAACAAGGAAAGGGATAGTATTTTTTTTTTTTTTTTTGCTGAGGCAATTAGGGTTAAATGACTTGCCCAGGGTCACACAGCTAGGAAGTATTAAGTGTCTGACACCAGATTTGAACTCAGGTCCTCCTGACTTCAGGGCTGGTGCTCTATCCACTATGCCACCTAGCTGCCCCAGTACTATCATTTATCTGAAACAATGTGTTTCATTTTGAGCCCTACATTTTAAGAGAGATGCTGAAAAACTGACTTGAAATCAAGAATGGAAATGGAAAGACCCTTCTAAAGGAAAAGAAGATTCAGGAAAGACATGGTGGCCATCTAGATTACCTAATGGGCTGTAGAGTAGAAGATGCACTAGATTTTTGTACCTCCAGGGAACAGAACTAGCACCAAAGAATGGATGGAGTTGGGGGTTGGCACTGTGAATTTCAGCTGTATATATAATAAGAACTTTATTTGACAAGTAGACACTTACAAAATTGGAACTAGATGTTTTGAATTCTTTATCACTTAATATGTTTTAGCAAGTTGGATGATTACTGAGCAAAGTTATCACCAAGCAGGGATACTTAAAATTTTGTGTCATGACTTCATTGGTACTCTGTTGATGCCTATGTGTATCCCTTCTCAGAATGTCATTTAATGCATGGGATGGATTACAAAAGAAACCAATTATAATGAAATATGCCAATCAAAAAAAAAATTTTTTTAAAGGATTCCAAGTTCAGAAACTATCACAGAGATAATTCCTATATCCTCCACTCTGCTGGCAGACACAAGTGACTTTCCTAAAACAAATGGATGACTACATTACAGTCCTACACCAATAAATGCCAGTGGCTGCCTGCTACCTCTAGAGTCAAATAGAAACTGCTCTACTTGCCATTTAAAGCCCTTAATAATATGGCTCCAACACACTTTTCCAGAGTGAAGATATGTTATTTACTCCTCTTTATTCATTCAGTGGTTCAAACTGGTCTTGCTGCTCCTCTCACACATTCTATTACTCATCTGTGTGCCCCTATACAAGCTATCTTCCATAAGAAATGTCCTTTCTCCCTTTTCACCTCTACCTCTTAGAAGCCTTAAGTTTCCTTCAAAGCCTAATACAAAATCTACTTTATGAGACCTTTTCTGATGGCCTTAGGTTATGGGATTTTGCCCCATCACAACTTTTATACTTGTGTATATGTTTTGTACATAGTTAAGCTGTGTATATGTTGTCTTCCCTAATAGAATATAGTTTTTTTTCTTTGCTTTTGAACCCCTGCTTCCTCAAAGTGCTTCAGCACATAAGAGATTGATTACTAATTCAATAGTTACTGATTGATTAGGCCAGATGACTTCTAAGATGGTATGAACCTATTACCTGAAGTACGATCAGCATAATGCACACAGACATGGATGAGTGAGTGTGCTGGTTAGTTGTTGTCTTTCATTCTAAAAGAGGACCAAAATGGTGTCACTATGTTGGGGTCAAGGTAAAATGTGTCTGGACCGACTGATCAGACCAACAGAATCTCAGAAGACTACGACAGTTTAAACACAAATAGTTCATGTGAACATTTGGAGGGGAAATGTCTCTAAATTAATACATTTCATATTTCTTGAGCTATTGCAATTTTGCTTTGCTTATAGAGCACAGTCCCTTCTTTGATGTGGGTATGTCACATTGGATGACAATGATGATGTCATGCTAAGCAGTTCCAGGTCAAGGTGGTTAGATTTAATTAGCCCAAATGGCACCATATGGCAGTGGCATGTAGCTTACAAGGCCCTATAGGTAACAGCACAGGTGCAAAAGAAATACTTTAAAGGTCATGACAACAAAAGCAAATACAGAGGAATACAATGCCATTCAACAAATGTTTATTGAGCACAGGTCTATCAAGGAAAGCCAAAAGAAACGATAAAACAACCACAACGTAAACTAAAATATGAACCTAATGAAAAAAGAATCAGGGAGAAAAGTGGAGCTATTTCTCAGGATGAAGGCATGGGCATCACCAGTAACATTTCTATAGCACTTTGTTTGCAAAGCATTTTACTTGTGATTATTTTTTTTTAAATCTTCACTACAAACTTGTGAAATGCTATTATTCCCATTTTATAGATGAGGAAAATGAAGTTGAGAATGGTCAAATGACTTGCCCAGACTGAGGTAGAATCCAAACTTAGGACTTCCTGATTCCAAGGCTATTTGGTTTTTGGTTGTTGTTTTTTCCTAATTAGTATTTTATTTTTCCAAATAATGTAAAGATAGTTCTCAACATTATTTATTTATTTTCCCTGCAAAAAACTTCCCCCCCCTTGCTTTTCCCCTCCTTCCCCCCACCCCCCACCCCTAGATGACAGGTAATCTAATACATGCTAAATATGATAAATTATATGACAAATCCAATATATCTATACATAGCTATACAGTTATCTTACTGCACAAGAAACATCAGATCTAGAAAGAGAAGAAAAAAACACAACCTAATAAGGAAAACAAAATGCATGGAAATATTCACAGAAAGCATTAAAATGCTGTGTTGTGGTCCACACTCAGTTCCCACAGGCCTCTCTGGATGTATATGACTATCTTCATCGCTGAACAATAGGAACTGGTTTGAATCACATCATTTCAACATTAATTTTTAAGACTTAAAAGTATTTCCCTATTTGTCAAGTTGGATTTTTTCCTCTCTATGTCATTTTTTAAAATTTCAAATTTATTTTTCCAAATACATTAAAAAGTTTTCAACATTCATTTTAAGACTTTGTGTACCAAATTTTTCTACTTTACCTTCCCTTGGCCCAATACAGCAATTTGGTACTTATCATGCTGTACAAGAAAAATCAGACTAAAAGGGAAAAACCATGAAAAATGAACAAAAAAGTAAAAAAACTGTTTTGATCCATATTCAGTCTCTCTAGTTCTCTCTGGATGCTGATGGCATTTTCCATCTCAATGCCAAGGTTATTTGTTTTAGCAGTGTTGTCAAATTCAAATAGAAATCGGGGCCACTAAATCACATATCTGAGTCCCCATAGGACATAATAGCTTAGTTTTGAAATGTGATGTAACATATGTTTTATTATACTTATATTTTACTAAGTATTTCCCAATTGTATTTTAATCTGTTTCAGAGTGCTACAGGTTGCATCTGTTTGATAGCTTTTAATCATCTAGTTATATCAAAGCAAATGGTCATCTCTCCTAATATTCTGGAACATGCCAGAAGCACAAGAAGGGTGTGTTAAATGGTCTTAAAGCAGATTAATATAGCTTTGATAAAATATTGCTCCTCCAACTGAGGATGTTATGTAACTTCATGTTTAAAATTTCTTTTCAAGATGGGTGCAATCTCCATATGTCCTGATTATCTTGCCACTCAACCCAGAAGTTTCAGGAAGATAGAGTAAGGCTAATGACTTTGCATAGCCCTGCCTCACTTAGATCCAATTCCCTTGCAAGTCAAGACATCACCTTCCTGATGTCATGGTCTTCTTTGAGAACAAAGGACAAACAATAATCTTTTCAAGGTCTAACATATAGTCACTTAAGACTCCCTTCTCATCTGCCTGTCTTATTTCTATGGCCATTTCTCATTTTTCTAAACTCCTAAATGTCCACTAAGTGCTGTGAAATAAACTGCATGGCTTGAAGAGATTTCTTGTCCCAGTTCCAACCATAATGACTGGTGGGTTCCAAACTCTTCCTTTTACATCTCTCCCTCTTCCCCTCCCAGTTTTCTCATGGACTTACTTAATCCTGAACAAGTAGCCAGCTAATAGAATTAGAAACTACTACCAGAATGACAGTTTCAGTTAGAGAGCAACTCAGTTCAACCAAAGCTCACAAAAGAATGTTCTTTACAGCGTATCCAACGATATCATAATTCCTAAGGACAGCCCATGCCACTTTTGTGAAGTTTGAATTTCAGGCAGTTATTCCTTACACACTTCTCTGTACAGTCTACTAACAATTTCTAATTTTATCAAGCATTAAACCTCTTCATCTTGCTATTTAATTCAACCTTAGATATACTCAACACCTTTCCAAGCTTCTCAATTTGCCCTTCCCTCTGACTGGAAGGGTAGAGGGGGAAGCATTCACCTCCCTCCAAAACCTTCCTTTAGAAATGGCAGAATGTGGACTTTGCAGCTCCTTCTCAATTTTCTATCTGTAGCTTTGCTTCATCTCAACTCCAGGGAACACACTGCCCCCAGTGGAGTACTCCTAGTATGGTTCCTCCCCCAACCCCTACAGTGTATGATGTGTAGCATGGAGTTGGGGGAAGAAGGGAGGTCTATCTCCATATTAAGACTATATCTAAATCTGTATTAAAATTTCTCTTATTAGATTTACCCCATGTTCTGGCCTATCAAGATTTATTTTTATCTTATCTAGTATGTCACCTATCCCTTCCAAATTTACATTATTTGTCAATTTATATCTTCATTACTAAAAATGTCAAATAGATTAGGGCAAAAGACAAATGACTGGGGACTCCATCAAGACCATCTTCCAAAATGATAACAAACCATTATAACTCTTTGATTTGGCCATTCAATCTCCAAGTCAACTAAATGTGTCTAGCACATATCTCTCCACCTTGTCTACAAGAAAAACATGAAAAACAAATATTCTCCTAAAATCTAAGCAAATCAGATCTACAGTATTCCCCTCAACTAACAGTTTAGTAACCCTACCTGCTCTTTGTGATGACTGCTTCCTTTTCCAGAAAAGTTCACCGATTCCTTTAATAATATATTCTATAAGTCAATATAAATCAAACATCAAAACATTTGCTCTTCTCTAATTCAGAGATCTTTCTGTCATTGCTTTCCAAAAAGTAACTGATATGGCTCCTTTTATACCCAAAGATGTGGTTCCTCTGTTCCATGTGATATGCATTCAACACAAGTTGCTAAGTACTCTTCTATTTCCTTACTTAGCTTGAGTATCAATTTACTATTAAGTTATATGTGTTGTATCTTTTTGAGTATAAAGATCATGACTCAGTAGAATAAGACAACATACCTTCTGTGGCCTGAATGTCTGTCTCTCTCTGTGTTTTGATATTATATATAGTCTCATTTTTCAACATGTATGTTGATGCTATAGTTAATAAAATTTATTTAAAACATTAATGCATTTATAACTCATTTTTTGTCATCATGTATCATCCCAATGAAAGGATACTAACAGTACAACTATCATGCAAGGAACCATTAACTATTTTGAGGGTAAACAAACATTCACATATAAAAAAAGGTGAGGAAACCTCTATTCAAAGGTAGTCTTGAGAAATTCAACTTTTTGAGAAAATGTCATTTTCTGGAACTAATTCCCAGTACATTGAGAAATCCACAAAGAAGCCCATGAAACAGATCAGCTTTTCCCCTGCCAGCTACCAGACTGTTTTACTTCAAATTTGGGCAAAGTGAAAATGAATATTCATAAGAAAACAGAACTATAAACACCACAAAGAACTAAATAGAAATCTTGAAGGCAAAGTGGCTCAAGGAACTTCAAAAGTACATAAATTTAAAAACAACTTTGCTACATAAGCTCTAAAAAAAGTCAAAACATCTTAAAATCAGACATTCAAAGATTTCTCTTTGCTGTTTCTGCTACTTTCAGAAGCTGACAGTAACTGTTCCCAAAGCAACAAGAAAAAGCAAAAAGAAAAGAAGGGCATCGGTTAGAACAGATTCATCAAAATACCCTACTGGTTCTCATATCCTTTCAGTTTGGAGACAAACCAGTTTACCAATTAAATGTAAATTCTTTCTCTTTTCAGTTCTGCTGTCCTTCACAATTCCAAAAAGAATGTTTTCTAGAGCAAAAATGAAAGTACAAATGGCCAGAAAGCTGATGATTCATCTGGCATCATAGGTGCTGTATCCCCTAGCATTAAGCTGTTATTTTCTTTAAGGATCTGACAAGAGAATGGATACACATAACATATATCTTTGAACAAAACAATGTAGCACTTAAGAGATCTGGTTTTAAAGCTATTAATATGAACTTAATATTTCTCCTTTTTAAAAGAATCTTACTAATCTTATGCTGAAACATGACCACAACATGAATGTAATAGAAAAGGAAAAGGGACATTTAGCAAGTCTTTGTTTTCACACATGTTTTAAGTACCAAACTCAATAGAAAACTCTTGGACAGTAATTAGAAGAGGAGAGGAAGATATGTGGAAAAAGTCCTGAACTTAGGAATCAGATAACCTTTACTGAAGTTTTAGTCTGCTAATTAATAGTCATATGACCCTTAGCAAGTCATCTCACTCCCAAAGCCTCTTTTCTCACCTATAGATTGAGATTAATGGTATTCACACTTGAACAGTTGCATTGAAGGAAAATATGCTGTAAATTGTAAAGCACTTTATGTTTACTATTGTTATTTTTTTTTTTTTTGCTGAGGTAATTGGGGTTAAGTGACTTGTCCAAGGTGAAACAGTGCTGTTATCATTTTATAATACTGTATTATCCAAAGAATTCCTCTCCAAGAATCAAAATTTTCTCTGAAACACTAGAAAGTCAACGTTTGAAAAGAGGGAGCATTTCTGTTATTTGCTCTATTGGTTAAGCAATAGGTAAAAACTACTTGAAGGGTACAAACCTACTGAGTATTTCTAAGTCAAAAAAAAAAAAAAAAGTCTAAGGCTTGTAATAAGTTAAATTGAATAAATCCTTGGAAATATTTGCATTAACAAATCTTTCATTCAATCTGAACAAAAGGCAAACACAACCAGAAGGCCTTCTTACATTTCCAGGGTTGAAGAAAGTACTCATTAAAAAAGAGGAATCCAATTTGAAGGGAACCCTTTTTCCCTTTGCTTTTCTACTATCTATATACAGAGACCAACCAATCCAATATAAATTCTCCAAACTGAACAAGGTTTTCTTAACCCCACTTCTTTCAAAACAGAGAAGTTAACTCTCCCACCTAAAGAAAATTTACAAAACTGAAGAAGAAACTGTCCAGGAAGATAAGCAGATGTATATTGTAAGAAGAGGGATAATTCTTAACTGCTATTACTTGTACTCTACCTGTTTTATTGACAGAAGATGTTAGTCTCCCAAGCTGTAGATCTTGTCACTGGTGCTGAATCATTTTGAAATGAGGGGGGAGGAAAAAAAAAAGTATTTTTAGATAACAGAAATAAAAATAATCAGTAGCCTCTTATATTGATTTTACCTCCCTTCAGTTTCCAGGTGCTAACAATATGTGGTCTCACTTAGATAATAAATGTAAAATAAAAGAGAATCCCAGTAAAGTGTGACATTTCTTAAATCTTTTTTTCATGGCACAGAACTTGCTCATCTTTATTTCTTTACCCCACTGAGGAAATCTAGTTCTCTCTGACAGCAGCCACTTTTGCTCTTGGATACCTCTCTAAAGTATGCTGCTTTCTAGGCAACAGTATAACTGAAGTGTTTTGGCTAAAGACAGTAAAGCAAGCTCAAAAGAATTAAGAAACTGTGGGATGCTGCATGTCTGCAATCTAAGTCCACACCACGGAAATCTATTTTATTGGCATAACATCTAGGTATGATCCCCCCCACCTTCGTTGGGTAGTTCTTTAGTCTCAACAGAACCCCTTCAGTGCAATTAGCAACCTCCCCTCTACACAGCAAGCAATGAACTCCCCATTAGTGCTTACCAACTTTCAAGCACCAATAATAGTTTATTCAATTTATACCATTATCACCTTCAAGAGATTAAGTAAATGAGGGAAAATTGCTGACTTGCTGGTCAGAAAACGGTATGGTTTAGTTATCTGAATTGAATGTACAGGAATTAGAGTTGAAAGCAGACAGTTTTCAGATTTATAAATACCAATCCACTCAAGACCTACATCCTAAAGATTAGAAGATAGGAACATGATGAAAAAAGCACGAGAGGCCTTCCTGCTTTAAAAAAAAAAAAAAAAAAAAAAAAAAACTAGGCCTTTGGCTTCATGGTCACCTCCAAATAGAATTCCAAAATCTATGATTAAGAGGATAAAGAGGGAAAATGTATAAACGTCTTAGAATTTCATCATCTGGAATCTTCCCCAGCTAATAGGTTTGAGCAAGTCTATGCACAAGAGTCAAAAACACTCTTTCCTAAAATAGAATTAAAGAATCTAAACCTGTAGGTTCATGGGGAACAAATGTTCTTAGCACTAAGTGATATCTGGGGGGGAAGATGGAGTTACTATAAGAAAAGATGGCCCAGTCTTGATGAAAATGTAAGTGGATTTTAAGACCAGGGACCCCATTAAGAATTAGACAAATTCTACAATCTGGTCCCTCTGTGGTTGGGAGAGGCAGGCAATAGTACATGAACCCTAATGATTTCATATTTAAAAAAGGAAAACAAGGAGGGGGAAGGTGGTAAAGTTTAAGGGAAGGAAACCCCCTAAACGGAGTGGGGAGGGGAAAGGAGACCGGACACCTAACTACTAGGGGAATCACTGTTGAAACTACCTCTCCCCTGAGTCCCTTTCTGAACCATTACTCATTCTCAACTGCTAGTGCCTCTTAACCTTCCTAATCACAATTACTTTGTCTACACTTTGTGCCTACCTACTTTTACATAAATACATGCTATTCCCCCTCACCCCAAAGAATATAAGCTTCTTGAGAACAGGTGTACTTTGGTTTTCCTTGCTGCATGGCAGGGAGGGCTTAACTGCCAGACAGTAGGCTCTTTAAAAATACCTGTTTACTTATTAAAGAGATACAACTTAGGCTATGGAAAAACGATGAAAAGAAAGAGTTTAGCAAAGAGGCAAGGAAAGTCTGCTTAATCCCCAGGAGGACTAGACAAGGGAAACAGCCCAGACCCTAGGAAAATGAAGCAAGGGAATATGCTTAAACCATTGGAGAAAGAAAACAGCAGAAAGCTAAAACGGAAAAAGAAGACAACCTAGAACCTGCAAAAGGAAAGCAGTCTAGATCCTAGGGGGAGGAAAAGCAGCATAGACCTCAGAGGAAATAAGGGAAACAATCTGGGCCTTAGAAGTAAAGAGGAGGAAACAGCTTAAACTCTATGTGGGGGGGGGGGGGATGGGCAGCCTAGGACCTAGAAAGAATAGAGAAATGTAAAGGAAGCAGTCTAGATCCTAGGAGGAGGAAGGAAGAAAAGCAACTTGGAACCTAGTCCGAGAAAAAAAAGAAAGCAGCGCGGGGAGAAGGGAACAACTCTAGAACTGGGGGCCCTGCTCAAAAGATGGATAGTTCTTCGAGTCTCGGGGCGGAGGTGGCAGTACAAGTCCACGGCAGCTCCAGGTCTGGGGGAATGGGGACGGAGGGCAAGAGGCCCGGCCTGAGCGCCCGGATCCATTCCGGATCTGAGGAAAGGCCGGGGGCCGTTAGGCCGCCGAGGCCCCGCGGGGTCCCGGAAGCCGCCGACAGAGCTCCTCCACTGAGTTTCGGACTCACCGGAGTCCCCGGGAAGAATTGCAGCTACAAGCCTCTCAACGGCAGAACTGGACCAAGACAAACCTCACGTCCGACACAGCCTCGGCCCTGGTCCCAACCCGTCTCTCCGCCCGCCCGTCCGACCGTAGTACCTCCGTCTCCGTCCCGCGTCCCCGCTCTCCGATGACGGCAGCGGCGTTGTCCCGCGGCCTTCTGGGACACGTAGTTGGGGAATGGGCCCCTGCCTAGCAGCCACGGCGACCGAGAAAACTACCTTTCCCACAAGGCCGCGCGACGGCGCTATCTAGACGCTTGCTTCACGCTGTGCGCAGGCATCAATCACGTGTCTTCTTTCCTTCTTCCTCTTTTCTTCCCCCTCCCCCCTCGGCTGCCTGCTTGAGCTGCGGAGGAGAGGAGACTTTGGTGTGCTATCTGAATGAAAGGAAGTGGCTGTTTTTAGCTGCTGGAAAGAGATTCATTCTCTCTCTCCTCTCCCCCCCCCCCCCACCCCGTGTCTGTTTCTGTATGTCTCTCTCTCTG
>JAJPUD010003485.1:96671-127669 GCA_023553655.1 Myrmecobius fasciatus
ACTCCCCCTTCCCTCTTTTCTCTCCCCTCCCTTCTCCCATCTTTCTTTAGAAGCTTCTTTCTTGTTCTCTCCCCACCCCACCCCCCCTCCCAATTTCTGAGGACCAGTTGCCTTGTCTAAACCCTTCCTTGGTTCCCGAGACATGCCTTAGCCGGGACACCTGGGGAGACTGGTCAGATTGGGGGGGGTTGGTCCTATCTTCTCCCAGCACCCCACTGATAGGCTGATCTGAAATTTGAAACCTGAGTCTGCCAAGTACTTAACAAGTCACTTTACCTTCTTCTGTCTGTTTAGAGTCTGTGGTCCCCAAAACCCCATTCAGCTTTAAGTCCCAGAAAAGAGACAGCCAGCGGTGGAATAAAAGGGGTGGGGAAGAGACAAAAGACCCACAAAATATTCTGCTATGTTGTTGATTCAGACTGAACAGGCAAGCTCATTAACCTATGGGGGCCTCAGTTTCCCCATCTGTAAAATGAATGGATTCTCTTAACTTCCAAGGTCCATTCCAGAATTCTGGATTTTGTACCTGATTCACAGACATGGATGAGTAATAGGAAAATATGGCCCCTCTCTTGCCCTTACCTGGCTTCTTCCGGGAATGGGATGATCGACCACCTGAAATCTCACCATCAAGCAGGTTGACTCAGGTGTTGGTATTCAGCACCTCAACTAGCCCTCATCCCACTGATTGGCGAGGTGGAGGGTGAAAACCTTTCTGGCAACTTCACTGTCCATTAGCAACTCTGCTCAACTGCCTGTTCTGCCATTCATTCTCTCCTCCCCCCTTTTCAGCTTCTTTTTGTGGGTTGTCTCCCTCCATTAGATTGTAACCTCCTTGACAGCAAGGATTGTCTCTTTTCTTATTTATATAATCAGCACATGTTGTTCAATTATGCTTTATACTTTGTGACCTTATTTGGTGTTTTCTTGACAGAGATAAATAGAGTGATTCTCCATTTCCTTCTCCAGCTCATTTTACAGATGAGGAAACTGAGGCAAGCAGGGTTAAGTGACTTGTTTAGGATCAGACAGCTAGTAAGTGTTAAAGGCCAAATTTCAGTTGAGGTCTTCCTTATTCTAGGTCCAAGGTTCTATAGTGTGGGCCACCAAGCTGCCCTCCCTGGTACATAATAGATACTTAATAAATGTTTTAAATTGAATTCTTTTTAAAAAATTATATATTAATATTTTACCTCAATTACAGTCAAAACAATTTTTACACTTGTTTTAAAAATTTTTGAGTTCTATATTTTCTCCCTTATCCTCACCCGCAATTAAGAAACCACATTGAAATAATTTAATAATACTGAATTGAATTCTTATATCTTATTCCTCTCCTCTAACTCTTAAGTTTCAACCACACTGACTTTTTCTTTCACAATGATACTCCACCTATGTTTTCCATGTTTTTGCTGTAATTATCCCTCATGCCTGAAAGTCTCCAAGAATTTCTGGCTTCCTTTAAGAATTAATTCAAATACCACCTTCTGCCGGAGGCCTTTCTTGGTCATCCCCCTTATTCTTATACCCAATCCCCACAACTAGCCACCCACCTCTTTTACTGCTTTCAGTTAGCTCCACATAATTATTCCTAATTATTTATATATCAGCCTCATTAAAACATGACCTCAGGGCAGCTAGGTGGAGCAGTGGTTAGAGTACCAGCCCTGAAGTCAGGAGGACCTGAGTTCAAATCTGGTCTCTGGACACTTCCTAGCTGTGTGACCCTGGGTAAGTCACTTAACCCCAATTGCCTCAGGGAAAAAAAAAAAACCATGACCTTATTTAAATCAAGGACTATTTTTGTCTTTTATTTTTATCCCCAGTGCTTAGCATAATACTTGATGATTGATAAACACTTAATAAATCCCTGTTGACTGCTTTACTCCTAAATAAATGAAGTTGGAAGAGCAGATAGAAGTTAAATTGCTAAGAGTGTTGTATACCAGGCTAAAAAATTTTTACATTCTTCTAGAGGCAATGGGGAGCCACTGAATGATTTTTTGTGGTGAAATGAAATGATTAAAACTGAATCTTAGAAAAATTTTTTTGGCTTTTGTGAGGAGGATGAATTGGAAAAGAGAAATTTAAAGCAATGAGACCAATTAGGAGTCTATTACAGTGGTCTGAAAGTTGATGAGAGCTAATGTGAATCTGAATGAGGATGGCAGGTGAGTAAGTAGGTAGATCTTGTGAATGGAGAGAAGGGATGAAAGCAGAGAAGAAATTAATCAACAAGCATTTATTAAGCATTTACCCTGTGGTTAATAAATAAGAGCTTACATTCTAATAGGAAAGACAGTGTGGATAGATAAATTGTGTGTGTGTGTATACACATAATGTAAATGGATAATTTTATCAGGAAGGTAATAGAAGGAAATCAGGAATTCTCAGAGTTGAGAATTGAAAGTTGTAGGCATAGTGGACAGTTAAGGTAAAAGCATGAAGGGAGTGTTGTATGTGAAAAAGAACAAGTAGGTATAGTATGGAGTATCCCTTACATATGGTATGGGGATGTCATTGTGTGATTTGGAGTGAAGCAGAATAGATATCTCTAGACTTTTCTCCCTCTAGTCTTCTCTGCAAGTCCCAAAGGGAGATTTTAGAAGTAGGAGGTTGGAGCCAAAAGTTTGGCCACTCTGCTCTCCTTAACAACAAGAGGTACCAGGATAGAATTATATCATTCTGCTCCTTTAAATATTATTAATCTAGAAGATCTATACAATAATCATGCATGTCAATCATCAAAGACATCTATTTACCCAATTTGATAGGAAAAAATAGAAATCAGAGAAAACATTCATTGTTTTTATTAAATCATACCTAGCTCTTCATGACCCCATATATATATATATACATACATATACATATGTATACATATATATATATATATACATACATATATATATATATATATATAAAGAATAAATACCAGATAGGGGCAGCTAGTTGGTGCCCTGAAGTCAGGAGGACCTCAGTTTAATTTCTGGCCTCAGAAACTTAACACTTCCTAGCTGTGTGACCCTGGGCAAGTCATTTAACCCAACTGCCCCAGTTGTACCAAAAAAAAAAAAAAAAAAATGCATAACAGATAATACAGAGTGAAGGAGCTTTCCTAATGAGAGTGAAGTAATTCAGTCAGCCAAAAGAAAGAGTCCTAAATTTCACCCAAAAGAAATTTCCCTGAAGTCTCTAATGTAGCAAGCTATGAACTGAGACATGAAAAAGACCATCAACTTCTCTACTGTTGGCTTCTTCCCAGCATCTTTTCCTTAAGCAACATGAAATAGTATTGGCATCTTCCATATTTTCTCTTGAAGCCAGAAGAACCCAAAGTATAAAGAGATTTAACAGTTCAAAGAAAGCTGAGGGAATCTTTTCTTTCCTGCTCTGACCAACTCTGGCCCTGCTCTCAAGCAGGAACCGGGTATTGAACACTACCAATCCATACAAATCCATACAAATGGGTTTTAGGACTGGGGTTAAATTGGTCAATAAGTGTGGGGAGAGGAGTAAGGTTTAAAAAGATAGGAAAGGTAGGAAAGAATCAGGCTATAAAGAACTTTATTTTATCCTGGAGATAATAGGGAACCACTGTAATTTATTGAGTAGGGGGGGATTTGGTGAGATGTGCGCATCAATAAAATTGCTTTGGTAGCTGTGTAGAGAATGGATTGGAATGAGCAAAGTCTTAGAAAGCTATTGCATGAGAGATGATGAGGACTTGAACTACAATGGTAACTATGAATATCAAGAAGGGAACATGTATGAGAAGTAACAAAGCTGGTAACAACAGGATTTAGTGACTGATTAGATATTTGGGTAGAAGAAAATGGCCAGAGAGAGCACAACGGGGGATACTTCTGCTAAGGGGGTAGGACACAGATGTTGATTCATTAAAGGAGACTGAGAAGGGGCCCTCAGAAAGGTAGGAAAAGAATCAGAAGAAAGCAACATCTTGACATTTCTACCTCTTCTTCCTTTAAGACTCAGTTCAAATGTCATCTTCTATAGCAGATTTCTCCTTCTAGCTATTAGTATCTTCCACTTGAGAGTAATAACTAACACTTATAAAGGATTTTAAGGTTTGTAAATCACTTTACAACTATTATCTCATTTTATCTTCACAATAACCCCACAAGGTGGCGCTATTATTATAACTTTTGTAGATGGGGAAACTGAGGCAGGCAAAAGTTAAATGTCTGAGGCAGGACTTGAATTCAGGAATCCTAGCTCCTGATGTTCTATCCACCATCACCTAGCTGTCTCTTAGGTTATCTTCCATCTACTCTGTATATAGCTTGAATATACCTGTTTACATACAAGTCTCACATATTAGGATTAAGCTCTTTGAGAGCAAGGACTGATTTTGCTTTTTCTTTGTCTGGTTTGATGTTAATATGATATGCCACCCAATTTCCATCAACTGAATGACATGTTGGAATTGGTACTGTTGGGAAGAGTGTGGAGAATGCTGGGGAAGCAAAGGAAAATATAAACTATGTTAGGAAATAAAGGTCAGAGTTCCATCCTTCATCATGACCTCATATGGACTTTTTATAGCTGTAACTGGGGGCTCTGATTCACCCTATTGCAGAGCCAAGCTAGATACATCAGCCCTGCAGGTTTCTAGGGTACTCTAAGGGGCTTGGGAAACATCTTACTATCTTATCTCTTAAACTCCTACTAGTTGTGTCCCCACTTTTCCCTCCCATTGTTAAATGCCACAAACAAGCATTTAAGCACTTAATATCATTTGTAAAGGGATATTTATTTCAAAGAAGAATAAAGTACTGTATGAATATTTCCTCTAATACTTCAGTTTTTTGTGCTTTTTTATACTATTTTATTTTTTCAAATACATGCAAAAATAGTTTTCAACATTTACCTTTGCAAAACATTCTGTTCCAGATTTTTCTCCCTGTCTCTTCCCAACCCAGCAAGCCAACATAAGTTAAACATGTGCAGTGATTCTAAACCTATTTCCATATTTGTCATGCCAAATAGGAAAAATCAGATCAAAAGGGAGAAAAACACGAGGAAAAAAACAAAACAAAACAAACCAAGCAAACAAACAACAAGCTTTTTTATGCTTTGATCTACATTCAGTCCTTAGCTCTTTCTCTGGATAATGTTTACAAGTCTATTAGAATTTCCTTGAATCTTTTATACTTCTTTTACTAAGCTGTTGACTCTTTTTTCATGATTCTCATTTCATTTCTTTCCCCAATTTTTATTCCACTTTTCATATTTGATTTTTTTTAATTTAAATTTTTTTTCTCATATTTGATTTTTAAAATTCTTTTTGAGCTCTTCCAGAAGTTCTTTTTTTTTTGGGGGGGGGGAATCTGATATCAGTGCACATATTTCTTTGAGGCTTTATATGTAGCTATTTTGACACTGTTGTTCCTTTCTGAGGGTGTATTATAGTAACTGCCTATGGTAGGTTCTTTTGAGGATTTTTAGCTCATTTTCTAGCCTATTTCTTGACTCTTACTTTTTAGATTAAAATTGGGCTCTGCTCCCAGAATGGGGGATATTGACCCAAGCTTCAGGTTTTTCAGGCTACTGTTTTCAGAGCTAATTCTGGGAAGCTATAAATTTTTGGTTCTTTCAAGGTGTTATGACATGGAAAGGTGTGCTAACTGTGCTCCTGCCTGTGCTCTGGTCTGTGGGTGACCACAAGTATTATTCTTCCCTGGACCTTAGACCAGAAAACCTCTTCCCTTGTGGCTGCATGCTCTAATTTGCTAGTAATGCTCCTTCTTACCTTGGGAATGCAGCATAGGTTGGTGACCCAAATCCCTGTTTGGACAATACAATAGAATCCTGCATCCAATGCCAGCAAAATGTCTCCTGTAATTTCCTGACCAGTTGTCCACCCCACTTACTGTCTCTGAGCTAAAAACTCTAGCAGTTACAACTGCTAATTCAGTTATCCCCAAGACGTGCTGGGTTGCTGAAGTGGAATCTACTGCTGGTTTGTGTTTGTAACTGCTGGCTTGCCTGGGCCACTCATGCTGGACTGTGTTTTATTCTCACCACAGTGAGACAGACTTTTCCTGTCAAAATTCTAAGTTGTTTTGGGCTGGAAAAAGTATTTCACCCTTCTTTTTGTTAGTTCTAGAACTCCAGAATCCATTTTAATCCATTATTTTAGAGTTGTTTGGAGACAGATTTGGGAGCGCTTGTACAAACTTCATTCTGCCATCTCAACTCCATACCTCCCCTAATATTTCAGAGCCATACTTTTCCCTATATCACCTTGGTGTCTGGAGAGAGTAGGCTTGGAGAAGCTAATTGGTACAGTGGATAGAGCACCAGCCCTGAAGTCAGGAGGACCTGAGTTCAAATGTGGCCTCAGACACTTAACACTTCCTAGCTGTGTGATCCTGGGCAAGTCACTTAACCCCAATTCAATTGCCTCAGCAAGAGAGAGAGAGAGAAAGGGCTTAATTTAGCACGATTCCTATAAGCATGGATGCTACAAAGCAGAAAGCAGGCTCCCCAGTGTCTTCTTGAAGGAAGACATTAGGGACACTATATTCATACCAACTGTCCATTAGTCAGAATCTAGAATTTAACCATGTATTTTCACTAGGGTTGGTCCCTTTCTTGGAATGCTTTCCTTCATTTGTCTCCTGTCTTCCCTGCCTTCCTTCAAGTCTCACTAAAATTCCACTTTCTTTGAGAGATCTTTCTTTGACGCCCTCAAAAGTAATGTCTTCCCTCTAAGATTACTTTTAACTTGCTCTGTGTATATCTTGTATGTATATATTGGCATACATATTGGATTTGACTTGATTTAGCCAGCTGCTGCCCTGCATTTCCATGGACTTCTCTACAAAGATTCTGATAGGCAGCTGTGACTGTCTACTGGAGTCTTTTTTAGCAATGCCAGTCCATGTGCCAGTCCATACTGAGCCAAGAGAGACTGTAAGCATTGGCTTAGGTGCTGTTCACAACAGAATTTGGTAAGATTAGCTAATTGTCGTTTAGAGATAAAATCCCTCTCCTAGGACTTCAAAACAAAGAAGGAAACAATTGCCCCAACTTTCCTTCAGTAAAAACTCCTTTATGACAAATGAAAGCATATTGTGTTTTCATAGATTATTCCCCTTCCCAGCTATTCTGTTCTCTCTCTCTCTCCACATTTCATCACATTATTATAGAAAGAAAGTAGTGACTACTAACCCTTATTAGGTAGTCAATGTTATATGAGGAGACAGGAAAAATTAATACATTGAATCTCCAATTCAAGTAGCTAACTCAAAGTAATGGGATACATAAGTGAATGAAAAGGAAATAGAAAGAAAATAAGGGGGGGGGTGAGAAAGACAGAAAAAGAAAGAAGAGAAAATGACACCGAGAGAAAAACAATGATAAAGTGTTCATTATGTGCTTCCAAAAACGTCCATCCTCCCAAAAATCCCTCAATCTTAAACCTAAAACTTAATCTGAAGGTATATTTTCTCTTCTTAAAAATGTGGGCAAAATGAGCAATCCAAGATTACAGCTATCGAGAAGTAGTAAGCAAAGAAAGATTAATTTAAATCATAAAAAAGAAATCATTCCCCTAGATTAGAAACATTTAGTGAGTTTCTTGGAAATAAAGAAAGAAAATGACTTGCATTCCAAAGCCTGGGGAACAAACCTAACTTCTATAATTTTCTCCTATACTTCATAATATATGTGGAAGGCAAATCCCTTTTTTAAAAATTATATTTATAGCCCCATGGTTTAGCCCAGCATCTGGTAAACACACAATTTGTGTATCAATGTTTACTGACTGATTTTATGACTAGGCAAGTGGCAACTAGGTGACAAGTGGTTTGAGTCCTAGACCTGAAGTCAGGAAGAACTTATCCAATCTTAGATATTTGTTAGCTCTGTGACCCCAGGCAAGTCACTTCACCTCCCTTTCCCTCAGTTTCTCCATCTGTAAATCAGGGATAGTAACAGCACCTTCTCCCAGAGTTGTTGTGAGGATAAAATGAGATATTTGTAAACTACTCAGCACTGTCCTCGGCATGTAAATTATAAATAAAAGTTCACTATTATAATTATTAATATTCTCCTTCATGTGCTTCACTCAAACTAGACTGGTAGCCATTCTTAACCTCAACTGAGAATATTCCAGCATTTCTGCATTCACAAGCATTTTCCTTCATTCCTTGAATTTGCTCCCTCCTCATCTCTGCTTTTTGAAATCTTTCTTTCTTTAAAACCCAGCTCAGATATCACTACCTCCATGAAGGCATCTCTGATCATCTTAGCTAAAAATACTCTATTATTCTTCCAATTTTCTTTTCTTTTTCCCCCTCCAATTTTCTTATATCCCTTCATCTTGATCATACCTTTGTATTTATCATATTTTACCTTGCATCTTATTCAACATGTCTTTGTGTCATATCTCTCCTATCAGACTGTAAGATCCAAGAGGACAACAATAATGAGGTTTTTCATTTTTGTGTATCCCTCTTCCCCAAGCCACATGCCTATTACTAGTAAAATATGGAACTGGAGGGGTGTCTAATCAAAAAGTTCCCTGCTCAATTTGAAGCAAGTGAATTTTCCCAGCTACCTTTTCCCTTTCTGTGCACAGGTCAGATCTCTGAAAGTGGATTTTTCTGGTCCAATAAATGGAAAAAAACTGCAACAATAGTGGAGAATCCTGTCAAAATATACAGAAACTTCAGATATGGCCCTGGAGGAGAATCTATGACCGGCATCATTGTTGAGCCCCAGCTTCCTAATTAGGTGTAGGAAGATTTCTAATGGTGTCAAAATCTAGTCTTCTAGCCAGAGAAAGGAGATTTCTTGGGTAGTCTTTCAAGAAACTCTGATTGAATATGCCAGGCACTACAATAAGCATTTAGAATACAGAGAAAAGTAAACATACAATTCCTGACCTCAAAGGTGTGCAAGCCTTTGGTCTTTACCTAGATTCAGAGGTCAGGCTTCCTGGACAGCCCGCTCTCAGATCTCTGGTCTTTGGCCTATGCTCATGAAAGGAAAAAGAAAAGAGAGATAGCTGAGAATTCTCTTCTCTAGGCCTCTCAGGCAAGCACAGGCAATTTTCCTGAGCTTCTGTCCCAAAGCACTTATTACCAGCTCCTCTAGAGGGAAAGAAATCCCTTCCTGCTCTGCGCCTTCCACCTACTGTACGCTAGAAGCAGAAAAGAGATCCCGAAGACTGAACAATTCTATGGGTTTACTTTTATAGGTAAGCACAAAGGATGGCTCCCATCTTCCCAAGAGTGCCACAATCTTGGAACAAGCCAAATATTAAATTTGAAGGTGTTTTTTTTCTTTTTTGAACAAGGTGGGAACATGGGCCATTCAAGATTACAACTATCAAAATGATCCAGAAATTCCCCAGATTAGTTTCCTTACATCCTCCATTTTTGAAAAGTATCATTAACATCGCAGGTGATGTCTTAACTTGTGGTGAATTGGATTTAAGTGAGGCAGAGTTACACAGAGTCGTCATCTTCACTCTTTCTACCAGCCCAGTGGCAAGAAAAAAGTCAGAACAACTGTCCAGAATGCAGTGGATGACCTTGGAGACTTTGGTGTCTGACCAAGCTCTAGGTTTTCCACAATACTTTCTTCACCTGCCTTCTTGACTATTGGAACAAATTGTTCTTATTTGCCCACTCTGCTAGGGTTAGTCTTCACATGGTTGAGATAGACATCCCCTTTACTTACTGATGCATTTGAGGTCCTTCAGTTACCTTCAACCTGATTTAAACTGTTACTGGGTTGGCTGCTGCACATCCTATAGCTTCTTGGAGTCATAGGCAAGAGGTGGACTACAAAGGTGGATGAGCAGCCCTGAAGAGGGCTCAGCAAATCCTCACACCGGAGGAGCTGTTATTCAGTTATTTCAGTCCTGTCTGATTCTTCTGATGCCATTTAGGGTTTTGAGGGGAAATACTGGAGTGCTCTGCCATTTCTAGTCCTCCCTGAATACCCCATACACCCCAAAGATCCATGTTAAAAGCCTTGTTGTATTGAACAAATTGCAGATATCTGCATTTTATCTAGGTGAAAGTGCTATATTGTTTGAGCTGAGATAATTCATTAAAGAGATGAGAGAAAAGGTCCAAAGATAAAATCAGGGCTAGAGAAAGGGAATACTTGAAGGAATAACCTTAGACACCTTAGAATGAAGTGGTAGAGGGGAAGAAAGGAAAGGAAAGAAGGAATAAATATTTATTAAGTTCCTACTTTGGGGTAAGCATTGTAATGGTGATTGTCCTTTGTTTTTGAAGAGAACCAAAATGACCACACTATGTTAGAGTCTGGTTACAGTGTGACCGACTATAGATGATCAGACCAATATGAGCTTGGAATGTTCTGCCACAGGTCATACACAAATAAATAGCTCGCATGAACATTTGGGGTGGTTTCTCTAACTTTGCACATCTCACATTTCTTCTGGGCTATTTCAATTCTGTTTTGTTCATAGAGTACAGGATCTTCTCTGATGAAGGCATGTCACAGTGGGCAATTCTTGCCAGGGTCTCCCATGTCAAACAATAGATTCCAAAGTTCTTAAAAAAATACTTTATGTCACTTTGTCTGACTACCTTGTGAGCGCTTGCCTTCTGTGATCTCTCCATAAGATAATTTTTTTTGGCAAGTGTGCATTTGACATTCGAACAATATGGCCAATCTAATGGAATTGTGCTCTCTGCAGTAGAATTAAAATGTTTGTCACTTTAGTTTGAGAAAGGACCTCAGTATCTGGTATCTTATCTTGAGTGATCTTCAATTCAATTCAGTTGGAATTCAAATTTCAATTCAAAATTCAAATGGGAGCACTCAGTTTCCTGACATGGCACTGGTACACTGTCCAGGTTTCACAGGTATACAACAATGAAGTCAGCACAAGGGCTCTGTAAACCTTCAGTTTAGTAGTCAGTCTAATACTTTTCCTCTCCTACACTTTCCTTTGAAGTATCCCAAACACTGATCTAGTTCCAGCAATGCGTGTGTCAATCTCAATCAGTGTGGACATCCCTGGAAAATATACTTGGAGGTAAGAGAACTTATTCATAACATTTAAAATTTCACCATTTATTGTAACTGATAGTTCCATATGTAAATGGTATGATGCTGGCATTGTTCCAAGTGTTATCATATTCTCACCTGATTCTCCCCTCAAGTGCTTTTACTTAGCTTCAGTATAAATTTTGATCAATGCACCTGAATTCAATGATTTGTAAGATGATTCCGGATAAGCCATTTAATGTCTTTGGGCCTCAATTTTCCCATCTGCAAAATGGAGATAAATAATATTGGTACTACCTTCCTTAGAGGGTAATTGTGAGATTTAAAAGAGATAAATTGCTGAGGTGGTAGCTGTCATCAAAGATTAGATTAAAAACCTGGCAGAGTTTAAGAACAAAGAGTGATCAGTTTAAGCCATAGCTGGAGGGGCATAATTTAGAAACCTGCAGATTTACATAGATATATAAATTCCTTTGCAGCCAAATAAAAGTACTATAAATGGGAGCTGGATGGAAGTTTGTTCCCTCCTCCCCCTTTGGCCTTTATGCAGAAAATGCTTGTGTTTAAATTCCAGATGTTTTTTGAACTCTAGTGTTAGATTGATTTAGTTTTAGAAATTTATTGCTCATACATTACCTTTATTCCTGACTATATTCATCCTGCTTCTTCTAACCATTGAGCCACACTTTGTAGCAAATAATTTTAAAAAAAGAAAGAGAAAAAAAATTATTAGAAAAAACTAATAAATCAACTAGGTTTTAAAGTATACACAAAACTCTCCAAATGTTGCACAATAGGGAGAGAGGTGCATTTTCTCAGCTTTTTTTCAGTGACAAGCTTGGTCATTATAATTACCCAGCTTTCCATTTCTATTTCTCTCTCTTCCATTTGTATTGTTTTACATTTTATTTAATTTATTGTATTGTGTTGTATTAACAGTGTATTGTTTTTCTAGTCCTGCTTAACCACACAGAGTAAGGACTCAGGCAGGATTCAAACACTAGACTCCAAGTCTAGCATTCTTCTTATTATACCAAGGTGCAGGTTTCTTAGTTATGCCCCTCCAGCTATGGCTTAAACTCAGATCTCTTTGTTCTAAAGCTCTGCCAGGTTTTTATCTAATCTTTGATGACAGCTACCATCTCAGTAATTTGATTATCTTGTCTAGACAAGCTGGAGGTCTCCTAGTTTGAGGGAGGTCCCAGGGGAGGCTGGGGAAAAAAGAAACTACTTCATAAACTGGGGGCCTTGTCTATGAGGGCAGGAGTGGAAGATCCACCTCAACTAGGGAAGCTGGGAGGGAGAAATCCCCAAACAGCCTGGGTGAGTCTTTGGGAATAATAACTAGCTTTTATATAATACTTTCAAAGGTTTGCAAGGCACCTTACTTGTATGAACTTATTTGATCCTGACTTGGGAGGTAGGTGCTATCATGTTACTATCCTTATTTTACAGATCAGGACCGAGAAAGGTTAAGTGACTTAGTCACACACAACTAGTGGCAATATTTGAACTCAGTACTTTCTAACTAGAGGTCATTGCCCCACTTAGCTGGCTTGGGAAGGAAGGTATAACGAAAAACTGTTAGCCTTGTCTTCCCATCAGTTTAATAATAACCAGCATTTATATAACACTTTAAAGTTTGCATCGCACTTCATATGCTGACCCATTTGATGCTCACAATAACCCTGAGAAATAGATAATATGAAGAGTTTCACATTTTACAGTTTCTCAGGGGAACTGGCTTCCCAGCCTCTCCTGCCAAAAGGAAGTATCCCCTTTATCTCAACCGACAGATAATCTCCAACTGATGCTCACCATATACATACTCTCCTATCCATAGAGAGGGACACTCCTTATGCAGACAACTCCCTCCAGTACATAAACACTGCAACACAATCACACAATTTTCTAGTCACTTACAGAAGCCCACAAGCATAGATCCATGCATCTTACACACAGACAGAAACACAGACATCCATCCCCACCTCCCTCTTTTTCAGGCATAGATCTTGGCCTATTTTGTTCTAGCTATGCTCTCCAAGAAGTAGGGCAAAGACAAAAGAAAGAGTTAACCCTAGAGAATATTTTCCTTCCCCTTCCTCTTCCCCCACCAGCTGTGACAGTCCAGGGTTGGAAAAGTGATTGTTTGCCAAGTGTCAGAGAATAGAGGAATGGTCAAACAGTATTCTATAGCATTACTGATGAGGCTGAAGTTACCCACCTCCATATAGAGAAGTAGCGAGCTAATACACAGAATAAGACACATATTGTTAAACAAGCCAATAGAGGGATTTGTTTTGTGTCATTATACTTATTTATTATAAGGATTCTCCTTCCTGCCCAGAGGAGGCAAATAAAAAATAAACTCTTCACAATTGAAAAAAAAAGTTAATTTAAAAATAGAAATAGGGGAGGGTTCTCTGGCTCCGATTAGGTAAAATTGACTTATTCTGGTTCTTGGACCAATTGTAACTCGGGAGTTTTTTCTCTTAGAGATGTCCCTTTACTGCTATCTGACAGTGGGACTTCCCCCTTCCCTCTCAAACTACGATATTTTACTGCTGCCACCCCAGCTCTTCTCTGTAGCACCTTTGTTGATCTTGCTCCAGATGTCAAATCTTAGATTTGCAAACAATCCTCTCCTAAACATACATCCCACCCAACCAATGGGAGCTCTTCTCTCTCAGACACATGCTAGCTAGATGACTCTGGGCAAGTCCTTTAACCTCTGTTTGCCTCAATTTCCTCAAAAGTTAAATGGGAAGAATAATAGTATCTACATGTCTGGGTTGTTGTGAAAATCATAGGCACTTAATAAATGCTTGTTTGATTCCTTCTTTCTTTCTTCCCTCACCACCCATTCATCAGCTGCCTAAGTATCAGTTAATATCTGGAGCCCTGGTAACTGTCCCCCACTCCCCAAATAAAGGGAGCAATGAGCTACAGCAGGTGCAAGTGTGCTGCTAATAGTAATGGCATGCTTGGGACCTTCTTTATGACTTATTGCCAGAAATGATCTTGCCCTCAGAGTCATTTTGCTGGGAAGCAAAGCTAGGGAGAGGAAAATGAGACCATAAGATGTGGCCATAAGAGAAAGGGATATGGGCTTTAGAAGTATTCCAGGCAATATTAGGTACACAAAACATTTTGTAAACCTTAGAGAGCTATATTAAAATGAATTATTATTATTGTTTGTAATACAGTCTCATGTTGTTTGATAGAGTTTGAATAAAATGGCCCTAGTTCAAGTGACCACGCTGCTATTATTCTCTTCTATTTAATGCTCTGTGGACAATTGAAGTAGATAAAATAACTGCTTCCTAGAGTTGAACAAAAGTATTAGGTTGTGAAATCATTTTCTCTAGATTCATGGACAACTGAAGTAGATAAAATAACTGCTTCCTAGAGTTGAACAAAAGTATTAGGATGTCAAATCATTTTCTCTAGATTCATGGCTTCATCCTCAGTTAAACTCTAGTAGCAGATAGAATGATGGGACTGATACATATCTCATCCTTGTCCTTATAGTTTGGATTTCTGCTGGGCTTCTATTTTTAGAAAGTGTTTCATTTCCTTACTGTCATCATCATTGTCATTATTATCATCATCAAATATCGAAGTATGCTGATTCAAAATAAACAAAGCTAAGAAAACATCAATGAAAAGCATAATCACCACAAAATAATAGTGTTGCAAAATTGCAAAGAGCAAACACAATTCCAAAGAAGAAATTGAAGAAAACACTTCCTCCCCATTCCTTTGAAGAGGTAAGAATTTCATGGGAGGGAAACATTGCATAGATTTTCAGATTTTTTCAGAGTTTTGATTGGCTATGAGAGGTATATCAGTCAGAGCAGATAAAAGCTTGAAGGGTGCCTAGTAATCATTATGTGTACTCTCTCATTTTATAGATTAGGTAATAGACATCCAGAGATAGGAAGTGATTTATTCCAGGTCACATAATGAGTTGATGATAGAGTAAGGTCTCCTAACTCCTAGACCAAAAAGTCTTCCTTTCATGTAAGCAATTGATGCTGCTTGAATATATCAGATTTAACTTGATTCTCCAAACATTTAAGTGTCTATCATATTCAGAGTATTATACAAGGTATTAGAGAAAGAAAGATTTAAAAATAATAATTTCGGCCTGTAAGAAGCTCACTGTATACTATATTCAATAGGATAGAAGACAGAGTTGGTGTAGAATAGAGAAATGATTGTGCTCTAGGAGAATAAGTAAGGCAGTAAATAAGGTAGTAAGAAACATAAGCAATAGTTATCATGTTGGGGAGAGAATTATATTTTTCTATCAAGAGATATAGACTTTGAATCCTAACCATTAATTCATACAGGATAATAAGACATCTAGCATAAGAAGACAAAATCATGAGCTTCAACCTCATTTTCCCCCGCTCCTGGTTTGTTCTCCTCCTTGTCTGATTGCTGTTTTTTTAGTCTCTTTTGCTGGCTCATCATCCATTTCCAGCCTACCTTGCCATGGATGAATGGAAATGACTGATAAAGCATTTATTAGGTACTTACTATGTGCTAGAAGTTGTGTTGTGCTAAGGGTACAAATACAAATAAGCAAAGACAATTCTCCTACTACCAATTTCAAGGAAGTTTTATTCTAAGAGGAGGAGACAACGATGAACTTACATTTAAAGGGGGATATGACAAATAAAGTAAAGCTATAAGTGTTGGGCAGGGAGGTATGCTAGAGGTTGATTTGGAAATTGTCAAGAAGTGATGTGGAAGAAGCATTTGTTATTCAGTCATGTCTGATTCTTCATGACCCACTTTGAGCTTTTCCTAGTAGAGATACAGGAGTGCTTTGTCAATTCCTGATCCAGCTCACTTTACAAATGAAGAAACTGAGGCAAACAGGGTTAAATGACTTGCCCAGGGTCACACAGATAGCCAATGTCTGAGGCCAGTTTTGAATTTAGAAAGATGAATCTTCCTGACTCCAAGACCAGCATTGAGCCGCCTGGCTGTCCCTCTGTATATACTTATTTATGTATAAATCATCTTCCTAGTTGGAATCTAAGTTCCCTGATGAAAAAAATTATTTCCCATTTGTCTTTGTAAACCCTGTGCTTAGAACAGTGCCTGGGACATAGTAAGCACCTAATAGATACATATTGTTACTGAGCCAATGAACATTTAAGTACTTCCTATGTGCCAAGCACTATACTAAACACTGGGAATACCAAGAATATAAAAGTCAACCACGGCATTCAAAGAGCTCACAATTTAATGGAGGAGACAACATATCAATAACTATGGACCAATAAGCTATAACCAGGACAAATTGAAAATAATAAACAGAGGGAAGGCACTAACATTAAGAGAGATAAGGAAAGGCTTCTTGTAGAAGTTGGGAATTTAATTGGGAATTTTAGAGAAGCCAGGAGTCAGAGATGAGTATGAAGAGTATGGGAGACAGCTAGTGAAAATGCCCAGAAATAAGATGGAATTTCTTTTTAAAGGAATAGCAAAAGCAGTGGGATAAAAGCAGGATGAAGGCTGGGAGGGAAGGTATGAGAAAATTGGAAAGGTTAAGAGAGGTAGATTAAGAAGGACTTTGAATACCAGTCTTCTATTTTATCTTATAAATCATAAGGAGGCAGTGGAGTTTGTGTGTGTGTGTGTGTGTGTGTGTGTGTGTGTGTGTGTGATGTGATTTGATCACACTTTAGAAAGATAATTTTGACACCTGAATGGATAGATTGAAGTGGAGAATGACTTAGGTTAGTTAGAAAGCTATTGGAATTATCAAGCTGTAAGGTGAAAAGGACTCGTATCAAGATAGTGGCAGTTAATAGAGGAAAAAATGGGGTATATGAAAGAGGTGTTACAAAAGTAAAATTAAGAGTTACTGGCAACATATTGGATATTGGGAATTATAAAGGGTGAGGTCTTAAGGATGACATCTAGATTTTAAGGAAGTTTGGCAGGGGAAGAGGCTGTTTGTTTTTGAGAGGGAGATAAGTTCAGTATTGTCTTCCTGATTAGAACATAAGTTCTGATGGAGAGAAGCATGATAATGAATATAAGGAATTAGCCTTAGTGAAGTAAATGAACCAGTAAAACAACTTAAATAATAATTCAATTAAATTCCATAAGGATTTATTAAGCACTTATGTACTAGGCATTGTGCTCAGTAGATACAAATAAGAAAAAGAAACATTTCTTGCCATCAAGGAGGTTACAATCTAATGGGAGAAGAAAACACACAAAAGGAAAGTGAAAAGAGGGAGAGGTCACCTCAGAGAGATATTGATGGAAAATGGAAAGTAACCTGAAAAATTCTGAGCTCTCTCTAAAGGAAGGGTTTGGGAGGAGTTTACTGTTCCATCCTGCAGCCTTCCAGTAAAAGGAGAGAGGCAACTGAGGGAGTTAAGAAGATGCTGAGTATATAAAACCAGAGTCAGTTACCAAGGGGATGAGATTTTAGGTGATAAGCTCTATACCAGTGGAGGCCTGATGATCTGTGTAGTCAAAATCAACCAAAACTGTTGATGAAAACTGGAGTTACAACATCATAAAGAAAAAAACACTTTGAATCACTAATCATGATTCAAGAAGACTTGGGATAAAGCATGCTATCCATCTTTTGACAGAGAAGGGATGGATTCAGGGTGTAGGTTGCAACATATATTTATTTAACATGGCCAATGAGAATTTGTTTTGCTTGACAGTGTATTATTGCTAAGTTTTGCTTTTTCCTTTTTTTCCCCCAATGGGAGGAGGTGGGAAAGAGGGAAGGAGAGAAAAATAGATTTTTGTTAATTATAGGGAGAAAAAAGTAGACAACAGACCACTAAAGAACATTTATACCCAAGGAGTAGTGTATAAAAAAAAAAAAAAGACCATGAAGGAAGCAAACAACTAGGAATGGGTGATAAATGGTGACTTGAGGAATAAAAATTTGAGGGCTATGCTGGAAGCTATGGGGTAGTAAGCACATTGGGTAGATCTTTCATGCAAGATTTATGGCAAGACCAATGAGATCATAACTCGATATTGAATTATTCTCTTCCCTTGACTATAAAAGACTGAGGACTACGTCCTCAGGACATAGATTGTTTTTAAAAAACATATTTTTTCCAGAATAAAAATTGACACATATATAATTTTTGAAACAACTATACCTGAGAAGACTTATATGAACTGATGCAGAGGAAAGTAAGCAGAAATAGAACGATTTATACAAAAATAACATTGTAAAGGCAATCAACTTTGAAAGACAGGACAAGTGCTCTGAATGAGTAAAGAATAGCATTTTCTAGTGTGTTCAGTCTTAGAAACAATATTTTTAGTTGCTCCTCTGCATATTGTGCCCTGAGTGACCACCTCCTTTATATATCCCAAGGTCTAGTTTTACTAGTATAGCTAGTGACCTGGGTTCAGCACAGTTTGTGTACACAGGACAACTTCATCAATGCAATGGTCTCCTAGCACCCTAAAGAACTCTTGATCAAATACATTTATCTATCCACCTTTTGACAAAGAGGGGGTGAACTCCAAGTGCAGACTAAAACACTGCAGGAGGAGTGGGTGAAGGAACATAGTCATTGGAGGAATTTGTTTTACTTGACTATAAATATTTGTAACAGGAGTTTTGTTTTTCCTTTTTTTTGAAAAAGGGGGACTATAGAAAGGATATGATGAAGGTGGATTTTCATGACAGAAAACAATTTTTATCTTTTTTATTGCTATCCAGAAAGCTGCTTTGTAAAACCTTGGAGCACTAATACAAGCTATAATTACTAACATAACTTATTTCATTTGGTTATTACAGCAATTCTGGGGAGTAGATAATTATTGTGCAAATGGAAAAACTGAGAGCCAGGGAGGTTACTGGTCTTCCTAGGATCACATAACTAATTAAAAAACTTCTGAAGCAATACTTGAACTTAGGGGTGCCCGATTCCAAGTTTAGTCTTTACCCACTATGCAAAGCTGCCTCTAGAGTCTTAACTCAGGTCTTTTTCCATAGTAGGAGTTTAATCAATACTTGCTGAACTGAATTTTCCAGAGCCCATGGGTTTAAAATTTAGGTTACAGTAACTGGTCAGATTACAGTAACAGCTCAAAGCCTCCAAAGGAGAATAATATTTCAGGGGTTACAATTTTTCAAACCTTACCGAGGACATATACATGCTTTATCCTAGCTTTCTGGATAGGCTTTTGATCTATCTGGATAGGCCCTGACCTTGACAAACCATCTTGCAAATATGTATCTTTGGTCATAGAAGAGAACAAGTCTAGAAAGTCCTTCTCTAGGACTAGGATAGGGTAGAGGTGAGGTGGAGAAAACATTCTCAGCCAAGTCCTCACTCTGTCTGGAAGTAGGGTTGAATACAAACTTATGTGTATCCTTTGATCTAATAATGCTATTACTAGGCATAAATCCCAAAAGATTTTTTAAAAAGAAATAAGATATATATGTACAAAAATATTTATAGCAGCTCTCTTCTCAGGACAAAAAAAATGTAAATTGAAGGGAATGTCCATCAATGGGAGAATGACTGAATAAATTGTGGTGTGTGATTGTGATGGAGTATGTATGGGAAATGATAAGCAGGATGCTCTCTGGAAGCAGGGCTAAGGTAACCCAATGTTATATACAGAGGGCATGTCAGATAAATGGATCTGGAATTCAGAAACTATGAGTCTTACAAATTAAGTGCAGTGGAGATAGAGAGCTCTGTTTGACTGAAATCCCAGAGATGAACTTGTTGATGGAAGGGAACAGCTGAGTGGGTCAAGAAGCAGAGCTGAGGGAAAGGGGATGTTGGAGAAGGACAGCTGGGAAACCAGATCTCTAGAGAACTGGGACAGTCTGGGATAGATTCTTGGGGGAGAAGAGTTAGGGGAAGGGAAGATGAAATAACCCATACATTTCCCTTTCCCCAAACTTTAGCATCTGTGTGTAATGAGGAAGGGATAAGTTCTTGATCCATTATCACCCCTTTTCCTCCATCAGGCATATACCCTTGGGGAGGGGGAGGGAGGAGAGACAAAGTCTGGATCCTGTCACTTAGGAAATCAGACCCAGGTCTCCACCCCCACCCCCACCCCCCCAGCTCTGCCCTGCTGTTGGAAGTGGGATATTCTGACAGTTACATTCAAGCCACCTGCTGCAGAATTGTCCCCTTCCTCTCATTTTGAAGAATACAGGCTCCTCATGATCTACATTCAGGGCAAGGGGACAGAGGGGGGAAGACTCCCTCTAAGAGCCTGCCCCCAATTACAGAGTACTCTGCTTCTGTCCTCAAGCCAGGGCATCCCAGTACTCCTCTATCCCAGGAGTGCCAAAGACGCTCCAGGGTGGGGGGTTAACGAGTGGGCATGAAAGCTATCTGGAGAATGTACTTCTCACCAATGGGGGTAAGATGGAAGGTGAAGGGGATAGGAAGGGAAGCCTGAGGCAGGTGCTAGGTAGGGAGGAGGGAAAAGGAAGTTACTTCCCAAGGACAGATGTTTGTTGGGACTCTCCCCTCCCCAGCCCCATCCCAACAATTACCAAGGGACCCTAACCACCGAAGAATAGTTTGGGAATCCAGACATCCCTTCTCCCCTTGTCCCTACCCCCAGAAAGTCGAAGCAGAGTTGGCAGGAATCTGGCTTTATTTCCGGATAAGTTTGTTCATATGCTGTAACACTGACACTGAGGTTGGGGTGGATGTGGGTACAGGCTCCCCTGAGTTGCCAATATCCCCATTCCACCCCTCTCCCCATACTGGGGCTACTCCCTCATTGTAAGAGCCTAGGGGAGGCCCTTCGGTTACCCTTAAATAGAGAAAAACCTCCCTGTGAAGCCCTGGGCTGGCCCAGCCCGAGGGGGAGAGGGACTGGACCCAGGAGGGAGGGGAGGCATGCTATATACATTATTCACAGACATTGTACCCAGAAGGTCACTTCCAAGAGTAAAAGTGAAATACTACAAGTGAGACCCAGTCAGTGGCAGGGGTGTGAAGATGTGTGAGAGAGGGAGGGGTGTGGGAGGCAGGGCCTGGCTGCAGCTGAGGCCAGGGACACCATCAGTCTTATAAGGTGCAGATTAAAAACAACACACAGGATGCTCCCTGGGAACCCGGGAGATCCCATCACCCCTCCCGTCCTCGCTCCTCGCCCAAGCCCAAGCCCAAGCCCCAGCTCCAGCAGTTTTCTTGTCTTTTGTTCCCTTCTTCCTCTTCTTCCTTTTCCAGGGGGAAATCCCTGGAGGGTCTGTGGCACTCCTGGGGTGGGGGGCATTGGGATGCCCTGGCTTGAGGACAGAGGCACAGTGCAGTGCTCTGGAACTGGGGGCAGCCCCTTAGAGGACTTCTGGGGAGAGAGGATAAAAAGGGGATGGTAAGCCACAGGAACAGCCAGCAACTTTTGAGGCACCTTGGCAAGCTTGGAAGAGCATTCTGGGATAGAGCTGGGGGTGGAGAATGAGTCTGGGCAGTGGGGGAGGAATCTGGAGGAGTTGGAAGAAGCCGGGCAGGGCCCCTGGGCCCCCCCCCGGGGGGGGGGGTAAGATGGCCCAGGGATAGGGAATAATTCAGAGAGCAAAACTAGAGGAAGGATTTGGTGGGAAGTCTAGGAGGGACAGAAAGGATTTGTCAAGAAGAGGAGGAAGTATAAGTAAGATTTGGAGGAGGACAGGAAAGGTTCTGGAGAGCAAGGAAGGATTTTTGGTTTGGGGAGAAGGATGGAATGAATGGAAGAGGGGACCAGGTATCAGAATAAGTAGGGATTCATAGGCGAGGGCTAGGAAGCAGTAATAGGGGAACAAGGATCGGTGTGATACCTGTGACCTGGGGAGGCTGCACCACAGTTTTCTTGAGGAAGGCCTCAGCCTCAGCAAAAGGCAGCAGAGACTCCCCAGTTCTGTTGAGGGGGCTCCCCTTTTCTCCAGGGCTCCCCTTGGGAGAGAAGCCATTCTCCTGGTGCACAGCAGCTGGTTGCAGTCCATTCACCAGTGGCCCTGCCTCTTTCCCCTGCATGCTGTAGGTACAGAGTGGGGTGCATTCTGACTCCCGATTCCTTGGTCCTCAAGGGTGTCCCTTCAACCCTGAAGTCTCCTGAAAGCTTTTATAAGCCTATAAACTCTGCCGGGGTTCCAGGAACCTCAGAGCAGGGGGAGACGTTCATCTTCCCTCTGATTCCCTCCCCTTTCTGGTATATAGGCTGGGGTGGAGGCTCTAATTCAAGTGTGATATACCTCCACTGAGGCTCCTGAGGAGGCTGTCCTTCTCTCGGCAGAATCTCCTTTTCCAGGCCTTTGACCAGGGGCTCAGACACCTTCTCAGGCTCTGCAAGGAAGAATTCCCAGAGAGGGAGGGAGCCTCAATGGAAGGTTCCTTCCTCAAAAAGGCCGGTAGAAAGGAAAGAAGTTTAATGAGAGGAGGACTCAGTGGGAAAAGGTCATCAATGGAGTGGAGGGGCTTTAGTGGGAAGGGAAGAGAAGGGGTCAAATGAGGGGAAGATTCAGTCGGGGAAGGCATCGATGGAGAGGGGGAGGATTCAGTGGGGAGGGAGCCTCAGTATGGGAAGAAGTCCCTGAGCCCTCCCCCACTTCACCTGATCCCTGCCCAGCACTGCCCACCCATAGGGAGGGTCCCCAGTACCTGGGCTGGAGTGGTCTGCTTTGGCCTCCTTCCCATTGAGAATCTTCCTATCCACCTTCTATTTGGGTGGGGGAAAGGGGTGGGTCAGAACGGCGAGGGACCCAGACAGCGCCCTCAGCTCCAAGGAAAGCTCCCTCCCCTCAGAAAGTCAGCGCTCCTCCCCCCGCAGCCCCAAAGATGCCCCTCCCCCCTCTCCCTCTGGGAGCCAGACCTTCGACTCAGCAGCCTCAGATTTCCGAGTCCTCTTCATAATCTCCTCTAGCCGCTGTAGCCCAAGGAAATACCCTCCCATTAATAAGAACAACAACAAGAGATCTGAAAAGCCCTTAACACACAGTGACCCGTCTGAGCCGGGCACTGAGCCTCCGAGGAGGGTCCCCGTCACAACAAAGCGCCCCTCCCCCCGGCGTCCCCAAAGAGGGACAGGCCGCTCCCTCTGCAGCTCCCCGGCTCAGACCCTGCTCCTCCCCCCTGACATCTCCCCACCTTCTTCCTCTCCAGCCGCTCCTGCTCCTCTCGCTGAAAGTGCTTCTCCCGTTCCAGCCGCTGCCTCTCGGCCTCCTCCCGGGACCTCGCCTCAGCCTCCTCCTTCTGCCAAAGGAACCCGCAGTGAGGGCTGGGCCCCGGGGGCCTCCAGCCTCCATCCACCGGCCTCCGAGTCCCCGGCCGGCCGCCAAGCTCGCCCCGCCCTCGCACCTGCTTCTGCAGTCTCTCCTGCTCCTCCAGCTCGGCCTGAGCCTTCTCCCGGGCCTCCTGCTCTTCCCGCTGTTGCCTTTCCTCCTCCCGCCTCCGGGCTGCCGCCTCCCGCTCGGCCCTGGCCTCGGCCTCCCGGGCCAGCTGCTCCTCTCTCAGTCTCCTGTGGGGATCGGGATATCTGGAAGCTCAGTGCCCAACTTTCCCCCTCTCCCTTTAGGAGACTCCTTTTTATGAAAAGGGGGGCTCCGGACTCCACATGAGAACCTCAGTATCCCCCAAACAAGCATTCCCAAAGCTCCGCCTGAAGATCGCCAGTGATGGGGAACTCACTACCAATCCAGGGCACTTCTGGACAGCTTCTCCCTTCCCTCTGGGCCAAACTGACCTCCCTGCCTCTCCTCCCACTGCTTCCAGCAAGTAGATTCCCTCATTCCCAAGAGTGCCCTTCAGCCCCTTGATGACAGCCACTCTGTACCCCTTTCTTCTCCCAGCTAAACATCTCTAGTTCCTCTCAAGTCTTTTCAGCATCCTGTAAGATGGGTAAATTAAAGTTTGCCAGGACTTTGTGAATTATACAACGTCAATGGGGAGGGTCAGAAGATCACTGAAAGTAGGATTTTGTTGTTTAGTTGTTTGTCATATTGGGCTCTCTGTGATCCCATTTTGGATTTCTTTTTCTTCTTCTTTTTTTTTCTGAGGCAATTGGGGTTAAGTGACTTGCCCAGGGTCACACAGCTAGGGAATGTTAAGTGTCTGAGGCCAAATTTGAACTCAGGTCCTCCTGACTTCAGGGTTGGTGCTCTATCTACTGCGCCACCTAGCTGCCCCTCATTTTGGAATTTTCTTGGCAAAGATGCGAAATTGGTTTGCCATTTCCTTCTCCAGCTCATTTTTACAGATGAAGAACTGAGGCAAATAGGGTAAAGTGACTTGCCCAAGGTCACACAATGGGGAAAGTGTCTGAGGCTGGATTTGAACTTCTGAAAATAAGTCTTCCTATTTGAAACTCAGTGCTCTATTCACTGCACCACCTCACAGGTGCATAAAAGACATCTAGCTGGCAGATCAATAGATTTTTCTCCACTGAGTCAAATTCTTGTTTGTAATCAAACAATGAACATAATGGGATATTATATTCTTTACAATTCAGTCAAACCATGTGACTGGGAAGATGTAGCCAGCTGTAGAGAATCATCTTTTTTTTTTTTTTTTTTTTTTGCTGAGGCAATTGGGGTTAAATGACTTGCCCAGGATCACACAGCTAGGAAGTATCTGAGACCAGATTTGAACTCAGGTCCTCCTGACTTCAGGGCTGGTGCTCTATCCACTGCGCCACAAGAATGAGAAAGCATGCATCTGGATCAAAAGTTACCAATATCTTCTAAAACCAACTCTCCAATTCCAAGAGACTATTCAGAGATCATATAATATGGGGGCAGTTTTGTCAGGGTATGGATTAAAAAGACCCTTAGGAAAGATGAGTAGAAGAGGGCAAAATATCCATCTATCTCTATATATCTAGATAGTCATATCTTTCTATGTAACTATCTCTTTATCTCATTGAGTATATGAGAGGCTTAGAAGCAGTTATGATCTCCCCTCCCTTCTTGCTAAGTTCATATGTTGGATATTCTATTTTGGGAGGTTTCATTATTCCTCTTAACACCTGGCTTAGGACATGACACAGTCTTATCTGCATTGATGACACACCTTTGATTTCTCAATTTCATTCTGATAGTTATTAGCAATGGTGTTAAATCATCACAGGTGACACATCACACTACCTGCATTCATCCGTGGGAAGTTCTCTCACTTGCCCCTGGTCTCATACAGCAAGAATGGCTCTAATACAATTACTATGTCAAAGACCCAAAGCCTTAATCCCCTGAAAGGCTGGGAATAAAGAGCATGGGAGGAGGTAACTCAGGAGATGATCACGTTTGATTTATCTTATATTGTTTGTCATTTGAGCCTTCTAGATAAAATTGATCTCACTGAAATATGAAGTCATATATGACAAATATCAGATTAAAAAGGGAGGGGAGATGGTAGGGGCTAGAGTTGATATGTGCTGTAGTCCCACCAATAGTCTCCCACCTCTTCAGATAGGTATGTGGAGATGGAAGGTACCTTTTCAAATCTTTTCTGAGCTGTGTTTAGTATCCCATAGTCCTCCACAGATAGGTATGTGGAAAATAAAAGATGTTTTTTCAAATATCTTATGATTATGGAAGTAACTTCAGAGATAATCTATCCCAACCCTCTCACTGGGATTAGAACAGAAACTGAGGCTTGGAGGTTAAAAGATTTGTCCAAAGTCAAGTAGCTAGTAAGCATTAGAGCCAGGAAATGGGATCTGTTAACTCCAAAATCAACATTCTCTCCATTGTATCATACTATTTCCCAAAAGAGGATGCCTGTCCTGCCATAAATCAAGTGAGAGCTTTTTTTTTTTTTTTTTGGCTGAGGCAGTTGGGGTTAAGTGACTTGCCCAGGGTCACACAGCTAGGAAGTGTCTGAGACCAGATTTGAACTCAGGTCCTCCTCACTTCAGGGCTGGTGCTCTATCCACTGTGCCACCTAGCTGCCCCTAAGTGATAGCTTTTTGAAGGAGTATACATATATGGATTTTGAGAATCTCGGTGCTATATACCATCCTAATGTGGCTTTTTTTTTTTTTGGTTGAATATTCCTCTCTGAAATATCTTGAAAATCAATCCCTGAGTCCTTTTAAACTTGTATCACATCCAGCACTCTGAAACTTTCTTTTCTAAACTCAAATTTCTTAAATACTATTGCCACTTCCTCATATAGAACAGTGGGTACCTCATTGTTCAAGTTGAAACTTGTTCTTTCCATCATTACTGATGATTTAAATAGATCCCTCTAGAACTGTCATTCTTGTTCATTGTCTTCCTTTCGTTTCTTCTAAGTACTTTTACCTGAGTTTCATAACAAAATTTTCTGCAAGTTTGTTTGATAAGAAGAAAATGATTCAAAGTCTTCTATCATCCTAATCTCTTTCATTTTTTTTTTTTTTTTTTTTTAGAGATGTGGGGGATTATGGGTGCAGGATGTTGCAAGTGTCAGACATACTGGCTGGTCAGTTTGTTTTGTTTTTGTTTTTGTTTTTCCTTCTCTCTGTGTTTTATTGTTGTTACAAGGGAAGGTTCACGGGGTAACAAGAAAGGTCTATTCAAAAATGTCTTTGATGTAAACATGAAAAAGTACCAATAAGATTCTATTTTCCCCCCTGAGACAAGTGGGGTTAAGTGACTTACCCAGGGTCACACAGCTAGGAAGTGTTAAGTGTCTGAGATTAGATTTGAACTCAGGTCTTCCTGACTTCAGGGCTGGTGCTTTATCCACTGCATCACCTAGATGCCCCTATTTTTTTTTTTTTAAAGACAAAATCACCTAACCTCTATAATACTTTTCTTGTACTCTAAACAGTTCTCACTTGCTGCTATTTATCCCTACATACTGAAGGAAGATTTTCTCTTCTAATCCCAGTGAGAGGGTTGGGATAGATTATCTCTGAAGTTACTTCCACAATCACAAGATATTTGAAAAAACATCTTTTATTGCCACATACCTATCTGTGGAGGACTATGGGGTACCAAACATAGCTCAGAAAAGATTTGATTTCATCTCCACATACCTCTCTGAAGAGGTGGAAGACTATTGGTGGGAATACAGCATGTATCAACTCTAGCCCCTACCATCTCCCCTCCCTTTTTACTCTCCAAGTTCTGGCAATTAATTTCCATTGGTTAAATTTACTAAAAAATAGATGGCAATAATCATAACCAACATTTTTGCTTTTATCCTTTTCCCATTGTTCTGCATCAAGAACTTATTTTAAAAAGGTCACAGTGGAGCTTTATAATTGCAAGCAGCATCTTATTCTTCTAATTTGATATTAATTTTGACATGTGTTCTTTGCAGTAATGATCTGACTTCACAAAGACAACTGATTCGAAATAATTTGGAGGCAGTGAGGTGATGTGGTGGATAGAGTCCTGGGTGTAGTGTCAAAAAGACTTAAATTCAAATTTATCTTCACACACTTATTAGCTAAGTGACCCCAAGTAAGTTATTTAACCTCTGTTTGCCTCAATTTCCCTATTTGTAAAATAGGGATAATAAAAGCACTTGTAAGATCAAATGAGATAATTGTAAAATGCTAGGTACATTGTCTGTTACGTAATAAGCATGATATAAATGTTAGCTATTATTATTATTTCTACATTGATAAATAGTACTCTCCTATCTGTTATGATATAGTTAAATTACTGTTTTCTTTCTTTTAGTAATGAGGTTAGGTATGCACCATGTCCATATCTTGAGAAAAACTTTTATTATATATAGACATGTGACCTCTGAATCATCTACTTCCCTCTGGTCTCTTTTATTCTTAATTAGGAACCATGCTGTTCAATGTATTATTCACTGCCTTTTCCTGTTCTGTCTTTGCTTTGAAATCATCAAACATCAAGACCTTAATTGTCTTGGTTTGGAGAGTCCTATTAGGCCTTCCTAGAATTTCTGTATTGCATCCTTGGCAAGCTCCAGATGTTGATACACGAGTTACAGACCCAGACATATTTTATGTCTCCCTTCACCTGTGCTCATCATGAACTTTGTAAGGCAAGGTGACCAAGTGCCTCATGGGAGGATTTTCTTGTTAATCTTGGGTGTAGTACATTAATAATAGCAGCTGCAGACCCTTTATTACCTTCTCCTTTACAAAGAAAGCCTGTGAGCTAGTCTGCCATTTAGCTGAAATTTTAATCTTGTGCCTTCATTACACAACAAAAACGTCAGTTCATTTGTGATTCTAGGAGGGTATCGGTACCAACAGGTAAATTAATGATGCAGATGGTGATTCTTGCTGCCCTTGCTCACCCATTTTCTACCACTGTCATCATCACTATGTGAGCAGGACAGGTAGGCTGAGGGCCACTGATTTTTTGGCTTCTTGAGTCCCCCCTGGCCAAATAATTTATCGACTGGTCACAGGACAATAGGAATGGATTTCAGAGGTCACCTAATCCAACTCCCCCAAACCCATTGTGCAGATGATGAAACTGAAGGCCAGTGAATTTGTGACTTGCTAAATAAAAGTCCTGCAGGGGGTGTTAAGTAACAAATGTCAGAGGGCACATTTGAACCCAGCTCTTCAGACCCCAGAGCTAGCGATCTTTTTACAGAACCACACTGTCCTGATGCCCAATGATAAAACATAACCTAGCCCTGGACCACACCCATGTTCACAGGACCAGAAAAGGCTTTCACTCTTCTAAAATAGCCTTGGGGAACCGCTTTTGAGCAGTATTTCTGGGAAGTGTGTCAATGTCCTTAAAATGGAGTATTCTTACCGACACAGGACAACTGAACTGTTGCTTTTTTCATTCTGGACAAGCTGGTGCTATTAAAGCCGTCTAATGTTATATAAGTCTTTTTGTGGACTATAACTAACCCATCTTGAGCTTGTAATCCACTAAGACCCCAAGCTCATTCATGTGAACTAGCTTGAGCAGTCATGTCTCACCTAGTCTGAGTGAAGACTATTTTTTAAGCTTGGGTATTAGACATTTACTCCTATGAATTTCATCTTCATGGATCTGGTCTATCCATTCAGCCTGCCAGGATTTTTGAGGAACAATCTTGTGAGATGTTTGCCAAATTTTCTATAACTTCATTAAAATCAGAGATAAAGTGATTGGGCCAGCGACAGAGCCCTGTAGCCACCACTAGAGACCCATTTCTCCATTTGGACTCATTTTTCTGCACTTCCCTCTACTTCCAGCTCCCGTTAGACCCTGATACCATGAGGTCAGTGTGGACACATTTTATCAGATCTGATAAGGACAAGTGCCTGTGTCTGAACACTTTTTAGAGGACTGAGGAGGGGGAGGGAAACGCGGTGCCCACTGAAGGGGCAAGGGCATGAGGGCATTATTATGCTTCCTCCCAGGCAGTCCTCCCCCCCCCAAGGAAGGACCCTGGCACGAGCCTCCGTTTCCACACTCACTTGTCCCGTTCCTCCTGCTCCCGCCGCTCTTGCTCCTCCCGCTCGCGCTGCTCTCGGGCCTGGCGCCGTTTCTCAGCCAGCAGCCGAGTGGCCTCTTCTGGGTCCGTGGTGCCAGCCGTGGGTTTGCCAGAGGTTGGAGGGGGAGTTGGGGCTGGGGGCAAAGCTGGGATGGTAGTACCTGGAGAGAACCCCAGACCACCTGTCAGGGGCACAGGCCTTGGCACTCCCCCGGGTGCTGTTTGTACAGAAACGTAACTCCTCCCGCTACCTTGGAGCACGCAGGTGGCTTCCTGACCTAAGCATCTCCCATCCATCCCAAGCCAGACCCTACAACCTGCAAAGCCAGATGGGAGTAGGATAATTTGTCTCCTTCCCCACACCCCCATTAGCAGGAGAACAGCAGCCCGGGGACGCACTGCCCAGGAGCCCGCCGCTGCCCGGAAGCCCGCCGCTGCCCTGTCTCCCTGTCAGACCCTGAGCTCTGAGAGCAGGGCCACAGTCTCTCCTTTTAGGCCCGGCGCTCCCCGAGGGCAGGGGTCCCCCACTTCCTCCTCAGACCTGGGCTGAGCTTCCCCTTCTAGCTCGGGGCTCCCTTTGCCCACCTGAGGGCAGCTCCCCGGGAGCCTTCGCTGGCTCTGCTCTGGGCAGCTCCTTGGCCGACGGCGGGGCGGCTGGCGATGGCGAGGCTGCAGCAGCTGGGCCCTTCTCTTCCTCCCTGGCTTTCTCTTTATTCTTTTCTTCTCGCGCAGGCCGGCCGGGGCTCTCCTGGGCCTCCTCCTTTCTCCGGACCCGTCTCTTGGAAGTGGCCGTGGGGCCTCGTGGGGAGGGAGGCTTGGGAGGCAGGCCGGGTCCCGGGCCTGGACTGGGGCAGGGGGAGGCTGGCCGGTGCCGGGGCGTGGAGGGAGAAGAGGGTCGGGTCTTAGACTTGGGGCTGTGGGAAGAAGAGCGACCCCTCAGAACGGCTGTGGATGCCCCTGGGCCCCTCCGTCCCACCCAGAGCAGAGCGGGCGCCGCCCACCTGAGTTCTGCGGCAGGCAGGAGGCGGGTTCGAGGGGGAGCGGGCAGAGACTGGCGCTTCTTGAGGCTGCGCTCCCTCGCCAGGGCACTCTTCTCCTTCTCGTTCTCCCGGTCTTTGTCCTTCTTATCCTTTTTCTTCTGCGCCTGGAAAGCCCAGGGAGGGACCCCCATGAGAAAGCCCCTCGGTCAGCGCCGCCCCTGCCCTCCCCTCTGGTCACTCGATGAGCCGGTCGGGGTCAGAGGGGCACTCACAGGGGAGGCTTCGAGCCGCCGTCGGGGGGTGGCGGGGCTGCTGCCCGCCGCCTTCCTGCGCTCGGCGCCCGCGCATCGGTGGAGGCTCCGAGGGGTGCTGCAGGGAGTCAGGGGGCTGGCCGAGGCGGAGCGAGGGCACATGGGAACCACTGGGGAGGAACACAGCGGACTTAGGACACGGGCACCTGACCTTGGAGGCTCGGAGGCCATGGCACCTGGGATAAGTGGCCCCTCTGGGTCTCAATCTCATCCGATGTAATAATGACACTCAGACTCCTTCCCTGCCAGGGCTGCTGAGGGGCAAGGGCTCGGGTAGAAGGGTCTGCCTGTGCCCTCGGCCCACTCCC
>JAJPUD010003485.1:127679-143276 GCA_023553655.1 Myrmecobius fasciatus
GCAAGGGCTCGGGTAGAAGGGTCTGCCTGTGCCCTCGGCCCACTCCCTTTGCCCATGCCCTTGGCCCACTCCTCTTGCCCGTGCCCTCGGCCCATTCCCCTTGCATCCCTGCCAGGGGGAGGGCCAGCTCCCGGGGTTTCCCACAGTGGGTCTCCAGCTCTCCTCCCTCCCAGCTCACTCCCCTACCCTGGTCCTTGCCATTTCCTGGCAGGGTGACGGCGCTTCTGCTCCGGGCCAGGAAGGACAACGTGGGGGTCATCAGTCGGTCCACTATGCTGCTCTCCCAAGCACTCAGCTGTAGGCTCCGGTCTGGGGTGGCGGGGAGGGGGGAAGAGAACAGAGACGGTCACCTCCTGGCGAGCTCCCCAGGCTACGACCGGGGGGAGACCCTGAGACCCCAGCAGGCGCACGACAAGCACACGTGGACGTGCCCAGGACCCACACACAGTTCTCCACAGACACACACACACACACAGAGCAGTCCCTCCCTCCCCTAACCTGGCAGGCATCACTCCCTGTGCCCTGGCCTGAGGGGCGACCGCTCCCCAGGAAGATGACAAGCCCTGTCTCACTCAATGTTAACGTGGCGCTGGTACCAGTCAGGCTCACACCAGCACAGAGCTCCAGAGAAGGCTAACATAACCCAGGAACATCCTCCTGACCTCTCCCCTGGCCCAGCCAAAAAGGGGCTGCCTAGCCTCTCGACACAGGCCCTGGGAGAGGAAGCCGGGCCGAGCCTCCAGGGGCACTGCCAGCTGCTGCCCTTGGCCACCCAGCTCCAGGCTCATCCCAAGCACGGACAGGAGAGGCTCTCCCTTCCCAGGGGAAGTGGCTTCCTGCCCTGAGGGAGGCCTTGGTTCTGGAGGTGTCCCCGTGCCCTGGCCTGCCCTGCCCAGCTGCCCCTGCTGCCTCTCCCAGTCCCTCAGCTGCTCTCTCTATTTTTACCACTTCTCAGTCAGGTGGGGCCTAGCAGCAGCTGATTTGGTTGCCTGGCAATTGAGCAATCAAATAAAGGCTGAAGGAGCTTATAAATAACTCCCTGCCACCTCCAAAAATCTCCTCAATCCACCACTTCACAGGCTGGCATGTGGGCAGGGTGCTAACTGGGAGTGGGGACACGTCCCCCATCGAGCTACACCACCAGATTCTTGTCTCTGAAGACACACTTGGGCTTCACTGGGGGAGGAGCTGGGACCCAGGCTTGTGTCCTTGTGTCCCTGCTCCATGCCCCTCCGGGCTAACCCCCGGGCCCACAGGAGAGACGCTGCCAAAACCAGCAAGAAAACCGAGGGAGGCAATGCCCAGAGGCCGGGCTCCAGGAAGCTGAGCTCCTCCAGCTCCTTCTGGGTCAGTTTAGACCCTGGAGCAGCCACGTCCCTCTCCCTGTCTCCCTGCCTGACAGTGGCCTTCCAGGCTCCGGGCCCTCAGCTCAGGTCTTCTGACCTCTGGGGCTGCAGCTGCAGCTGGAGGGAGGCCTTCCGCCTGTCCTGCTCCTCCAGCCCTGGCTACCCAGCTCCGTTCTCAGTGACCGTGCCCTTGGAGGGCCACAGAGCCTTGCACGCTGGGGCCTGGGATGCTTCCCTAAGTTACAGGGCTCAGAACCAGACGGGACCTTAGGGGATACCTGGTCTGGCCCCGGGCCCAACACACATCCCTTTTACCACCTTCTTGGCAAGTGGCTTGGGTCTCCCTCAGGGGCAGGGCCTGGTTTAGGAAGTAAGTCCTATTTCTGGGGTTGCCTCAGACTGGGCTGGGGCAGGTGGGCCTCTTACTTCTACTGGGGGAGTTCCAGAGCGTGGCAGAGGACTTTGAGAGACGCTTGTTGATTATAGAGTCCACGTGTTTAGGCAGGTTTACTGCCGACATGGAGCACCTGCTTCCACCTGGAGGGGAAAAGACACGGGCATTAGAGCCGAGGGCCAGGGGAAGGGAGGGCCAGGCCTGGGGCCAGGAAGCCAGGGGGAGGGAGGGCCAGGCCTGGGGCCAGGAAGCCAGGGGCGCCCGATAGGGCCTTCCATGCAGGATGCTCTTTCAAGCAGGTTCAAGAGGAAAGGGAGAGGGAGGGAAGATTAGGAGGAGAAGGGAAGGGAAGGGACAGATTCAGCCCCAGGAGGGGAGACACAATCGCTCTGTCTGGGAAAGGGGTACATTTCTAAGGGGGTCGGTGGCCACAGCCTGTGGTCTCCTTTCCCAGGGACGACTAGTGAGACTAGATCTTGCTCTGGGCAGAGATGGCTGACTTGGCCCCCTCCTCCAGGCTGTGTCCACCCCTGCTGCTAAGGCCATCGCCACTGCTCGGACCCCTGACGCACTTTTCAGACTCCACATCCTGAATCTCTGACACCCTCAGCCCTGCTGACCCTTCATCTAAACACCTACACACATAAAGATACACAAAACACAGAGGAAAACATAAACATACAATTGGGATTTGCAAGGGTGAGAACTCCGTGATCTAGGCTCAGACTAGAGTCCAAGGGGGTCTTAAGCCTTTTCATGCATCTTGGACCCCCTGGATGAAGCCTCAGAATCTATTTCTTTTCAGAATCATGCTTTTAAATAACTGAAGGAAAAGTTAAATTTCCCTTATTAGTTACTGGAAATAAGAGTCCAAAATCATTAATTCCTTGAAATTGATCTGTAGACCTCTAAGGGACCCCAGGTTAAGACTCTCAATTTAGTCCGATCCCATCACTTTACAGATGAGGAAACTGAGGTCTTAGAGGTGATATGACTGAGAACAAAAAGAAATAAATAACCAAAACCCCCAAAAAACCAGGCAAATCTACCAATCTCCTTCCCTCTAAAGCACAGTGACACAGTGGTCCCCATGAATATCCATACAAAAACGCACAAGCACGGAAATACACAGCAACATGCAGACTTATAGCTGTACACCGATATCCACAGACACCATATACATGTCATCACACAACACACATATGTCCATAGTGAGACACAAAAAACACATAGCAGATGACAGACATTCACGTACACAAATACACAAATACAAACACACACTTTCCCTGGACACAGAGATCAGCCCAAAGTACAATGAATCCCACTTCATGGAAACTCGAGTACCAAAAACCCCCAAACTTATTTAACAGGTAAATTAGAGGGTAATTATCTTAAAGAAGAACTCCTCTGAGAACATCCTGGGACTTGTTTACAAATCATTAATTACTTGCAAGAAATCAGGGAAACTTTCAGTTCAAGTGTTAGGAGTTGCTGCTTACTGAATAAAAACTGAAGATGACATCTCTCTGAGACGGTAATGGCAGGCAATGGGAAGGATTCAATTTACACAATTTCAGTTTTTGCAGTTTTCAGAAACATATCCATCACATAAGATGAGGCACACAGTTGGCTAATCCCCGATCCCTGCATTGTGCCCATCTTCCCCCGCCCCCATGCTCCCCTCTAGTTATATATGCCCCCTACCTGGTGGGCCCAGGTGCAGGGTATGCTGCAGAGATTGCAACGGAGGAAGCAATCGGTACCAGCAGTGCCCCCCGCCTCGCCCCTCTACCCACACAGTTGTCTTAGGGCCTCACAGCTCCTCTCCCCCTCCCTCACACAGACCTCCAGTGCTCTCAGATAACTCCAATATCCCTGCCCCCAGCCCCAGCCCCTCCTCTACCCACCAATCTGCCCACTCACTGTTCTTATGTCCTGGGGAATTCTGCTGCAGGGCTCCTGCCCAGGACCAGCGCTGCTGCCGGATCTCTGCCCACGTCTTCTTCACTGACCTCTGGATAGCAGCTTCATAACGTTCCTGGGGGTGGAGCAGGGCCAGGGTTAACTCTGATAGTCCCCCTCTCCATTTAATTTTGTTTTCCTGAAGAATCAGGCCCAAAACCTGGCCCTTCTGGGAAGCCTTAGAATAGCCCTGAGCATAAGTGCTATTGTTGAGTCATTTTCATTTGTGCCCAACTCCTCATGACCCAATTTGGGCTTTTCTTGGCAGAGATACCGGAGTGGTTTGCCATTTCCTTCTCCAGCTCATTTTACAGATAAGGAAACTGAGGCAAACAGGATAGAGTAATTTGCCCAAGATTATACAGCTAGTAAGTATCTGAGGTCATACTTGAACTTGGGTCTTCCCTAGTGCTCTATCCACTGAGCCACCTAGCTGCCCCTAGGGGAGCCTATTTATGTAGTGACTTAGGTTTGCAAAGCACTTTAGCCACCTGATCCCCCCAAAAGCCTGGCATTTCCTGAGTTCAGGCAACCCACTACTCTTAGACTCAAGGGTAGCTAGGGGGCACAGTGCATAGAGCACTGAGCCTGAATCAGGGAAACCTGAATCCAGATTTAGCCTCCACCAGTTACTAGTTATGTGACCCTAGATAAGCCATTTAAACTGTCTCAACTGTAAAAAAATAATGAATAATGAAAGGTTGCTGTTGAGTCTCAATTGAGATAATATTTGTCAAGTACCCGGGCTCATGGTAGGTGCTATATAAGTGCTTATTCCCTCCTCCCTGCCCAGCAGCAGAGAATGTGGGTGCACGCCACATCTTCACACCTTGCTTGTTTTTATGCTTTAAAAAAAAAAAAAAAGATTTTTCAGGTCATTTCTAGGAGAGAGGATATCTCCCTAAATGGCCTGCCTTGGACTTGGACTTGGGATGTGCTGAGTTTTTTCTTTCCAGGGCTCAGCTCTGAGCTCCATGTGGAAGGCACAGGACAGGGTCACTCATCCATCCCAGACCAGCCCTCTTTCCCTTTCCCACGGACTGTCCCCATCAACCCCAATCCCACACTGATCCTCCCACAAGACACACACAGACACAGATATGTATTAAATCAAAGCTTGGACAGCAAAGCGATCAGAGTTCGAGAGCAAGAAAGAGCCATAGGGGCCATCTAGCCCAATCTTCTCATCTGATGGATAAATAAAGTGAGGAAAAGTCCAACGTCATCCAGTTAAGTGACAAAAGCAGAATGTGATCCCTGGTCCTCGGCCTCCATTGTCACCACAGGTGTATGCATAGAGATATGAATACATATATGTGCATACAAAAACACAGCCTCTAATAAAAATAACTAATATACGTGGCAATTTTAAATAACTTTAATTTTTATTTTTTTTTATTTAAATTTAAAATTTGATTTTAAATGTTAGTAATTTTAATAGGGATATGGCTTTTTTAAGGTTTGAAAATGAAAGGCTTTGCACAGATTTCATTTAAGCCTTAGGACCACCCTAATGTCATTATTATCTTATTTTACAGATGAAGAAACTGAGATTCAGAGAGAATGAAAGATTTGCTTAGAGTCACAGAGGGGACTGGGACCCAGATCCTCCTGACTCTGCCATCTTGCTTCAAACACAATCCTTTCTCTTTTCACCCTCAGTGCAGAAGGAGCTCCCACCTGGATAGACAAGCGCACCCACCTTGTTCTTCTCCAGCTTCTGCCGCTGCCTCTCCTCCAGGGCTGCCCTTCTCTGCTCCGCTTTGAGCCTCTGTTCCTCGAGCCGTCGGCGCCGCTCCTGGAGCTGCTTCTCTCGGAGGGCTTTCGCCTTTTCTTCTTTCTCCAGCCACATGGCTTTCTTGGCCGCTGCCAAAAAAAAACAGAGAGTTAGCGGGAACCTGTCACAGTCACCTAAGTCCAAATTCAATTCTCCCCAAGTTTATCCTGATTGATGCCATTCTTTTTTTTTTTTCTTTTTGCTGAGGCAATTGGGGTTAAGTGACTTGCCCAGGGTCACACAGCTAGGGAATGTTAAGTGTCTGAGACCAGATTTGAACTCAAGTCCTCCTGACTTCAGGGCTGGTGCTCTATCCACTGAGCCACCTAGCTGCCCTGATGCCATTCACTCTTACTCTAATCTCAATAGGAAGCTCAATAGGAAGAAAAGCAAGTTTATCTCTTCCCTCCTAACCAACCCGTCCTTCCAATTTCCTTGTATTTGTCAAGCGACACAGGCATCCTCCTCATCCCTCAGGCAGAGCTGTGTTCTACTCTTCCCTCACTCCCCATACTTAATCAGTGACTAAGTCTTGATCAATTTTCCTTCAGCAACAATTCTCCCATTTATTCCCTTCTCTTAACTCATGCAGCCACCATACTAGTTCAGATCTTCATTAGCCATCACCAATACCATTGCAATAGCTTTTTAATTGGTGTCTGCTTCCAGTTCCAACCCTGGGACCAGAGATGTGGAGTTGGAAGGGACCTTAGAGATTCCAATCTCTTAATTTTATAGATGAGGAAACTGAGGTCCACAAATGAAAGTGATTTTGTGGGGCTCCCACAGCTAGTGTTTGACAGAGGTTATAGAAATCAAATCTTGTTTCCTACAAGCCTGGCACTGCTCTATCTAGCTGCTTATTCTCTAATCCATCCTCTACCCAACTACCAAAATGCTATTTTTTTGGTGTTTGTTTTGTTTTTTTCAAAATGCTATTCCTAAAATGCAGGTCCCATAATGCCATTCTTCTGCTCAGAAAATTTCTTCAATGACTACTGTACCTGCTGTCTCTAGGATAAAATATAAATGAGTTAATATATGTAAAGAGACTTTGCAAACCTTAATGGCAATATAAATTCTAGTTATCATCATCACAAACTCTTAAGGTTGTTATTTAAAGCACCACAATCTAACTCCAATCTATTTTTTACAGACTAATTCCTTATTATTCCTCCAGCCGAATTGTTTTCTTGCTATTCCCCATACAAAGCATCCTCTTTCCCTCCCCCTTGTCTTTGCAAAGGCTGTGCCCCCTATGTTTAGAATGTTTTTTCTCACCTCTGCCTCTGAGAATCACTCTCTCTTTAATCTCTTCTGAATGTCATGAAAGACTCCACAAGAGACTGCTTTTGATTGCCTCCTGCCCTTCTATTATTCCTATATTTTTTATGGAATTATTATATGAAGATGATAAGCTCCTTGAGGGCAGGATCCCTTTCCTTTTGGTCTTGCATCAGTTTTGCCTAAAACAAAGTTTTGCATGTAGTAGATATCTAATTGTTCAAATAAATTGAATAAGACCAGGAGCTCAAGGGCAGAGGAACCATGATAATCATAGCATTTAGAGCTTTAAGGTGCTTTAGAAACCATCAAGATCAACCCACTCCTTTTTTCTATATTAGATTCATTTTTTCCTCAATAGAATTTTACTTTGCCAATTACAGGTAAAGATAGTTTTCAACATTCATTTCTGTAAGATTTTAAGTTCCAAATTTTTCCTCCATGTCTCCCTTACTTCTCCCCTCCCCAAGACAGCAAGCAATCTGATCTAGATTATAGATGTACAATAATTTTAAATGTATTTCCATGTTAGTCATTCAGCCCACTCTTTAGGAGGAAATTAAGGCTGAGAAGGGGAAGTAATTTGCCCAGAGTCAGAGAAGAAATAATAATAGATAGCATTTTATGTAGCACTTTACAAACATAACCCCATCATATCCTCACAACAATCCTAGGAGATGCCGTCACAGTCCACGTTTTATTGATTAGGAAAATGAAACAGATTCGGTTTAAGTGACAGACCTGGGATTTGAACACTGACTTGAGGTTCAGAGGTCTTCTGTCTATCAGACCCTGATAATCTTTGACTTGATTCCCAAGAACAGGGGGAGAAATTTAGCCCTGATCACAGTGAGCCAGCCCTTTCTGTGGGATTTCCCATTTCAGAAGATCCTCTGAAGAATTTATTCTTCTCCTCTATCTCCTTAATGTTTTACTCACCAAGATATTTGGCCCGTTCTTCTCTCCGTTCTTTTGCCAGCTTGTGTCTTTCTCCAGCTTTCTTGGCATCTGGGTACCACGTGGGGAGAGACAAGAGTTGGAGTTAAATGAAAGTCACTACAAGTTTCCTCCCCATTTTGGGACAAGCCTCCCCTTCTCAGATGGGAGAAAGAGAAGTCTTGATCTTAAATCAAGAGAGGGGAGTGGCAACCCAGGCTTGCAGGAGCTGGGTCATGGAAAGCAAGCATTTAGGCTCCCCAGAAGAAACATGCTGGGACTCTGAGCTTGGAAAGGGAGGGCAGGAAGGGGCACACCTACCTTGTCTAGGATTGGGGCTAGTGGAACTTGGGGCAGCAGTTGGGTATGGCTGACTGCTTCTGGAAGGGGATTTGGAGTCCTGGGGTGTCCCTTTGGGTGGTGGGGCAAGATTCCCACTTTTCTCTTCTGTCAGGAGAGGGTCCTCCTTCTGGACCACAGTCTGCTCTAGAGAGGTTTCCAGCTCCAGGGTAGGGGAGGCTGGGGGCTGAGCACTCCCTAGTGGACTCTTCATGGCCGGTGGGGTGTCTGGAGGGGTGTCTGGAATCAGAGCAGGAGTCTGTGGGGAGAAGTCGCCTGAAGGGGAAATCCTTGGGTCTGCAGAGGTCCCAGCTGCCTCAACTGGAAATCAAAAACCAAGAATAGAGAGAGAAGTCAGTTCTTCAAAACTTAGCTCCCAGACTCAGGTAAGAAGCATCTGAGCAGTCATTTTCCATTAGAAAATGCTGTCCCGTGAGCAAGGAGACAAAGGTAAGGGGAGTCTCAGGGTTGTTTGAAGAAATTGAGCATGTTTTAAAGGAAGAAGAGAAGACCTGGGGATGGCGTGAGGACATGATCAATCTCTTCAGTATCTCATGCTGTCACATAGAAGAGGGATTTGATTTATTCTGCTTAAACCCAGAAGGCAGAACAAGGAATACAAAAGTCATTGGAAGATAGATTGCAGTCTAGCATGAGGAAAAACTGCCTAACAATTAGAACTCTTAAGTTTTTTAGTAGCAAAGGACAGGATGAACAATGGGAGGCCATTGCCCAGGGAATGACTGAATGAACCAGGGCATATGAATGTGATGAAATATGAAACGACAAACCTAAGGGATTCTCAGGAAAGCTCACAAACAGATGAGGAGTTAAGTAAGCAGAAGCACGCCAGCCTTTGCCACAATGGCCACAGTAAACAACATAGAAGACTTCTGATCATTGCAATGACCAACAGTGATGTCATCTGGGGAAGTATGTCTCCTGTTCCTCCTCAGACACATGGTGGATTCTGGATACAAAATCTGGCCTGCATTATCAGACCCGCTCCATGTGTTGTTACTGCAGCAAGGTGATGCAGTAGATAGAATACTAGACTTTCAAATCCCCCCTGACACCCTTACTAGGGTCTTGCTTAAAACCCCTGCCTCAGTTTCTTCCTCAGTAAAATGGGGATAATAACAGCATTTACCTTCTCAGGTTCTTATAAGGCTCAAATGAAACTATTTGTAAAGTGCTTTGCAAACCTTTAAGCATTCTACAAATGCCAGTTTTTATTACTGTTTGCTTAACTGTACTTTATTCCAAGGGAAGGAGCATTATTTGGATGTTACACTGGCTGTGAACTCCCTTCCTTCTCACCTGGCTTCCCTGGCATCCTTCAAGCCAATGCTAAATTTCTTTCTTCTGAAAAGGAAATCTTCCCTGTCCTCCTTAACTTGAGCACCTTCTCCCTTTTTATGATCTCTAATTTACCTTATGGTTTGTACATAGCTGTTTGCATGTTGTCTTCCTCACTAGACTGGGAGCTCCTTAAAGAACAGTCTGTGTTTTTTACTTTCTTTGTATCCTCAGCACAGTACCTGGCAATAGCAGGTGCTTGATAGATCTGGTGGACTAATGGCCAGCCAATGGTTGTAGGGGGGAGGGAAGGGGAGGAAGCATGAGTAAAATACTTTTTAAAACTCCCTGAAAACAAAGAAACAGACACATACCATTAGAGTTGCCTGACAGTGACATAAGCAGCTTCAGGAGGTGACGAGGTTCCCTATCCCTGGGGAATGACCAATGGAAGCTGATCATTGTAATGTGAGTCCATGCTCAGGTACAGGTTGGAATGGATGTCCACTCCATTGGATCCTCTATGAGATTTTTCTGATTCTATGCCTATGACTCGGCTGGGAATAGGGGTGAGGTAACTTCAGATTTATGATCAGGAAGACCTTGATTCAAATCCCACCTGGGATACTTTACTACCTATGTGATCCCAGGCAAGTCACTTAACCTCTGTCTCAGTTTCTTCATCTAGGGCTAGACTCTTAAGTTCTCTTCTAGCCCTATAAATCTATGATCTTATGTTTCAAACCAGGGGGAAGAGGAGGTCCAGAGCAGCAGAATGGGAAAAGGCATTTCGTGGTCACCTAACCCAACCTTCTTTTTGCAGAGATGGAATTCTCCCAGAAAATGTAAGAGATTTGTTTAATGTCACACAGCTAGGAATTACAACATTAACTAACAATTAACTCCCTGAAAGATGGGGCGCTCTTTCCACCACACTACACCACAAAGCACACACTGGGGCAGGTTGTCAGGGGCTCAGACTCCTATTCTTCACCGTCCGAGTGACAGTCCCTCAGAGCACACTGCCTGCTGCTCCGTTGCCTCTACCCTTCCAGGAAGCAGGGGTCCTCTCTTCTGAGGGGTAGCCTTAGGGAAAAGGGGGGAAATCTCCCTCCATACTCCTCTGCTACTATGAGGAAGGACACAGGTGCTAGGGAGAGCCTGGTGCTGAGCTCAGGGGATGGGAATGCAGGACAAGCAGAGACTTCTGCCCAGGCTGGCCACTCTGATATGGCAGCAAGCAAAGCACCTGGTATGAAGGGGAGGGGATGACAACAGGGCGAGAGGTAAGGACAGCCCCAGCCCAGAGAAAGGCAGAGGAATAGGGATGAGCCTAGATATGGGTCAGAGCCCAGATCAGGCTGAGGCAGCCCACCCTTTCAAGCTATAATTAGTGCAGAGGGTTTTCAGCATCTGTAATTCATAGGCATTTTCTGGTCTCCAAAAACAGCCACAGAAGCTTGAGCTGAGGGAAGGAAGAGGAGCAAATGGCCACCCTTCTCAGCCACTCCCTCCTCCAACCTCATACACAGATAGAGCAAGAAAGGGAGACACACAGAAGGATCCTTATCATGTCATATTCTGTATTAGAGCCATCTCTGTGTCTTATTCTCCACTAGACTGCAAGCTCCATGAGGGCAGGGTTCATGTCTTATTAAATTTCCATTTCTCTTCTAATACCTAATATGGAACTCAGCACACAGCAGGATAAAGTGAGGGACTTCATGTTACACATTAGAGCTACCTGTATTTTGTGTCTTATTCTCCATTAAACTGCAAGCTCCATGAGGGCAGGGTACACATCTTATTAAGTCTCCATTTCTCTTCTAGCACCTAATATAGAACTCAGCACATAGCAGGATAAAGTGTGGGACTTGAGTCAGAAAGAACTGGGTTAGGATCTTGTCTCTAGTGCTTAGTATCTATATCATCCTGGGCAGACTGCTTACTTCTCTAGTACTCAGTCTCCTCATCCATAAAATGGGGATAATACTAACACCTATCCATAATTTATCTGTTGTGAGGAGCGAATGTGATAATATATGTAGATAACTCCAAAAACCTTAAAGGACTACAATAAATGCTAGCTTTTAATATTATTATTATGGTCAGCATCAGCACCACTATGAAAAACATGGATTTAGAGTTAGAAGAAACTTTTGAGGCATCTGGTCCATGCTTCTCAGTTTACAGATGAGAAAACTGAGACTCCAAGTGTCACTTACTCAAGGTCATGTCAATACCAAGTAGCAGAGAAAGAATTTGAATTCTCCTCTTCTGACTCAAAAATCTAATCCCAGACCAAAGGAAAAAAAAATCACACACACATTATTTCTCACCCCCTCCTCTTGGTTAAACACTGCACAGTACCTTCTTTGTGTTTACACATAAACAAACAAACAAATGGAGATTGTGCATATAAATACAAAATACACATATATATGCATGTCCACATGTGCATGTACAGTTTTGGCTATTTCTATATATTTGTATACATGACATACACATGTATGCATAAATACACACATGTATACACACATATAAAATGTGGATAGCAATTTCCATGACAGACACTGTGGATAAGGATAAGAAAGGCTGGGATTCGAATTCTGCCTCTGCCACATACTGGCTCTGTGACCTTGGGAAATTCACTTCACTTATTTGGTTTCTAAACTGTAAAATGACAAAGAAAGCACTAACCGGCCTTAACAAAGGCAGTTTTCTCATCTGGAAGCTCCTTACAGCAACAAAATCAGAGGACCAGATCTTGTTCCTACCCAGAGATTCCCACAGAGCCAGAGGAGCAGATAGAGGGACACAAATCCGTGTCCCAAAGCACACAGACCTCCTGCTCAGCTCTGCTTGCACGTGCTGCCCTTTGCTCTACCCAAGTGATGGACCTGTTCTGTATGCCCATATCTGGAGCCAGACACAACCCCCTTTGCCCAATCCTGCTTTCAAAAATATTCCTGCCTAGAACCTCCCCCACTGGGCTACAAGGGCAAACCTCCAGAAAGATCCGGGGAGCCAGATCTCTTGCCAAAAGCTGGGGTGCCCTCTCTACTGGGTGATTCAAGGCCGATCAATAATATGGACATGGAATGCCAATATTCTGAGATCAGGGAGGCTCATGATAGAAACTTTTAAAAAATAGTATTATTTATCACTCACCAGTGATTACTCCCTCCCCCAAAGCTGTACTTTGCTGTTGATACAGTTAAACAAAACAAATCAAATCATTAGCCCTGTTGGACAATGTATGCTTCGTCCCACACCTATAGTGCACCGTTCTTTGCCAAGAGAGGCAGTTTAACTTTTTCAGCTTTTATGGGAAGCAATGTAGTAATTGATTTGAAATCAGAAGCCCTGGGTTCGAATCCTGTCTCTAAGTGAGCTTAAGCGAGTCACTTAAGGTCTCCAGCCCTCAGTTTCTCCCTCTGTAAAATGAAGAAGGTTGGTCTAAGTTTCCTCCAAAGTCCTTCCCACTCTAAATCTATGATCTTTGAACTGTCCTTCACCCTAGTGGGACACCAGAATTGGAAGGAACCTTAAAAGGTCCAGCCTGCCCATTTCACAGTCGAGGGTCATGATCCTAACATCTCTAAGGTCCCGGGAAGAAGAAGCGGGGTGTTCTGTGATGAGGTGCCAGGTTCCTTGGTTCTGTGTCACTCGGCTCTAAGGTGGGGGCTGGGGGGAGAGGGACCAGGGGGAAAGGAACCTTCCTCTCCCACTGGCTTGGCCCCAGCCCGCCATTGTTCACAGTCTCCAATCAGGAGCACCCACTTCCTGTTATTTCTGGGGCAGGAAATGATGACATCCCGCCTGGGCCCCACCAGACCCTGCAGACCTGTTAGCCAGCCCCTTAGAGCTCCTAAACCTTTGATTTAAACTCCAACTCTTAGGCCTTTCCTCTGCTCTCTGGTACTCAAATCTGGAAACCAAGGGATTAGAAATCAAGAGACGATGTTCCCTGAGAAGGAAACGAAGTTTGGGACAGAGGGTGGAATAGGGTTCCAAACCTCCTGGTTTCAGCTCATTGGACTCCTCTAAGAACCCCAGCTGGCTCTGCTTCAGGGACACTCGGGTGTCTGAGTTGTAGGCAGCTTAGGCCTGCTCTGGGAAAGTGAGGGTGGGGGCAGGAGAGGGGCTGGGGTCCTGTTAGATATGCAGCTCCTTCCAACTCACTATTTGAGAATCTACGTAAGTATCACAGAAGGAGGCAATGGTCACCATCCAGGTAACTTAATCTATGTGGCAAATGGAGGGCCCCTCCAAAATCACAGAAGGTCAAAAATGGGGATGGAGCCTTAGAACACTGAACATAAAATCTTAGCACTGATAGGAGCTGAAGAGACCAGTTAGTCCAACTTCCCTCATTCTACAGAAAAGGAAACTGAGTGTCCGGAGGGTTAAATGACCTTGTCCAAGGTCAGAGAGCAAATCTACCTAACAGTCATATTTCCACTTCCTTTGCCTTTGTGAAGACCAAAAGGTTGGTAAGGCCCTCTAGAGTGGAGAAGGGATGGGAAGGGGCACTGTGAGGAGTGGTGATGTCTAGAACTTGGGTATCATATCTTACTACTACCCCTCACCCCCACCCCACTCCTCTCAGGCAGTCCCAATGATTAGGGGGTGGATGAACAGGACCTGCAGCTGGCACAGCAACACTGAAGACTGTGCCCAGGGGTGCCAGGCAGGGCTGCCACCCTCAAAACAAAGCTACATTATCTGGGGCTCACCCGGCTGGCTCCCTTTACCCAGAGGCCCAGCTGGTGCCAGTAGGCAAAGCTGCCTGGCCCCCTAAGGCCTCAGACCAGAACAGAGCAGAGATCTCCTTTCCTAAGAGACTCTCTAACCTTTTCACCAGCCCCCAGAGCTCCTCAGTTGTGCCCATGAGGGGTTTCTCCCAGAGGTGGGGTCAATAAGTAGACCCACTCCCACCAGGAATTGGGGAAGCGGGTACCTCTACCTTCCTAAGCCTGGCACTAGCACTGAGCAGGAGGGAACTCTCAGTCCCTTTCCCTTCATTTGCATATGCATGACAGCACATTAGGGCTCATTAATAGCCTCATTACTAGGACCCATCGGCCCACATCGGAAGGCTGGGAGAGAAGGGGAAGAAGGAGGGAGAGGCCTGAGCCACAGGGAGCTTCAGAAGGGTCTATCTGTCCCTAAAACTCTATCAGGACCCTACCTCATCCTAATCACTGACATTCACACAAGCTTAATAGCTTAAAACTTCACCAAGTCTTTTGGGTCACCCAGTGTAAAACTGACAGGTTTGAACAGCCCTGGGAGGAAGATGCTTATAGCTATTCACCTTTTACAAAGGAGGAAACAGGCTTTGAAAGGCTTAGTGACTTAGAAATAGTAAGTGGCAGAGGCAGAATTTTAACCCAAATTGTCCCCACTAGATTGCAAGCTCATTGAAGGTAAGGACTTTTACCTCTTTTTGTGGAGTGCTTAGCACAGTGCCCAGCACCTTGTAGGTGCTTAGTAAGTGTTTATTGACTGACTGACCGACTGACAAGCCCAATACTCTATATCCTGGACTGTGAAGGCGTAGTTTCTGGACAGAGATCATTCATCCTGTCCAGGGTCTTCCCTCTCTATCCAAACCAGTTCCCTCATCCAGAGTGCTGAAGCCTGTAAGACATACCAGTCTCCCCATCCAAGTCCATTTTATAGGGATTAGTCTCCCCACCTAAGTATACAGAATAGTCATCCTCTCCAAAGTTCCAAATTCACATAAGGCCCTCCAGAATTCTCCTCTACTCTCTATAATCAAACAAGTGGTCTCACTCATCCCCTGGGGTTTCCTTTATAGATAATGGCCTCCCCTCTGTGCAAACTTAGTTTTTCCATCCAAACCCTTTTCTCAAGTCAGTAACTTCAGTATACTGACCACTTCCCTCTCCAGTTCCTGTTCCCCATCTGCCAATCTGCCAGGGACCTGTGGAGACTCCTGAGTGCAGAGGGGTTGGGAAGAGGGGGACATCAATGACCCTAGACAGTCTGCCAGAGTCTTTGGGAAGCTTCCAAAATCCTGAAGCTCTCTCAAGCTTCATCAGAGAAAAAAAAAAATCTAGTCATCTCAGCTGTCAGACTTGTGTTCTAAGCCCCAACCACATTACCCCACAGCCACAGTCCCTCCCCTCCCAGTATCCCACACTCTTCCCACACCCTAGAACACAACTAAGCACCCATCCTAGTAACACTGGCTGTGGTTGGGAGGTTACAGTGAACACCCACTGGGCATC
>JAJPUD010003485.1:154881-185635 GCA_023553655.1 Myrmecobius fasciatus
CTTAGTTTCTTTCTCTTTCTTTTTTCTTTCTCTTCTCTCCTTTCCTTTCATTTTCCTGCTTCCTTCCTTTCTTTGTTTCTTTCTTTTTTCTTTCCTCCCTCCCTCCCTTCTTTCTTTCTTTCCTTTCACTTTATTTTAGTAGTTTACTTTCTAAAGATACAAAAATAACACAAGATAATCAGAGAAATAGGCAGGAATAACTTCTCAAGGATTTAGGGCAAGCAAAGTTAAGTGCTTGTTCAGGGTTCAGAGATTGAGAGCTCAAGAGTACTTGAAAGACAAAATTTTAAGACTTTAGGGGCTCACTAGTACCCAAAAAACTCGAGAAATCAGAGTATCCTCTGTACTTGAGGCTGAGATTCAGCAGCCAAGAAATTCAGGGGCCCAGAAGTTCAGAACATCCAATTAGTCAGGGTTTTGATCACTTTCATGATGCATTTATCTCTTCTTCCACAATTCTTCCCCAGACTAGAAACTCTTATATGTAATGATCATAGCACGAACTCCTGGCTCTCTCACTTATTACCTAAAAATCACTTATGTAACCTTTAGCAAATTACCCCCCTTCTCTGTAACTCAGTTTCTCTATAAATCGTCATGAAGGAGTTAATCTGGATATCCTTTTAGAAAGTCCTTTCCAACTTTGAGATTGGGTGATGCTAAAAGTTATCTCCTTCCATGGCTGCAGACACAAAAGGGAGCAATATCATTGTTCTACTGAGGCAGCTGGATGGGACTTGGACTCAGGAAGACTAGGATAGTAGCTGTGTGAGTGGAGAGAAGATATATTGCCATAGATATAAGGGTGGTAGAAAGGAGAAAATCTGGTAACTGATTGGACAAATAGAATGAAGAGTTAAAGATAATATCAAGGTTTTATTTGAGGGAATGGAAGGAGATCCCCTTTGACAGTAAAGGGGTGGGTAAGTTAGGCAGAAAACATGAGTTCGATTTTGTACACATTGAATTTGAAATCCATACAGGACATTCATTTTGAAATTTCCAATATGTAGTCAGTTGATCTAAGTTCAAATCCCATCTCAGACATTTGTATGATCTGTATGATCATGAGCATGTCACTTAGCTTCTTTCAGCCTGTTTCCTCATCTGAAAAATAGGGATAATAGGAGTATCTATCTTGTTGTGTGGACTAAATGAGATAAGATGTAAGATGCTTTGTAAAACCTTAAGTTGTTATTACTACAAGCAACTTAGAATATCTCTATGGTAAGCACAACCCTCTATATACCTTTCCCTGATGCCCAAATCCTTCTTCCTTTTACCCATAACGCCTGTTTTTGGAGACAAGACTTGAGTCCGGCAGCTGGGGTGGGGATAGGCAATGCTGCAGGTATTGACCACTTCTCTGAAGAGTTGCCTGACCCCCTAACCCCTACCATTCCTGTTTTTCTTTGGCACCAGGGATTCTTCAGAGTCTAAGGAAATACTGAAGGACTAAGAGAGCCTGTCCCTAGCCTGCCCTGATTTAGTTTATTCCCAGAATTGGTCTGTCCCTTTTACTGGCCTGTTCTCTGCTTCTGACCCTAACTTCTTTTTTTTTTTTTTTTCCAGCTTGGATCCATGTCTGGGTTTTGATACTGTTCTGGTGCCTATCCTGGCCATTTCTTTGCCTGGTTCCCTGTCCCTATCCCTTTCCCTAATCTGGTGCTCTGGCCTTAGACTTGTCCTGGCTCCTTTTCCCTGGCCTGTCCTGGCTACTCTGTCAGGTTGTTATGGTGATGGCCCAGGACTGGAATGCAGCTGGCCTGGCTTCCAGGGCTGGGAGGCTGAGGGAGGAGCAGAGAGACAGGGTGGAACAGGGACCAACAACACTGCTCCCAGGATAGCCTGGAAAAAAAGACCTTTCCTCCCCATTCCCTTTGTTTCCTTCTCCTGTTCCTCCATTCTTCCCTCTCTTTGTCCCTCCTTCCTTCCCTCCTTTTCTTTTCCCCTTTTACCTCCCCTCTGCTCTTCTTTTCCTTCATGCCTCCTTCCCTTCCTTCCTTCACTTTTCCCTTCCTTCCTCTCTTCCTTTCCTCCTTCTGCCCTCCCTCTTTCTGTTTTTCCCTCCCTCCCTCCTTTCCTTCCTTCTTTTCCTTTCTTCCTCCCACTATCCCTTCTTCCCTCCTTTTTTCCCTCTTCCTCCTTCCCTTCCTTGCTCCCTCTCTTCTTTTCTTCCTTGCTCCCTCCCTCTTTCCCTCTGTTCTTCTTTCCCTCCCTCTATTATTCCTTTCCTCTCTCCTTCTCTCCCTTCCTCCTTACCTTCCTCCCTCCCTCCTTTCCTTTCTTCTTTCTGCCTCTCCTTCTCTCCCTTCTCTTCTTTCCCTTTCTTCTTTCCTCTCTCCCTCCCTTCTCTGCCTTCTGTCTTTTTTATCTCCCTCCTTCCTTTCCTCCCTTCTTTCCTTCCTTTTTCCTTCCTCCCTTCCTTCTTTCCCGTCCTTCTTTTCCTTCCTCCCTGCTTCCCTTCCTCCCTCCGTCCCTTCCTTCCTTGCTCCCTTTCTCTCTCTGTTCTTCTATCCCTCCCTCCCTCTGTCACTCCTTCCTTCTCCTTCTCTTTCTTCTTTCCTTCCTATCTCTCTCCTTCCCTCCCTTCCTCCTTCCATCCTTTCCTCCCTCCCTCCATCCTTTTCTCTCTCCCTCCCTCCCTTCCTTCCTTGCTTTCTTTCTCCCACTGTTCTTCTATCCCTCCCTCCCTCTCTCATCACTTCCTTCTCTCCTTCTCTTTCTTTTTTCCTTCTTATGTCCCTCCTTCCCTTCCTTCCTCCCTTCCTTTCTTTCCTTTCTTTTTTCCTTCCTTCCTTCCCTCCTTCCTTCCTTCCTCTTCCTTTCTCTCCTTTCTTCTTTTCTTCTTTCTTTCCCTTCTTGGAGAAGGCCCAGGGTTAGGGATGACAGGTTACAAAGCTCAGCTCCATCTGGACCTGGAAAGTAGACAGAAGGGGTTGTGATCAGGGACAGCTGGACTTCCCTTTCAGGGAGGGGTTTCTAAGGTTCCTAAGGAGTGGGGCTGGCCTCTGTTTGCTTTGCCCCCTGGTGGACTCTTGGAAAAAGGCAACTTTTGGCTGAGCTCTGGCTCTTTATAAGGGGTATTCAGCCCCTGCTCAGCTTTGCTCTTGTGAAGGGTCTCAGATAGGGAAGCAGGAGTTTGGAGTGGGGATTAGGTAATGGACCTGAAATTGTCACTAGTGGATTAAGGGCCCCTATACGAAGAAGAATGGGAAGAAAGAGGCATTTTTCTGTGATTCTGCATCCTAAAGGAAGATATGAGTCTCCTTGTAATCTGACCTGTCTCTTTCTCTCCCTTAAGATTTATGCATCTACTCAGAAACTCCTTTGTTCAAACTTATTGAACTCTTTGCATCACTTGACATTTTTGATCACTATCTCCTGCTTCATTGTCTCTCTGTCTCCATCTATCTCTGTTTCTCTTCTTAATACTATCCTTTCCAGGATCTCCCCCTTTCTATTGCTTTTCAGTTTCTTTCACTGTTTTATCATCTATATCAAATCCCCTAACCATAGGGGTACCCAGGGATCTCCCCTGAGCCTTCTTCTGTTATCCCTTTATAACATCTCACATGGTGAGAGCTCCTACAAGTTTAACTATCATATTTATGCAGATTATTTCCAAATCTAGATATCTAGCTCTATTCTGTCACCTAAATTCTAGTAATATATTACTAAGTATCTGCCTATTAGACATTTCAAACTGGATGCCCTATGTGCATCTCAAACTTAATACTTATAAAACTGAACTCATCTTTTTTGCCCAAAGCCAGACCCTTTCCAAACTTTCCTTTTTCTGTCAAGGAGTCACCATCCTTCTGTTTCTTCAACTTCCCAACCTTGGTGTTATCCTTGACTCACTATCAACTGATTGTTTATGCAATCAGTTGTCAAAATTTCTTGTTTCTACCTCCCCAGTATCTTAGACATATGTCTTCTTTCTATTCATATAGGTACTATTCATAGTTGAGGTCCTCATTACCTCTTACTTGGACTATTGAAATAGCTTCCTAATTGGTCTTCCCATCTCAGTGCATTCTATTGGCATCCTATTGTTTCAAGGATCAAATATAAATTCCTCTGATTAGCTTTCAAAAGTTGTCACCCTCTGGCCTATTTCTACCTTTTCACCTTTGTTAAATATTGCTTCCATTCCTGAGCTCTAATGTCCAGCCAAACTGGCTTTTTCAGTTTTTCACAAACAACACTACATCTCTGTGCCTTTGCACTAGCTATCTCCATTCCTAGAATTCTCTTTGTCCTCCATTCTATATCTTGTTATTTTATTATTCCCATCTCGAGTGTCTCTTCTTTTTAAAAATGCATTATTTATTTATTTTTAATGTTCTTTTTTTTTAATTTGGAGTTTTGAATTGCCTTCCTTTCACCTCTTGAGAATGCAAGAAATGTAATATCAATTATACATGTGAAATCACACAAAATATTTTCATATGGCCTTGCTGCAGCAAAAAAATAGAAAAATAAAGGTAAAAAATATGCTTTAATCTATATTCAGACTCCATCAGTTCTTTGTCTGGAAGTAGATAGCATTTTTCATTATAAGTCCTTTGGAATTGTCTTGGATCTTGCTAAGAATAGCTGTCATTCAGTTGATCATCATACAGTATTTTTTCCTTCTTCCCTACCTCTTTTCCTTCTTTCCTTCTTCTCTCCCTCTCTTCCTCAAGTGGTATTACTTAGTCAAAGGGTATGCATTAGTTTTATAACCCGCTGGGCATAGTTTCAATTTGTTCTCCAGAATAGTTAGATCAATTTGCAACTCTACTACTTTAATGTTCCAATTTTCCCACATCCCCTTGAACATTTGTCACTTTTTGTTTCCATTATATTAGACATTCTCATAGGTATGAGATGGTACCTCAGAGTTGTTCCAATTTGCATTTCTATCATCAATAATGAATTAGAGGCAGCTAAATGGTACAGTAGCTAGAACATTAGCTCTGGAGTCAGGAGGACCAGAGTTCAGATCCAGTCTCAGACATTTGACATTTACTAGCTGGGTGACCCTGGACAAATCACTTAACCCCTATTGCCTTGCAAAATAATAATAGTTTAGAGCATTTTTTTATATGACTATAGGTAGCTTTGATTTCTTTTTCTGAAAACTCTCCTGAAACATCCTTTGATCATGTATCAATTAGGGAATGACTTGTGTTATTATAAATTTGACTTAGTTTTCTATATATTTGAGAAATGAGGCCTTTATCAGAAAAACTTGTAAAACTTTTTCATAGTTGGATTACTGTGTATTTCTCTCCATCCTATTTGCCCCCTGTTTATCCTTTTTTCTTTTTCCTTTCATCATGTTCCTTCTCAAAAAGCCTTTGCTTCTGACTACTGTCCCCTCTAGTTCACCTTCTTTTCCATCATAACCACCTCCTTCTCTTATTCTCTTTCTTTTCTATTTCCCTGTAGAGAAGATGGAGAGCTATACCCAGCTGAGCTGTATATTATTCCTTCTTTGAGTCAATTCTGATAAGAGTAAGATTCAAGCATTGCCTGCCACCACTCTTAAATTGTAAAATTTTTCCAAGGTGGTATAATTTAAGGAAAGATATGATTATTGCTCTCTTGGCCGGTACTTTGATCTGTTAGTGGCCACAAACACTTCTTTTTTTCTACCCTGGAACTGTGACCAGAGTCCCCATTCCTCAGCAAGTGTTAATGTGCTAGTACCCCTCCTTGCCTTGGAACCATGTATGGGCAATGTAACAGAGTCTTGCCCCCAATATAATCTTTTGTAATCTCCTTTTGACCTTTTGTCTAACCTCACTACCATTTATGGGCTGAGAGTTCCAAGAGCAGCCACCCCCAATGCAGCTGCCCCCAAAGCCTGCTGCTGACTGCACTGTACTCCATTTCTTCCTAATGAGACAGACCTTTTTTGTCCATCTCTTAAATTGTCTTGGGGCTAGAAAATTGTTTCACTCCAACCTTTTGTTGATTTTGCCACTCCAGATTTCTTTTTGAGTTGTTTAGAGGGAAATTTGGGACAATTCAGGTGAATCCCTGATTTTACTCTGCCATCTTGCTCTATATCCTGATGAGATCATAATTTTACAAAGGTTTTAGGTATACTTTTTGTTTTAATTACATAATCTTTCTTCCAGAAGGTACCCTTTTGTTATAAAGATATGTTGTGATGTTGTTGCTAAGTCATTTTAGTCATGTCTGATTCTTTCAGACCCCATTTGGGGTTTTCTTGACAAAGATACTGGAGCGGTTCATTTTACATTTAAGAAGAGAGGCAAAAGGTTTAAATGACTTGCCCAGGATCACATAGATAAGTAAGTGTCTGAGGGTGTATTTCAATTCAGATTCTCCTGACTCAAAGCCTGGCACTCTATTCATTGTGCTACCTGACTGCCCTAACAAATATATATTCCACTACAGAAAACATTTCCTTGTAACAAAGAAAAAGATTGAAGAAAAACTAATATAAATAGTAAATATATTTGAGATCATATGCATAATCTATATTCTTGTCCTCCATTATTCTATTGAGAGCAGAGAAATGTTTATTTATTCTCTAGAACTAATATCAATGCATTGAATCTACCTTTCATGTTGTTTTCAGTTCTTTTATTTTAACCATTGCATATATTGTTCTCTGGGTATATTAAATTCATATAAATCTTCCTTAGTTTCTCTGAATTTTTTGCATTATCATTTCTTATAGCACAATAATGACTTTATGTGCACATACCACAATTTGTTCAGTTATTCCCCATTGATGTAATCTACTTTGTTTCTAGTTTTTGCTAATTAAAAAAGTACTGCTAAGAATATTTTAGCATTAGACCCTTCTTTTCAGTTTTTTAACCTCTTTGGCATACATGATGAGTAATGAGGTTTCTGAATTAAGATATGAAGTTTTGTGATTTTTCTTACATAAATTCAAATTGCTCTTCAAAATATTTAAAGAAGTTTGCAGTTCTACCACCAGTATCTGTGCTATCACCATGGTTTATGTCAGTCTTTCCACAGTCCCATCAATACCAACTATTTCACCGTTTTAAATAATAAACTTTCATAGACATCTTTTGTTTGTATATCAGTTAGATTTCCCAATGTAAGTCCCCCTTCCTGGAGAGCCATCTTTTATAACTAATAATAATTTGAAAAAAGGGGGTGGGGCGGAAGAATTGAATAAGACTAGGCAATATGTTGAAAAAGTCTGATGTAACTGTAGCATTTTACACTCATAATCCCCTGCCTCTTCAGAGAAAGAAGGAAGGTACTTTTTCATATCTCTTCTTTAGATTTGGTCATTATCATTTCACAGAATTCACTTTCAGTTATTTTGCTGTTATTCTTATTCCTATTTATGTTGCTATGGTCATTGTGCCTAATGATTTCCTAGTTCTGCTTGCTTTACTTTTTGCAAGTTCATTTGTCTTCTAATGTTCTCTCTATTTATCATTTTCATCTTTTCTTAGAACACAAAAATATTCCATTACTGCAACAGATTGCTTAGCTACTTGAGCTGAAACATTGTTTCTAGTTTTTGCTAACATAAAATCTCACTCAACCAAACAATACTACATAGCATCCCACCTAATTGGTGGTGAAAATGAAGGCATCACCTTGTGTGAGGGGTGGAGGTGGGTGCTAGAGCTTTGGATAAAGATGTTCTTCATTCTCACTTGAAGAGACATGCATGGTGCTAAACTTTCCTTTCCGGCTGACTCCAGGAAGGAAAGAGATTTGGAAGTATCAAACATGTAAAGAAAGCTTACACCTTTAAAAGGTTCCCAATTTTTTCTTTGCCTTCAAAGAGACCTTGAAGAGAGGGAGGATTCTGGGAAAATAGCTTAGTAGGTCAGTAAATTTCAAGCTCACCAGCTTTCCCCCATAAACAGAACAAATTTGTGCCTCAGGGCAAACTGGTGAAAGATCAAGAAGTCAGGCAGAACCTTCCAGATATAATTCAAGAAGATCCAAAGAAACACCTCAGGCTGGGAATAATCTGGGTGAAGTGCAAACCCCTCCAGGCTAGCTCTGCAGAAACATCTAGTTTGGTCCCTGGGGTCACCTAAATTTGGCTGGAAACTCAGCAGGAACTACAGAGACTTTCACTCCCCAGACAGTGAGGAGTCAGGGGTCTGAGTCTGGGAAGACTGAGGGATCCTTGGCTTATTAGGAACCACAGGCCCAGCTGTGTTGCTGAGAGTGGTCCTGGGTGAGAAGGAACCAGTACACAGGGAACACGGAGGCAACCTGGCTGTGGGCACTTGCAGGAGAGTGGAGCTTTTGGTTTGGGATTCCAGGTAAAGGTGCTTATACTAATACATATCATTTTTTAAAAAATTAATTGGCAAAGAAGAAAGAACCCAAACATAGAAACTCACTATGGTAACAGGGAAGACCAAGGTTCATCTTCAGAGGAGGACACTGAAGTAGAAAGAGCTTCTGTTCCAAATTAAAAATCAAATGAGAAACATTGAAGAAAAACTAAAAAAACAAAAAATAAAATAAAAATCATCCAAGAAAAACAAGATAATGGAAAAAAAAGTTATCCAACTAGAAGAGGAAATAATATTTTTATATTGCTCTTTATTTTTTAAAATTTTTTCCATTAAAGCTTTTTATTTTCAAAACATATGCATAAATAATTTTCATCATTCACCCTTTCAAAACTTTGTGTTCCAAATTTTTTCCCTCTTTTCTCCCCATCCCCTCCTATAGACAGCAAATAATCCAGTACATGTTAAATTTGTGCAATTCTTCTATATATTTCCACAATTATCATGCTACACAAGAAAAATCAGATCAAAAAGGAAAAAAAGTGAGAAAGAAAACAAAATGCAAGCAAACAACAAAAAGAGTGAAAATACTATGAGTTGATCCACACTCAGTTCCTACAATCCTTTCTCTGGGTGCAGATGGCTCTCTTCATCAAAAGACCTTTGGAAGTGGCCTGAATCAGGAAATACAGAATCTTAAAGGCAAAATAACTCTTTGAAAATTAGAATTGGGCAAGGGGAAATCAATGAAACTATGGTCTCTTAGACCAAGAATCACCAAAACAGAATATAAAGAGTGAAAAAATAGAACAGAATGTGAAACATCTTCTAAGAAAAACAACAAATCTGGAGAACAGATCAAGAAGAGAAAATATAAGAATAATTGGACTGCCGGAAAGCTGTGACTTAAAAAAGAACCTTGACACAATAATGCAAGAAATAATCCAAGAAAATTGTCCCAGAGTGATAGATCATGAGGGAAAAGTAGAAACAGAAAAAATTCACCAACCATCACCTCAAAGAGATCTTTTATGGAAAACACAAAGGAATATTATTGCCAAATTTCAGAATCCCCAAATCAAAGAGAAGATTTTGCAAGAAACAAGAAAAAAACAATTCAAATATGCTGGAGCTACAATTAGAATTGTACAGAACTTATCAGTAGCCATAATAAAAAAAACAGAAGGTCCTGGAATCATATATACTAGTAATCAAAAGAACTAGGCCTGCAGCCAAAAATATCATATCCAGCAAAATTATCTATAATAGTAAATGAAAAAAATGGGCATTCAATGAACTTGCAGATTTTCAGGACTTTCTATCAACCAAACCAAAACTCAGTAAAAAATTTAACATATAAGAGCCAAAGCCCAAGATTAATTTTAAGGAACTTAAAGTGGACAAATTGTTTATGTTTTCTACATGAAAATATATTTATGATCAACATCACAAATTGGGTAGCTCAAAAAGATTTATCCAAATGATGTGCAGAGGGAGAATAGACACAGAGGCATTAAAGAGGGGAGAGGGCTCATAGTTCTGAAAACCTACTCACATCAGGAATGGGTTAAACAGATAACATTACATATATGTCATGAAGAGTATAGCACCCTCCAAAATCTATAAAGAAATAAGGCTGGAAGGATGGGTGGATGGAGAAGCAAAAGGTGAAAGAAAAAGATAAGGGAGGGATCCTTAGGTAGGGGGAAGTTAAGTAAAAGCAAGGCAAATTAAGGAGCAGAATTAAACTAGAAGACTCAGCAGAGATAGGAAAGAAGAGATGTGCATTAACACTACAACATAGATTAAGAATCAAATTTATTAGGAAAAAAAGTAGAGCTAGCAGTCATTGATCTTAGCCACAGACAAGCTTGAAGATTCACTTAAGAGAAAAATTTACATTATATATCAGCCATACTAATATTGTTTTAGATGCATTTTTATATATGGGTAAATGTATATATATATATGTGTGTGTGTGTGTGTGTTTGAGTATATGTAGATTGTACATGCATGTTGTTCTATGCATGTGCATATATAGATATATGGGTCTGTGGATGGGTATGAATGTAGATATATATGTGTGTGTGCGTGTTTGTATGGGCTTTTGTGTGTGTGTATGTGTTTATCTATCAGATATAGAGCTGTGCTTAACTATAGCCTTTTTGATAGGGGGGAGTGGGAGAGATGAAAAGAGGAAAAAAGAACAAAGTAAAAAAAAGTACACAGCAGAGAACAAAAGAACAACTTACAAGGAAGTAAAGAAAAGATGGACACTCATGAATATAGTTTCTTTTACTATTATATATCCTTTCTTGAACTGGAAATTCATTGCTTTATTTTGAAACCTCGCCCACATTCTGCTAGGCACATGACAATGTTCTGTTTTGTTTTGTTTTATTTTTCTTTTCTAGCTTTCTATTTTCTATTAAGTTAACAAAAAATTAAAAAATGAAATTTAAAAAAAAAAGAGAGACTTTGGGGGATTTTCTCTTGGGTAAGACTAGGAGAATTGTCCAGGAAGTTATCCAGTTTTGAACTAGAACCTAAAAAAAATCATGAACCTAGACCAATAATATTTAATAGGAGTAGATATCATTCTAATCTGGTACCTTTTCTCTCAGATAAATGGTATAGTGGTTAGAATGCCTCACCTGAAGTTGGGAAGACTCCTTTTCCTGAGTTCAAATCTGTCCTCAGACTCTTACTAGCTGTGTGACTCTGGACAAGTCATTTAATCTTGTTTTCCCAAGTTCCTCACATATAAAAATGAGTTGAAAAAGGAAATGGCAAACCATTCTAGTATCTTTGCCAAGAAAACTCCAAATAAGACTACAAAGAGTTTTAGACATAACTAAATAACAACAACCCTCTGTCTCAGAAGAGGATACAGTGGTTAGTGCTGCGGATATATATATATATATATACTTCCTACTTCTTTGAAGTATATTCCCAATTATGAGATCTTTCAATTAAAAGTCAATTATTTTTCTTACATAAATACAAATTATTTTCCAGAGTAATTAAATCAATTCACAGCTCTACCATCAATGTATCAGCATAACTACTTTCCAAAGTTATTAACTATTCCAGTCTTTTATTGACTTTGCAAATTTCGTGAGTATAAGGTAAAATCTGAGAGCTATTTTAGTTTGCATTGTTCTTATTGTTAATGTTTTATGTCATTTTCTCATGCAATTGTTAATAGTATGAGAATAATATAATTAATAGTATGAATTTTTCATTGAGAACTAAATTTTCATGTCTTTTGACTTTTTATTTATTCCATAGGAACAATATCCTAACCCCCTTACACACCTACCCCTGTAGTCCTATTTAAGTTAGACTTTTTTTTTTTTTTTTGCTTAGGCAGTTGCAGTTAAGTGACTTGCCCAGGTTCACACATCTAGGAAGTATTAAGTGTCTGAGGTCAGATTTGAACTCAGGTCCTCCCGACTTCAGGGCTGGTGCCAGAGCTGCTGGGTTACCTAGCTGCTCCAACTAGCTTCTCTTTAAAAGGTATTGAAACCATCCCTGAATCATGTTTGGCTCAAGGGAACTAAAGGACTGGATTATTGATGTCACTCCTTCTTCACTTGTGTATAAAGAATGGATGAAAATCACTAAGATGCTCAGAAGCTTGGTTGGTGGAGCATGATGGATAGCATTAACAAGGGAGTTTTACTCAGCTGAATCAACTCCAGAAATCCTCAATCTCTATTCTTGTTGAATATTCTTCTCATGCTAAGTAAATCTCTTTTTGTTAACTGTTGAATGATGTATGAGTATCTCATTTACTTCTAATTTCAAATTCAAATTCAATTCTAATTTCAAATTCAAATTCAAATTCAGACTGCCCTGAGTGAGGCTCAACTCATGACTTATCTTTTCTAGAATGTCATAATCATATATTTATGCTGACATTCTATATATCTTTGTGGTTATTGTTGTTGTTCTGTTTTTCAGTCACGTCTGATTCTTTGTGACCCCATTTGGAGTTTTCTCAGCAAAAATATTGGAGTAGTTTGCCATTTCTTTCTCCAGTTCATTTTGCAGATGAGGAAACTGAGGCAAACAGAAATAAGTGAATGACCTGTTATTTTAACATAATTAACATGTAGTGGATATCCTGCCATCTAGGGGAGGGGTGGGGAGTAGGGGGGAAAATTTGTAATAGAAAGCTTTGAAAGGGTTAATGTTGAAGAATTACCCATACATATGTTTTGCAAATAAAAAGTTTTAATATAAAAAAAATTAAAAAATAAATGACTTGCTCAGGGTCACAAAGCCACTAAGTACGTGGAGAGCAGAGTTGATTTCACAAAAATGAGTCTCTATGATATTCTAGCCTTCTAGCTGTCCTCTATATAAATAAAGACATATCTATATATCTTAGATGTCCTTTTTCAGAGGTATAATTAGAGATATTTTCCCTATATGATAGTTTCTCTACAAATTCTACCTGCATTTATTTTGCTCATGTAAAAGCTTTTAAATTTGTATATAAATCAAAATGGGGGAGTGCCAAGAATGACTATAAATAAACCCTATGTCATATTTATGGGAAGTGAGTATGTTTTTTACTTAACTCAATTCCCTTAATATTTACTATGCATATTACTAAAGCATTTACTATGCTTTTCTTGGAATTAATTTGACATCTGATTTGGTCTGATGTGAAAATGCATCAGTTAGAGCTTAGAGCCATGATGTCAACAAATCAGCAGACATTTATTAAGCACTTACTATGTAGCAGGTGCCTATTATATTCCCTGTCCTCAAGAAATTTATTCTTTAATGGGGGAAGTATCATGTAAATAATTATATATACATATATGTATGTGTATATATATATATATATGTAAGAGATATACAGAATAACTTGGAAATTATCTTAGGTTCTCAAGAGAAGTCACTACTGAGGAATGACTGGGAAAAGCTTTTGTAGAAGGTAAGATTTTAGCTGGGACTTGAAGGAATACAGGGAATACAGGAAAGAAAATGGAAAGACACAGAAAATGAATAGCCTTGCCAAGAGCATGGAGTCAGGAAATGGAATATCTTATAGGAGGAATAGCAAGGAGACTAGTGCCAGTGAATCTTAGAATATGTAGAGAAAAACAAGTTGTAAAAAGACTGGAAATGTAGGAAAGGGCCAGATTATAAAGATTATTTAAAAGTCAAAGAATATTTTATATTTGATTCTAGAGGAAATAGTTGAGCCACTAGAATTTATTGAATAGGAAAGAGACCTGGTCAGATCTGAACTTTGGGGAAGATTACTTTAGCAGAAAGGTAGAGGATGGACTGGAGTGGAGAGAGATCTGAGCAGGGAGACCAACCTATTGCAATAGAGAGAAAACTATTGCAATAGTCCAGAAGTGATAAAAGTCAGCACTAGGGTGGTAGCAGAGTCAGGGGAGAGAAAAGGTATATAGGAAATATGTTGGGAAGGTAGAATCGATAAGCCTTGGTCACAGATTATATATGGGAGATGAGAGGGAATAAGGAGTAAAGGATTGCACCTAGCTTGGGATCCTCAATGACTGGGAGGATGATGGTACCTTCCATAGTAATAGGGAAATTAAGAGCATGGCAGGGTTTGGGAAAAACATAATTTGGTTAGTTTGGGACATGTTGAGTTCATTATATCTATGGAACATCCACTTGGAGTTGTAGATGTAAGACTGGAGGTCAGGAAAGAAGTTAGGACTGGATTAATAGACCTGAGAATCATATGTGTAAAAATGATGGAATGTGATGAGATCACCAAGGAAAATAATACAGAGGGAGAAAAGACGGAGAAAACCCTGGGAATAACACCTAGTTAGCAGGTTTGACAGGTATGAAAATCCAGCAAAAGAGAATGGGGAACAGTTAGGTAGGAAGAAGAACAAGAATGAGTTCCATAAAGTTGGGTAGAGTGATGCAGAAGAGATTCATCAATGTAGTACAAAGCTATGTTTATGTAAACTCATCTAGAATATAACTTTTTTATGCTTAGTAAAGCTTCCTTAATATTGGGTCAAATTTAAACTGCCTTCCTGAAAATATTCTCCTTTTGTTAAATTCTCATTGTCTATCAAATAATTGAGTGGAGCAGAAAGCCAAGATGATAGAGTTTGAGCCAGCATTTGCCTTAGACCTAGAACAACAACCTAGAAAATGTACCAGACAGAATTCTGAATAGAAAAACCAAAACAAAGTTACAGGAAGTCAATTTTCTAGCCTAGAGAAGCTGAGGAAACTAGACAGAGAGGTCTGGGGACCCTGGGGGAAGGACTGGCCAGCATGATGTGGCAGCAGTGGTGGCAATGGCACAGAGTTTTTCAAAACCCAGAACACAATAAGAGACCTGAAACTAAAAAACAAGGCAGAAAACGAGGTAGGAGCAGAAAGAGAAATCAGGGACCCCTGAACTGGGAGTAGAACTAGGTACTATATGGTGGCTTTGTCACCCATTTGCAGTTTTAGATCACAGATCTAGAACAAAAAGGGTATCAGCTGAGTATTGAGCACAGAATAAATCCCCGAAACTTTAGCTGTGTTGCTCTAAAAGTAAGAGCAATACCTCAGTTTTAACTTTTAGCCCAGCACATATTACTGCAGTGGAATAATCAAGACAACTAATATCAGAGAAGGTAGTTCAGCTACTCCAAACCTGCAGAGCTTCCCAGCAGCAGTCTATTGAAACTCAACTACATGCAAGCCAACAGTCTTGTTTTGCAGAGTTCAGACCAGGAAGACAGATCACTTTCTTCAGATCACAGCACTTTGAAATGACTGAAAACAATGTAGGTCCCAAACTGAGCTGTGAAAGAAGCAGAAGGGAAGGCAATATAGGCAAGGGGCTATAAAATGATATAACCTTTGACCAAGTAGTACCCTAAAAAGACAAAATAAAAAGGAAAAGGGTACAAAATATTTATAGCACCTCTTTTTTTTTATGGTAGCAAAGAATTAGCAATTGAGATGTGCATCAATTGAGGAATGGAACCAAGTTTTAGCATATGAATATGATGGAATACTATTGTGCTATAAGAAATGATGAAGAGAGTGGTTTGAGAAAAATGAGGGAAAATCTATATTAATTGATATAAAGTGAAATGAACACTTCAGCAGAACAATCTATACAGTAACGGCAATATTGTAAGGAAAATCAACTGTGAAAGATTTAGTAATTCTGATCAACACAATATTATTAACAACTGGATAAAAGAAATATAAAATCTTACTTAAAAATAACTTTTGGAAACTAGAATTAATTCTAGGCCAAACAGAAGCTAATGACACCATAAAACATCAAAACAATAATAATAAAAAATCAAAAGACTGAAAAATAGAAGATAATGTAAAATATAGAAAAAAACCAACTGCAAAGAAAGATAATTTAATAATCAAATAATTGAATTCTAGGCTAAGTAGTTACCATGGCTTTGTGGTTATTGGAAAATTGGTGTATAGTTGCAGGATCATGAGGTTAAATTCAAGGGTTAGAAAGTTAATCATTCTCTTTCTTCAATATTTAGTACCAAGGAGCAGCTAGGTGATAAAGTGGATAGAGCACCAGCCCTGAAGTCAGGAGGACTTGAGTTCAAATCTGACCTTAGACACTTAACACTTCCTAGCTGTGTGACCCTGGGCAAGTCACTTAACCCATATTACTTCTGCAAATATGTATATATATATATATACATACATATATACATATATATATGTATATATATAATACATATTTAGAAAGCATTTTCTAAATATATGTATTTAGTACCAAAATGCTTTCTAAATGTATATTTATGTGGAAAATGTTACCTCTGTGCCATTAAAAGGTGAAAACAAAATCCAACACATACTACATATGTAAGTATATACACATGCATGTATGTATGTATGTGTGTACAAATACACACACATTTCAGTAGGATTTGTTAAGGGATATATTATATAGCTAGCCAGATCTCAGATGGCTGTTGAGTTCAAGGATAAAGAAAACTTCCAGGATTCTTCTTGGATGCTTCCAGATCAAAGGCATATTCCTCCAAGCCTGTAGAATTCTTGTTTCTGAGGACTGGCCAGCATTCCTGTCACTTCATGATGGCCAAGTAGTCCCACATAAGCAAGGTCATCTTAGCTAGCCTGAGATAGTGTGATATAGTCATAGTCACTCAATTCACCCCATGTTTCCCCCACACTTTCTTGTCATCCTGCTCATCTTCCATCCATCTGTTAAAGGGGGATGACTAGATACAATCTAGTCTGTCTCCAGATGTGGTCCTACAGCAAAGCAGGAGTTTCTCAGAGAGAACTTGTTCTCCTGCCTTCGAGATGCCTGACAAACAAAAGCATCCTTCATTAAGTGTGTGTGTGTGTGTATATATATGTGTGTGTGTATATATATATATATATATATATATATATTTGCTGAGGCAATTGGGGTTAAGTGACTTGTCCAGGGTCACACAGCTAGGAAGTGTCTGAGATCACATTTGAACTCAGGTCCTCCTGACTTCAGGGCTGGTGCTCTATCCACTGCGCCACCTAGCTGCCCCTCATTAAGTATTTCTAGCATTATTTGTTAAACTTCCTCATTGGATGGATATACTTGCTGCCTTTTTTTTTTTTTTTTTTTCAGATGCCCATGACCATCATGGGCAGTCTGTTCCATGTATGAGAAACAAAGTTATACAACATTTTACTCTGGAAAATACCTCTTTCCCCGTATCCTTCTCACCCAGAAGTACCCTTCCCCTGTATCCTCCTCCTTCGGTTCCTCTTGGAACCTCTATTTGAGGAAGTTCCCCAGACCATGTTCCCACCCTTTATTCCTCTTTTGGCTCCACTATTCACTCTCTAGACTTCTCCATACCTCAGCAGCCTTATCACCCTGGAAGATCCCTCTGCCCTATAGCCCCCTGCAATTTCTTCCAGAACCTCCATTTTGAGAAGGTGCCCAGACCAGACTTTCACTCCTTCATTCCTCATAGAGCACAGCACCTTCTCTGATGTTGAGATGTTATGGATACATAAATTTCTAGCTGTAAAACTGAGATCAATTATATCCCAAAGAAATTTTTAAAAAAGGAAAAGGACTTATGTGGGTAAAAACATGTGACTTCTTGTGATGGCAAAGAACTGGAAGTTAAAGGAAAGCCCAATTCAAAATTTAACTTTATCTTAGAGTGATATATGTGTATGAAAGAAGGATTCTTTGAAAAATATCACAAAGAAAGAAAACTCCAGTTGAAATTAAGCGTGCAAACTGAGGTTATACAAGGCTGAGCTTCAAAGAAAACTAATTATCCAAGGGCAAACAAAAAGGGTTACAATAACTAGATTTAATATAAATGTGTTTTCTTTTTAGGAAATAGTCTTCTAAAATGGGGATGGGGTAGTGGAAGAGGTGGAGGCAGCTGGGTGGTGCATCAGTTGGTCTCATTTTTTTAATATAATATTTTATTTTCTCCCCAATTACATGTAAAACATTTTTAACATTCATTTTTAAAAATCTGATTTTCAAATTCTCTTCCTCCCTTTACTCACCTCTCATTGAAAAGGCAAGCAATTTACATATGACATGAATAGTCATGCAAAACATATTTCCATATTAGTTGTGTTGTGAAAGAAATCACAGAACAAAACAACAACAATACAAACCCCCATCACCAATAAAGAAAGTTTTTAAAAAGTGTGCTTCAATCTGCACTCAGATCCATCATTTCTTTATCTGGAAATGGATAATATTTTTTACTGTAAGACTTTACTGTAAGATCTTTAGATCACTGTATTGCTGAGAATAGTCAAATCATTTACAGTTGATCATTGCACAATATTACTGTGTACAATGTTCTCCTGGTTCTGCATTACACTGAGAAGACCATGTAGATCTTCTCAAGCTTTTTCTGAAAGCATTTGTCATTTCTTATAGCATAATGTTTATCCCATTATAATCACGTAATTCAATTTGTTCAGCCATTCCATAATTTCTTTTTTTTTTCTTTCAACTTCCAATTCTTTGCTATCACAAGAAGAGCACATAACACATATTTTTGCCCACATAAGTCCTTTTCCTTTTTTAAAACATATTTTTTAGGATATGATTGGTCTCAGTTTTTTTTTTAATGAAGGAAAGATTTATTTTACATTCTTGCAAGAATGAGTGCCTAGACTGGTAGACATATCTTTGAAACTCTACAGGCAGTATTTATTTCCTATTCTGAAGCACAAATCCCTCCCCTGATTCCCCATTAATTGGATATTACAGAGGTTAACACAAATTGGTCTGTTTTACAGCTAGAAATTAATATATCTATAACATTTCAAACAATGAGGTAAGACACAGCACTCAAAGTGAATTATTGCCTAGTGAAACGACCACACAAAACAGAGCCTCAGTTTCTTCATCTTTAAAATGGGGATAACAATAGTACTTGACTCATGAGATTATTGTGAGTATCAAATGAAATTAGGTATGTATAGTGTTTTACAAATCTTAAAGCAGTATAGAAGCATGATAATTATGGAAATATGTATAAAAGAATTACACATGTTTAATATATATTGTATTACTTGCTTTCTAGGGGAAAGGGTAGGAGGAAAGGAGGGAGAAAAATTTTGAAACACAAGGTTTTGCAAGGGTGAATGTTGAAAACTATCTTTGCATATATTATGAAAACAAAAAAACTTATTATTGAAAAAAAGAAAATAAAAAAAATTTGAAGACAAAAAAATCCAAAAATGGAAGCTAATAACTTTATTATCAAGTTATTATTCAGGTTTTTTTGACTCCATACACTGAGCCACCTAGCTGCTTCTTTATTATCAAGAATTATATATTTCAGGGGGATATATGTTGTTGATGATGATAGTGATAACATTGTAAGGATAGTGAACAACTTAGTGAGGAAGATATATATATATATACACACAGATATATATATACATATATATGCATATATATGTATATATATATGTCAAGATAGAGAGAAATTAAAAGAAAATGGGAAAAGTATTTTGTAAACTTCCTGAAATAGTGGAACATTTCACTATTACCAGAGGCAATTAAAAAAAATTCAATTTCATTTTATTTTCAGATCCACATTTTTTCCCCTCTCACTTCCCTCTTTCTCCTTCTCCCCACCCCCACTGAGAAAGTTAGAAAAACAAAAGCCATTATAAACTTGTAGAATCAAGTAAAACAAATCCCTGCATTGCCTCCCCCCATTTATATACATACAGAAAGAGACATGTATATGTCTCAATCTGCATTCCATTAATTCTTTATCTGGAAATAGGTAGCCTGTTTCATTATGAGTCTTTTGGAATTGGGGTGGTTATTGTATTGATCAGAGTTTTTGTCTTTCAAAGTTTTTGTATTTACAATATTATTGTTATTATATAAATTATTCTCCTAGCTCTGCTTATTTCATAAAAGTTCATACAAGGTTTCGCTGAAATTACTCTTTTCATCATTTCTTATAGTACAAAGTATTCCATTACTTTGATGTACCATAACTTGTCTAGTCATTCTTTAATTGATGAGTACCTCCTCACTTTCCAATTCTTTGCCACTTACAGAAAGAGTTGCTATAAATATTTTTGAACATGTAAGTCCTTTTTTTCTTTTTATTTGATTTCAAAGAGGCAATTATTAATAGGGCTGTTTGGGAGCTAAGTATTAAACCTTCTGCTATTGTCTAGGCTATGGAAAGAAAATCTAAAGCCCCCCTAATGAAAAGAGAATTGACTGAAAACAAAGCAGGAGGTCTGTTGGGGCTGACAACACAATACTCAGCAGGTCATGACCTAAAAATCACTATCTTCTCTAATGACCTTTCTTAACAGCCTATATCTCTGAGACAGTATTTAGTCACAGTGGGAAGACTGCCAACCTACCATCACATCTTCAAGAGATCTAAAAGGCAAAGCCTGGGTCATTTTTTGGAGGACATTCACACTCAACTAGAGAAGAACCCTTTCAAGTTCTAGCTCAGTCATGTTGCAGAAGTAACAAGAGAATGACAAATAACTAATGTGGCAAAATGCATTGGTCAATTTTTTCAGTCATGTCCAACTCTTTGTGATCCCACTTGGAGTTTTCTTGGCAAAGATACTAGAGTAGTTTGCCATTTCTTTCTCCAGCTTATTTTATACATGAAGAACCAAGGCAATCAGGATTAAGTGATTTACCCAGTGTCAAACAAATAATAAGTGTCTGAGACTCATGAAAATGAGTGACTCCAAGCCCAGCAACCTAGAAGAAACTTAGCACTTGGAGAAATGGAGAGCGTTTTTTGAGAACATCAAGGAACCTGCTTTTGTCCCTCTTTTCTTGAATGCTAACAGCATAGATTGGGTAGTATGAACAATTCAGAGGATATTTATACCCAGGTTCTTGCTACCCTTCAGGATTAGGGAGAGAAGGCTTCCAATTTTCTGTTACATTGGAAAAAGTTGCCCCAGAAGGTAGCAAAGAAAAGAGCATTTGCTTGAGGAACAGATGGATATGGCAGACAGACTCAAATGACCAGGGGGTTACTATGCAATAAAAGCAGAGTGGTGCCTTGTAGTAGAAGCAACATGCACTGGCATCCCTGCCATGTAAGCTGGTCCCCTAAAAGCAGGAGACTTGATTGGTCCAGGAGACTATGACTCCACTTGAATCAACTTCTCCATCACCTAGAGCATAAAAGAGCCAGATCCAAATATTTCCATGCTATAGTCAAACAAACTTTTTTTTTGTTAAGCATTTGTTGCTTTCATTTAATTCCAATAGTGAATCTTAACTAAGGGACCAGCTCAAGTCAGGCCTGCCCCAGAAGATAGCTATCTGCCATATTACTGATGGAACAGCAAAGATAGCTTTTTGATTATTTGGAATTGATGAGCTAGTGGACAGAAAGAAAAAAGTCAAAATTCAATTCAAGAAGCATTTAATATATATGCACTATCCAAGGCACTGAGAATACAAAGACAAACATAATGCAGACACTGCCCACAAGGAGCTCATATTCTTTTCTTTTTAAATTTGTTTTTAACACACATTGCTTTATGAATCATATTGGGCAAGAAAAAATCAGAGCAAAAGAGAAAAACCATGGGAAAGATTAAAAAAAAACCAGAATAAAGAAGTGAACATAGCATGTGTTGATTTACATTCAGTCTCCTTAGTTCTTTTTCTGGATGCAGATGGCATTTCCTGCCCAAAGTCTATTGGGATTGCTTTGGATCACTGAACCACTGAGAACAACCACATCTTTCATAGCCGATCTTTACACATTCTTGCTATTATTGTGTATAATGTATCCTTGATTGTGCTTGTTTCACTCAGCATCAGTTCATATAAATCTTTCCAAGCCTTTCTAAAATCAACTTGTTCATCATTTTTTAATAGAACAATATATTCCATTACCTTCATCTACCACAACTTGTTCAGCCATTCCCCAATTGATGGGCATCTATTCATTTTACAATTCCTTGCTATCACAAAAAGAGCTGCTACAAACATTTTTACACATGGGGATCCTTTCCCTACTTTATGATTTTCTTGGGATACAGACCCTGCAATGGCACTGCTGCGTCAGAGGGTACACAGTTTGATAGCCCTTTGGGCATAGTTCTAGGTTGCTTTCTAGAATGGTTGGATCATTTCACAACTCCACCAACAATGCATTAGTGAAGGAGCTTATATTCTATTAATGGTGTCTAACTTGTATACAGAAAATTTTAAAAGAAAAAGTTATTTCTGGTAGAAGTGCATTAATGACCAACCTTAATCAAGAAAGGCCTCTTGTGGGAGGTGGCACATGAGCTGAGCCTTAAAGGGAGCCAAGGATCCCAAGAAGCAGAAGTGAAAAGGAAGAGTTCCAATATGGAGGATAATCCGGAGACAGATGCTGAAGTTGAAGATGAAGATGGAATAGCAATAGTAGGCTGATCAGTTTGTCTAGAACATAGGGTATGTGACGGGGAGTGACATGAATAAAATTGGAAAGAGAGCCAGGAAAGTTTGAAGAATTTTAAATGCCGGACAGAGAAATTTGTATTTTATCCTAGAGACAATAAGGAGCTCCCAAAGTCTCTTGAGCAAGGGACTGACGCCATCTGATCTATAGTTTAGGAATACCAATATGGCAGCTCTTTAGAAAATGGTTTGGAGAGGAGAGAAGAAGGCAATTAGGAGGCCGTTAGGAGATGTGATAAGGTCCTGAACTAGGGTAGTGCTTTATGTGAGTGCAGAGAAGAGAACGGACATCACAAATGTTATAGAGGTAAAACTGACAAGATTTAGCAACTGATGGTTGGGACAGGGAAGAAGAGTGGAGAATGACTCTGGGGAACAACTACATGGTACAGCAGATAGGCCAGAAGTCAGGAGGACCTGAATTCAAATGTAGCCTTAGACATTTACTAGCTGTGTGACTCTGGGCAAATCACGTAACCCCAATTGCGTCTCCCCCTGAAAAAAGAATGACTGAAAACTTGAACCCAGGTGACTATAAGGATGGCCTTAATAGGAAATAAGGCAATCAGGAGGAACTATAGGTTCAAGGGAAAAATTAATGAGCTCCCCTTTGGACAGTCTGCATGGAAGATACCTATGGGACAACCAGCAAATATTCAACAAGCTTTGGAAAATGGAACTTTGGAGGAAGATAAAAGCTAGATGTATAGGTTTGGGAATTATCTGCAAAACAGATAATTGAACTCTTGGGACATCTTTAAGTCACTTAAAGTATTACTCAACCCCCAGGGTGTACTACTGTCCAGTTATGAATCCTTTTTAGGGATAAGGGCTCAGATGCTGCAAATCTATTTTCACTCAAGCGGTTATACAGTTTAACCAACATCAAGGGCACTAACGGGGTAACATCAAGCCCCCTGTCATTCTCAGAGAGTTGAATCTCATTGTCATTTGCTCCCAGGAGGATCTGACAAACACCTGCCATCTGTCATTCTACTCACTGCCTCCCAAAGAGTGAAAGGAAAGCCATTTAGGGAACTTGGAGACCAGCTAGCACCTGATACTTTTCTTTTCCTGTTGTGTTCTGATACTGGCAGAAACCTCTGATCCTGCCCTCTAACTGCTACTCAGTGTGGTTAGATTATGGGCTGGGGTGTTTCAGACATCAATCAGTTCTTGCTGCCTGTTTATGGATAAGGGAGGAGTGAGATTCAATTGAGAGAGACTCCCAAGCCTGTCACCGATGTCCTTCCTTTTGAGCCTCCACTCTGTGAATCTTCTTAATTAAAAAAATTTTAAATTAATAAAAATTAATAATAAAAATAATAAAATTAAAAATTAATAAAAACCAAAAAAAATTGCTTCCTACAATTTGTCTTTCCCATTCTCTTTGGTGCTTTTTGTGTTAACCAAAGCTTGGTTGGCAAATTAACATTCAGAAGATGTATAGATGGGACTGCTCATTATATCTGTGTCCTTTATATATTTTTCCCTCAAAGACACATTTACTCCCTAAAAATCATCTGGAGCATACCAGAACATCTATGATCATACATCATAAGCATCATGACTTAACATCTAACAGTCATATAGTCATTACATTTAATCATAGGTAGTTATTATAACTACATAATACAATGCTCACGCTATTATCTAAATATAGCACTCACAATAGAAATGTGGGCAGCTTGGTAATATTGGTATGCAGTCAACATAATACAATACAATATAATACAATTCAATAACACACTTATAACGTTGCATGTAGGAAACTAAAGGAACAAATCTTATACAAGCACCAGATGCAATTAAATACAGCAGCATAGTATTTGATAAAGTCAAAAATGCCCACCCCCAGAGTAAGGACTCCCTCTTTGACCAAAAACTTATGGAATTATAAAACAGCAGTGTAATAAAAATTAAGTTTATGCCATCATTTCTTTTTTTTTCACCAGTAAATTCTACCATTTATTTATTAATTTATTTTTAATTAAAGCTTTTTATTTTTAAAATATGTACATGGATAATTTTCAACATACACCCTTATAAAACCTTGTGTTCTAATTTTTTCCCTCCCTTTCTCCCACCTCCTCCCCTAGATGGCAAGTGATTCAATATATATTAAACATATTATGCCAACACACCAGGTACTACAATAAGCTCTGAATGAACATGTGATATAAATATAAAAGCTCATATTTTTTTAAAAAGGAAGAATAAGTAATTTCTTTTAGAACTGTGACTAGAAAGAGAATTGTTAATATGACAACCAATGTTAAAAGACAAAATAAACAATTTTGGCTATATAAAATTGAAAAGCCAGCTGGATGGGGGAAGGGAGAATCAAGAGCTAACAAAGGCACATTTTATAGAGGAAATACATTTTACTCAAAGCAAAAGAAGAAAATCTAAAGGGCTAATAGGAGCCCATAAATAGATACAGAAAATACCTAATATACTGCAGCTTTTCTCTGAAGGGAACTGGGCGGGAGAATGCCAGAATGATAACACATACTCTAAATTCCTAGCCTATAGTAAGTGTCCTACACAGTCTCTCTGAGATATACAGTACCATGCTGTGATCTGGACTCCTTCCAGAAAGCAAATGCATTTGGGCCTGCTGGACAACTCCCCTCCCATTGCTGCACCTGCACTGACCAAATAGCTTGTTTCCTCAATTCATAGTTCTGTCTTTTATTCTTCTTCTCCCTAGAAAGAAGCTAAGTGTGCAATCTTCTTCCAAAAGGCAAAGTGCTCAGAAACTTCCCAGGAAGGATTGTAGCACATTAAGTGGCCAAGTGGATAGATTGACAGCTCTAGAGTCAGGAGGGCTTGAGTTCAAATTCTACTTTAGATACTTATTAGTTCTGTGATCCTTGGTAAGTCACTTTACCCTGTTTGCCCCAGTTACTTCTCTGTTAAGTGAGCTGGAGAAAGGAAATGGTAAACCACTTTAGTATTTTTGCTGAAAAATGTCCAAATGGTGTCATAAAGAGTTAGCTGCAACTAAACCTACAACAAGAAATTGATGAATTTGGATTCAGAGGACCCAAGTTTTAATTCTCCCTTACTACTTTTATCTTTGTGGCCTTGGCCAAGATATTCTCTGGCTTATTTCTTTTTTCTTTAAAATTAAAATTAAATTTAAAATTTTTGAATTTAAATGCCACCCACAAAATGAACATTCCATATACACAGCAGAACACAAAAAGAGAATTATATATGAAACCAAGACTCTCCATTTTATATTGCTCACTTTAATGTGTATGCATGTGTTTCAAGGTTGTTTTTTCCTGACAATATTGTATTTGCATAATATATATTCCAGTTCTATTCACCTTATTCTTCACTAGTTCATATTACCCAGGAGTCTCTAAAATCACCTCTTTAATCATTTCTTATGGAACAATAATATTCCATTATATTCATATACCACAAGTTGTTTAGCCATTCTCCAAAAGATTCTAGTTCTTTTCTCCTCCCTCTCCCTCTTCTTGCCTTCAGTCTTTCTTTGGCTTTCTTCCTTCTTTGCCTTTCCTTCCCTTCCCTTCTTTCCATTCCATTCCATTTCATTCTTTCCTTCCTTCAGTTCTTCCTGGCTTGCTTGCTTTCTGCCTTCGGTTCTTCCTTCGCTCCTTCCCTTCTTCCTTTCTATATCTACCTTGACTGCTTTTCCTTCCTTCCTTCCTTCCAGGACATTTGTTTTGCCCTTAACTATTTCCTCTCCTGTGTTATCTTCTCAACAGCCCCCTTAACCCCATTCTCACTTGTTTCCCTGAGGAGTTTAATGTACTGCAGCAAATTACTTTAAACGTATGTGTGCTGTGTATGTTCGACTCTTTTGTCAGTTTCACAAAAGAGTGAGGTTCATCTGATGTTTATTCTCATCAGCCTTTCCTTCATATCTGTCTTCTCATTCAACCTCATTATGCGTTCTACCTCTTCTTCTGCATGTGTATTCCTTTCACAGTCTTTTCTCTTTCCCTCTTAAATCCCTCAGAAGAGAACCAATTAACCACCCTAAATTTAAATTTTTCCTTTTTAAAAATTTATTTTATTTTCAATGTTTCAATAAAACAAGCATTTCTATAACACAATGCAATAAAATGATGGTTGCACATGAAACTGCAAATCTTCCACATATGACCTGGTATTCTTTTCAAATATACAACAAATTTATCATATAAATTTTGTTCTCTTGATTATTTAACTCCTTTAACTTTGAATAAAGTGCTGAAGAGACACTTGTTTCTCTTTCCCTTATTAAATGTAGCAATACTTTTAGGTTTTCCTGGGCTCTTGTGCTTGTATTTCAAAGTTCTTACTCAGCTCTGATTTTTTTTTTCATTAAAAATACTTAGAAGGAATCTATTCCATTAAAAATCCATTCCCCCTACCCCTGGCTTTGCATCCTAGTTACTCTTGGCTATAAACCAATATTATTTGCCTTTAGAATATTGAATTCCAAGGTTTGCTATCTTCTTTGTATCATTTATAATCATCATCATCAGTAAGCATTTATTAAGCACTTACCTTATGCCAGGCACTGTGCTAATTTCTAGAGATACAAAGAAAAGTAAAAACATTGTCTCTGACTTCAGAAAGTTTCCATTCTGATGGAGAGAAAACATGCAAATAATTATGTACATGTAAAATGTAAATTGTAAGGTACTCTCAAATAGAAAGTACTAGTGGGGAGATAAAGGAAAGGGACTGGGGAAAGCTTTTTGCAGAATGTGGTCATTGAGCTTGAAGTCTTGGAAGCCAAAAGTCAGAGATGAGGAGGGAGAGAATTTCAGGTATGAAGGATAGCCTCTGAAAATACAGAGTCAGGAGAAGTGACTTATGGGAGGAATAGCAAAGAGGCTAGTATCATTGAATTATAGAATATGTGATGGGGTGGAAAGTGTAAAAAAAAAAGTTAGTAATGGGCCAAGTTATGAATGTATATAAAATGCAAACAGATGATTTTACATTTGCTCCTGGAGTATGAGTTGGGGGTGGGGGTCCGGGTGACATGCTTGGACTTGTGTTTTATTTTTTTTATTAATACTTTTTATTTGCAAAACATATGTATGGGTAATTCCTAAATATTAACCCTTACAAAGCTTTTTGTTACAAATTTTTCCCCCCTACTCCCCACCCCTCCCCTAGATGGCAGGATATCCACTACATGATAATTATGTTAGAATACTTAAATCGAATTTATGTATAGTTATTGCCACACATCATTTTTTTTTGTTCAGGAGAAATCATATCTATAAGAAAGAATAATCCGATAAAGGAAATACAATGCAAGCAAACATCAATAGAGAACATGAAAATGTTATGTTGTGGTCCACATTTCACATCCCTCTCTCTGGGTGTATATGGCCTTCTTCACTGAACAATTGGAATTGGTTTGAAGCATTTCATTGTTGAAGAGAGTCATGTCCCTTAGAACTGATCCTCATGTAGTACTGTTGTTGCCGTGTACAACGATCTCCTGGTTCTGCTCATCTCACTCAGCATCAGTTGATGCAAGTCTCTCCAGGCCTCTCTGAAATCGTCCTGCTGGTCGTTTCTTACAGAGCAATAATATTCCATGACATTCATATACCATAATTTATTCAGGCACTCTCCAATTGATGGTCATCCACTCAGTTTCCAGTTTCTAGCCACCACAAAAAGAGCTGCCACAAACATTCTTGCACATGTGGGGCCCTTTCCTTCTTTTATCATTTCTTTGGGATATAATCCCAATAGAAACACTGCTGGGTCAAAGGGTATGCACAGTTTGATAACTTTTTGAGCATAGCTCCAAATTGCTCTCCAGAATGGTTGGATCCGTTCACAGCTCCACCAACAATGCATCAGTTGGACTTGTGTTTTAAGAAGATCTTTTTGGCAGCTGAGTGGAAGTTGGACTGGAATGGGAAGAAGACCAATTGGGGGGATTAGAAAGCCATGAAGTAAATAAGTGCCTGTACCAACATGATAGATTTTTGAGTAGAAAAGAGAGCATGTAGGGGAGATAATATAAAATTGTAAAGGACAGAATTTGGCAATAAATTAGATCTGTGGGATAAGTGCTTGTCAACACTCTATAGGGAGTGGAACTTTTAAAAGTCTTAGGCAAAGGTTGACCACTTTATAAATTTAATAGGTTGATCAAGCAGTTTCCCTCATTAACTCCATACACATATGTTGTGCATATAAGCTGGTACATGATTTTTTGTTTGCAGATGATTCTGCACTCAATGCAGCCTTTGAAGCTGAGATGCAATAAAATATAGCTCCATTTTATGCTGCTTGTGCTAATTTTGGTTTAACAATTAACACTAAGGAAACACAGTGCTCTGAGCCAATACTACACCATCCATATGTGGAACCATCAGTTATAGCAGTTAAAATTTTGAATGCTGAGAATAAGTTCACTTACCCTGGCAGTATACTTTCCAGAGACATCCACCTTGATAATGAGGCTGAAACATTGCCAGAACAATGTTTGGGAAGCTCCAAAGGCAAGTGTGGGAGAGAAGAGGTAGTATTCTACCTATCAAACTGAAGATCTACAGAGCCCTTGTGCTGACCTCATTGTTGTATGCCCCTGAAATCTGGGCAGTATTACTAGTGCCATGCCAGGAAACTGAATCACTTACATTTGAATTGTCTTAGGAAGACTCTGAAGATCACCTGGCAAGATAAAATACTAGACACTGAGGTCCTTTCTTGAACTAAACTGCCAAGCATTCAAACTCCACTGCAGAATGCAATTCTGTTGGTCTGGCCATATTATTTGAATGCCAAAGGTATGCTTGCCAAAAAGAGTATTTATGGAAAACACAGAGGGCAAGTGCTCACGTGGTGGTCAGAAAAAGCAATATAAGGATATTCTCAAAGTCTTTTTTAAGAACTTTTGAATTGTTTATGGGACATGGGAGACCCTGGCTAGGATTGCTCAGAATGGGGTACCCTCATCAGAAAAGGTGCTGTGTTCTTTAAGCAAAGCAGAATTAACTTAGCTCAAAAGAAATATGAGATGTACAAATTTAGAAAATTAGTCCTAAACGTTCACACAGACTATTTGTGCCCAATCTGTGCTAGAGCTTGTATTGGTCTGATCAGCCATAGTTGGACACACCATAATTCGAGTCTAACCTAGTGATGTCATTTTGGTCCTCTATGAAAATGAAGGACAACAACTGCATACGTAATGGAATTCAAAATCTGACTACAACAGATCCTACAAAAAGCACAACTATTCCATGGCCAACAAGTGCTACATGATAATTTTGGACCCTTAACCAAGAAAAAATTCTAGAATTTGTTTGAAATAGATTTCACTAGACCAAAAAAATAGTCAACATACTTAGAGCAAGTGTGAAGCCTGTGTTTGCTGTGTTTCAAAGAAAAGTGCTACCAGCTTGTACCTGAAGTAAATGAAAATAAGAAAAATGTTGGAACTTGTGTATACTTTGTCTACTTATAGAACTTAAGGAAGAATATAAGCAACATCCAGGTAATAACAGATTTTTTTTTATTCAGTAGGCACAGGTATAACCATCCAAAAGTCAGAAAGCTTCAATGGTTGTCAAAGTATTGTGAGAGATATATTTCTCTGGGTCTAGCTCGGTATAGGATCCCATCTGACCAGGATCAAGATTTTAAGAGCAAGATATCCAAGAAGGTGTTAGCTTTGCCAGGAATCAAAAAGTCTAGAAATGTCCCTTACTATCCCCAAAGAAATCTTCTATCAAAATATTTTAATTAAAAACTATTGACTATGCTGGAGAGAGGAGCAAGGGATAGGGAGAACCAGAAGGCTCAATAAGATTGGCATATGATATTTCTAGTGTAATAATATAATGTCATCAAGAATGATGTAACAGATTTACCTCTAATTTGCTGATGTTTGGGCTGGAACTATGTTTGTCTAATGATTGATGCATGAGCATTTCCCATGAGATAAAAACATATATCCTGATAAAATCACTTAACTTTTCAATGCCCCAGAGAATTCTCTAAGACTAAAAGTTGCAAAGACACTGCAGAGCTTCATTGCTAAAGGAAGTTTTTCACTGGAAATCATTAATGAAATAATATATAGAATAGGAGAAAAAGGAGAGGAGGAAGAGAAGAAGGAGTAGGAGGAGAAGGAGAGAAGAAACAGGAGGAAAAGAGGAGGAAAAGGAAGAAGAAGAACAGAATAAGAAAAACAGCATGATGATGATTGATTGTTTTTTGGTTTTTTTTATATATAAAGCTTTTTATTTACAAAATATATGAGTGATTTTTCAACATTGACCTTTGCAAAAACTTTTTTTTCCCAAGCTTTTCCCCTCCTTCCCCCCACCCCCACCCCTAGATGACAGATAATCTAATACATGCTAAATAGGATAAATTATATGACAAATACAATACATGTATACATATCTATACAGTTATCTTACTGCACAACAAACATCAGATCTAGAAAGAAGAAGAAAAAAACAACCTAAAAAGGAAAACAAAATGCATGGAAATATTCACAGAAAGCGTTAAA
>JAJPUD010003485.1:190635-209753 GCA_023553655.1 Myrmecobius fasciatus
TTTTTTCCTCCTTGAGACGCTGAACCTTTTATAATGTAGTTTCATGTTGCAGTTTCCCTAAAAATGAAATTTCTGATAGAACTGTGAGAGAGGAAGGAGGGAGATAGTTTGTATAGCCCAAAGAAACCCCCGTAGTCTTCATCTGGGGAATGGGAGGTCAGACAGAAAGCAGAGTTGGGAGGCACGACCCTTAGGGGCTGGGTAGTGCATGGCAGGACACTACTTCTACTGCAAGTGGCGGGTGCCACACTGTGGATTGGACTCTGAAGCGCGGGCTCTCTGCTAGGCCGGACCTCGGACTGCTCAGCTTCGCGTGGGGTACACTGGGAACTGTAGTTCTACGGCGCCCGGAGAGTGATATTGATGAAAGATCTTATGGGAATTGTAGTTCATAGTACCCGGAAGAAGGTCAGGGAGAGAGAGCGGCTTCAAAGCAGGACCACGACTCCCGTGGTACCCTGCAGCAAATTGCACCTGCGCATTGGGTCAGGGGGTCTGTCAGTCTCTGAGGCCCAGGCTGTGCGGCCACTGCTGGGCCGGAACGGGGCTGGGGAGTCCGGGGGGGGGACAGGGGGGTAGGGGTACCGGGGATTAGGTGAGCGGGCCTGAGGCGGGGGCGGCCGGCGCCATGTCGAGGCAAGCGAACCGAGGCACTGAGAGCAAGAAAATGGTAACTGGGAGCGGGGCGTGGGACCTGTGCCGGGAAGGGGGAGGGGGACTTCAGGAGCAGGGATACTCAAAGCGGGAGGGGAATGAAGAGGAACAGATAAGAGGGAGCAAAGGGGGAGGGAAGTGGGGCGCTGTGGGGAAAGGGAAGGGGGAGCTGAGGGGGGAGTGCGAGGAGGAAAAGGGGCGGCTGAGGGGGGAGGGGAACTGCTGAGCAAAGAGAGGCTGGGGTGCTCAAGGATGGGGAAATAGGATTCGGAAGGTGAGGGGGGTTTTGGGGTAGGGGAGAGGGAGGGTCACGGAAGGAAGGGGGATGGAGGAGAGAGTAAGAGGTGCTGAGAGAGGAGGGGGGAAGTCATACCTATACCTGTATGTTCTCGCTCCTCCCCCAAACCAAAGTTCCTTGAGGACAGGAGAGCATTATACCTGGAATGCAAAGCTGGGTGATTGGCTGGAGCTCCGAGATTGGGGGTGCCCAGGGGGTGCTGACAAGACGATGACTTTGGGATGGAGGGACGAAGAGAGCCGGGGCATTGAGGAGGGGTGGCGCTGTTAAGGGGGGAAGGGTGAGAAAGGGAGGAGGGGTCATTGAGGTGTGCACTATAGGAGAGAGTACTACACTGGCACTGCCAGCTGTGCCAGGAGCTTCCCGGGAGAGGAGGATCCTGTTGGTTAAAGGGGTGGGAGAAGGGGCTTTGCAGGTCTGCCCTTGTCAGGGATGAGACAAGTCAGGACAGTTGACTTTAGGAAGGATTACTTCCACGACTGGGAGGAGAGGGTGCTTGTAATGACAACTGGAAGGAGAAGGAAGGACTGCCAATGTGGAGGCTCAGGGGGCTCTGAAAGGGGAGCAACAGGGTTAGGTGACTATTTCTACCTGACTTGAGAGAAGATGTATGGAAATGGGAGGGTAGGCTTACAGAGGGAGAATCTGTTATGGGGCTGGCTGAGAGAGGCTGGAGGGGAGCTAGTCTAGGCTAGGAGCAGGTCCATAATTGGAGCTTGGTCCAGTAGCTTGATAAAGATACTAGAGTGGTTTGCCATTTGACAGATGAGGAGACTGAGGCAGACAGGGTAAAATGATTTGCCCAGGGTCACCTAGGCAGTTAGTATCTGAAGCCAGATTTGAACGGGTTCTCCTAACTCCAGGCCTGGTACTCAATCCACTGTGCTCACTAGCTGCCTTGTAATTGGAGTTCCCCAGGGACCAGAAACTAAAAGAAGGGTGCATAATGTGACTGAGGAGGGGGTTCCTTTCATGAGTTTGAGAACAGAGGTTATATGCATATTTGAAAAAGGGGATATATATGGAAAGGCAAGTGTCTTTATGAGAATGAGAACCTTCATCTCAGGGCCTAGGGGCCTTCCACATTGTTCTTCTTTTTTTTTTTTTTTTTAAATTATGGTTCTTACTTCCTTTCTTTTCTCCCTCACTCTCTTTTTTTTAATTTATTTATCTTTTGGATATGTAAAACTAAGTGCCCCACAGTCAAGGATCTTCATTCTTTGACTGGATTGTTTCACTCTACTCTTCTGAGGAGATAGTATACCTTTACCCAACATCATGAGTAGTGAGAAACCCTAAGGTTTCTCCTTAAGGTCCTAAGAGGTCAGAAATCCTTATTGTGACATCTACCTTTAAAACTTACCCAAGTCACATCTCCTGGCTTCAGATTCCACATTTATATAATATAAGTGGGATTTGTATAATTTGTATATTTGCAAAATATAAGTGGGATTGGACAAGAAGATGTCTTCCAGTTCTACATATATGATCATGCTATCTTTTAAAAACAATGAATTTTTATCTTTGTGACCCTCAAAAGTCTTGTGGCCTGATTTCTTTGAGAGAAAACAACAAGATTTCTTTTGGAATTTAGTAGCAGGAAGTGGGAATATAAATGAACAGTTGACTCTTTTCCTGGAGATGATAGGAGGCAGCTAAGAGAAATGGAAATCATTTAACTTGGAAGTCTAGTACTCCAGCTGGAAGTACAGTTCAGAATTGTTTTCTGCTGACTGGTTTTACCTTCTATCCTTCTATTCATACCTATAGCACTCACTATACAGAGGAAGCTGTCTAAATATTGATGTGGGCTTAGATATAATACTTTTCCTCTTTGGTATTGTATCAGCAAAAGTTTCTTCTACTTTTTGTGATACTTATTTCAGCCTTGATTACCAATTCTTTTGTAGACCTGGAAAGCTAAGTTATCTTCTTAACATGGTTTCTTTTTTTTTTTTTTTGTATTTGAAAGGCAAAAACGGTTCACTGGCTATTTCTGTCTGTCTGTGACAACTCTCTAATCCCTACTGAAAAATCAGCCGGTGACCTTAATCACAGCCATTTCCATTCTTCATTGTTACTAACCTAAATTTATAATCTTCGGTCCCTCAGAGATCAGAGGTGTTGGCCTTTGAGGTTCAAGTCCTGAAGGAGGAAAATGGATGAGTGAACTAGAGAATGGGATACCTGGCAAGGGACCTTCTTTATTTACCAACCTACTCTACAAACAGGGGAAAATCATATCCTTAAAGTTATTGTTCTTCATCTGTAAAATGGGGATAATAACATTTGACTTATCTCACAGATTTGCTATGAGAATTGAATACTGGCCAGTGCTGGATTGATTTGTTCCTACATTAGAATGATGGTTCCAGTGCTGGCTCCAAAGGGCAATTAATCATTCATACAAAGCTCTTTAAGTTTAGGGGTAGAAACCCAGTTTCAATTGGGGTAAGTTAACCAACAAATAGCAAATTCTAGATGTTGCTTTTGAGAGCCTAATTTGTGCTGCCCAGAAGCCCTCAGAAAGTAACATATTTACATTTTAAAATGTAAAAAATCTGGGGTTCTTAAGTGAAGACCTAGAAATGAGGGTGGGGAATAAAGAGTCAGAAGTTAGGGGTCTCCATCTTGGATTGGGAGAATCTGACTGATATTGGACAAGATTTTGTTATCTCATGGTACCTGTTGTTTTTGGCAGGGAATTGGGAATAACAGCATGAATAGAATGCTTGTTGCCCTCATGTGAAAAGTGTAAATGGTAATGATTTGCAGATTACTTGGCATCACCGTGGACTGGGGCTTCTAATATTAAGGGCAGATATCCCAACTTCAGGTTATTAATAATGAATGGAAAGCTCTCATAACTTAATGTAGTAAGGCCAAAGCTTTGGACTGGTAATTGCTGGATGTACTCCATCCATTCATGCCCAGGGCTTACAGATGCCAGGTCTCTGACTTTATTTTTTTTTTTTAATGTCTTTCCTTTATATCTGTCCTTACTTGCCATATTTGGTAAAATATCTTCTGAAGATGCCCTGGTTAGAATTTTTCAGTTGGGTTACAGAAACTTTATGGTTCTTAGCATGACTAAATCAGACTTTCACAGCTGGCTCTGATGTATTAAGTATATCATTATTGTTATGGTTATACTATAAAGAGGTAGTAATTAGTAATAATAAAGTTGTGGGAGACAGCCTGGTGAAATAGATCACTGGACCCCAGGAATTCAGAGATCTAGGTTATGTTGGCTCTATAAATGGCTGTATGAGCATGGTCAAGTTACTTCCCCTTTCCAGGCTTCATTTCCCTCATCCCTAGACTTTGGTACTTTGGACTTGTAATTTCATCATTACAGATGTTTCTTTCACCCATGTAGATCCTAGTTCTTTCATGTCTTTTCATTCCATACATATCTGTATTTTCTCACAAATTATATCTAAAAGATCTACTCAATGGGATAAATGCTTTCCTCTTGTACTTTTAATATCTTGGAAGCACTAATGTACCACATGGACTATTTCTCTGTGCTTCATTCTTGGTTCATGATCTGCCTACTTTCTTTTTAATTCGTGAAGATCCTCAGTAATGCCTTTCATGGCACTTCTAATATACAACTCACCAACATTTTTTACAGCCTACTTACTCCTATCATGCTTCTCTTCATTCCCTTTTAGTCATTTGTAATTTTGACTCTGCCAAGACCATGATATTCCATCACTTGTAACCATATAACATCACTAGGAGAATATTGTATTAAAGAAGTAGGCTTTTGCAAGAATAAGCAAGTAGTGTTCAACTTCCCAAATGAGATCTATAATATCACTTCCTATTCAGTTATGAGTTTAACACCTGTCCAAGATATATGTTAGGCTAATTTTATAGACTGCTAGCCAACTATATGTCATAATCTAAGAAATGTTATTTTTAATCTACTTTTGTTTTCTCAATATCTGTGGTTAAACCAGTCTCCTCTTTGGTGTGTATTTTGCTGAAGCATCATATTGAAGTAGGACTTAAATGGAGGTCATCTGTAAAGTGAGGATACTTGCTTAACTTGTCTCATAGGAATATTATGAGAATCTATTGGAGTAACATTAAAAAGCTTTCTGGGAAGAAGAAAGTTTCATTGTTATTAATGGGGAAGCAATAGGGCAGACATATCATGAAAATGAGAGACAAGGCATAGTTCCAAGGCTACATTATTTCCACCAAGATACTAACAGAATTGAAGGAAAAAGCCCTTTATGTAAATCTTGGGAGTTTGGGCAGACATGGACCCAAATAACATAAAAAGAGAAGATATGGAAGGTCTGTATCAATGAAAGGTGTTCCCATACTTGTGAAATCAGGGACCCTTAAAAAAAATGATATTTATTTAGCAATTTAAAGATTGAAAAGTGCTTTATATATACATTCTTTTGATCTTCACAACAGCTCTGTGAGGTAGCTTCTACCAATAAGATTAAATCTGTTTTATAGAGGAGGAAATTATGGTTCAAAGAAATTGTTCCTTGTCTGTGTCACACAGATAGTGTCAGGAACAGCTGGTGTTCTTTCCCAGTTCTTTTTTGCTCTTAATTCAAGCCCAGCACCATACTGTGGATGTCTATAAAGTACTAAATACTGTCCACCCACAGTATAACTGTTATTCTAAAGCACAGTTTACTCATGTGAGATAGAACAAAGCAACTGAAGTACTCCTCTAACCTAAAACCTTCAGCATTGTCCTTAAGTATCTCAATTCCAGAGCCTTAACCTCAGAATGACAGTTCTCTAAGTGCTTTGATTAATTCACTCGCTTAACAGTTTAAATGGGAGGCATATTGGGTTGGCCTCTGTTTTCAGCCCTGTTTCTTTGTGACTTAGTGATACAGATTGTGGTCTTGCCCATATGTGTCTGTCTTTCTTATTTAACGCTGATATTGTCTTTTTTCCCTTCTTTCCACCTGCCTGCTGCTTTCATTCTGTAGTATTGGTATTTGCCATTCCCTTTACCTTCGGCATCTCTGCGTCTCATGGTAGGTGATAGATTTCTTCATCTATCTGAGAAAAGAGTTGCCGTGATTGTCTGACAGCTGTTGTTGAAAGGCATTCAGGGCAACATTTTGAACTGGATCAAAAATGTTTTCAGTTGTTGCAGCCCTCCCTTCCATTGCTTCCCCATCCTATTCCCAAACTGCACAGCTTCTAGCATCACAACACCCAGCAGCCCAGTGCATGACACTCCTTGCCACCCAGGAAACATTGAAGCTCTACGTAGAGACAGAGGGAACTTTTTTTTTTTTCCTGATAACATTTTTCAGGATAAGGCTATATCTGTTGTCATAAAGGGTACAGGTAGCCCTGGCCTGATTTCCTTCTTTCCTGACTAGCAGTGCCTTTTGCTGTCCAAGGGCTGGAGCTGTTACAAAGACACTGCAGAGGCTAGAGTCCAGTTATTTGGACAGGCCTTCTCTGGGGACCCTGAAGAAACCATTCAAATTACATGCTAATGAGCAGAGGATGATTGACAAATAATGGAAGTCAACAATCTTCCAGTGCTGACTTGGAGTCATAATCCAAGGATACACCAGGGGGAGCCATGGTTCATCTCTTGAGCTGGGGTAGTCTGGGGCTGAGCTCTGGGCTCTGTACCAGAGGATGGCAGCCTCTGCTTTGTGGAATCCAGCCTTGGCCAGTAGTTCGCTTAAGTTGTTGGCACTTGACTGCTAGACAGGAGCTCTTGGGCAAAGCGCCCTCCTCCACACTTTCCCTAAATGAGCCTAGCCCAAATTCTATTGGGTTAGTCCTGGGCAGGGTACTAGGTGTCCCGGCTCACTGCAATTTTGCTGGAGTTGACTTTTTCTCCCAGCAGACAGGTGACTTTCTTCTGAAGCCCGAAAGTAGCACCCGTGTCTTTTACCCCATTTACACAATCCTTTATTTTTCCCGTGCTTGGTACTGACTGCCTTTTGAATCTCATTTAGAGTTCTGAGCTTTTTACCCTAACCTATGGAGCTCTGGTCACCCAGCTTTGTAAGGACTATGAAAATGATGAAGATGTGAACAAACAGCTGGACAAAATGTGAGTGAGTTATTCCTGAGGCAAGAGCTTTTATTTTTTGGGAAGTTGGGGAGTGGGGAGGAGTACCCTGTGTTTTGGGACCTCATTGTCCTTCTGGAACTTGGCAAAGGCTCCTTTGAAGCTGCTGTTCTTCAGTGCTAGAGCTCTCTGAATGCTCTCTAAGTAGATTTATTGTGAAGTTTTGGAATCCTTTGTGTCCCCCCAAGACGGGACATCCATATTCTTGAGATTACCCTGTAATTTGTTGTTGTCTGATCACCTTTCCAGGGGCTACAATATTGGTGTCCGATTGATTGAAGATTTCCTGGCTCGGTCAAATGTTGGCAGATGTCATGACTTTCGGGAAACAGCAGATGTTATTGCCAAGGTCATCTCGTGGGCCCTAGGCATTCTCTTGTTCATGCTTTCAGAATGAAAGGCTCTGGCTATACTGCAGAGCTAATTAATAGCCATTATAGTTGCAGAACACTTTTGTGTTTTACTTCCAGAACCTCTGGGAGCTGGTTAAGGGATGGCTAAGTTCTGAGGGAAGATATCTCTGTGAATTCTAAAATCCTTAAATCAAAATCAGCTTTTCTTCAATGTGGCAAAAATGTGAAGCATTCTGTTGGCAATTCTCTGAGGTCAGTCATGGAAAGAGGCTCTTGCTGTTCCAGCATGGAGAGCATTCCTCCTTATTATATACATCTAACTGTCAGGCTCAAATGATCGTGAGAGAGCCATCTTCCTTGTACTTTAGAACCAACATTAGTATATCCATTTAACTAATGAAGAAGTGGTCTCCTATATAGAGAAGACAATGTGCCCAGAGTGATTCTGCCCTAGGAAGAAATGCCCAGCATGACCCAAGTTTCCCATTGACAGGAGAAGAACATAGGTTGGGGTGAGGAAGTTACCCCTTGGGCCTTAGTTAGTGCCTATGACTGTTTTCTCTAATTTTCTTCCTGTATTTGCTTTGGATAGTTCTGATGCTTGCCTCCAGTTTTCTTCTTTTTTTCATCTAGAATGTTTGAGAAACTGTAAGCTGTTCTTTCACCCCGAAAACTTCATTCTGCAGTGTTACCCCAGAGGCTATAGGCTTGAATGGGCAGAAATACTTTTCCATTAATTATTTGTGGAAGGTGAACCCTCAGTCCAAAGCATCATTCCCCTGCCTCTTATTCCCCTATATTGCCAGTGTAGTCATCTTAGCTAGAAAGGTGCCATGGGAAGGAAGAGAAAGGAGGATCATTCACTGTTCCATCTTTACCCCTGCTACTCTATTTCCCTTTAATAGGTAGCATTTAAAATGTACCTGGGCATCACCCCGAGCATCACCAACTGGAGTCCTGCTGGGGATGAATTCTCCCTGATCTTGGAAAACAATCCCCTGGTCGATTTTGTGGAGCTTCCTGATAACCACTCATCCCTCATTTATTCCAATCTCCTATGTGGGGTATTGAGGGGAGCCCTGGAAATGGTGAGTGCAACTCTTTTCTTCTGAAAAAGGGGCTGTAATAGAGAGAGACTGCTGACCTTCCCAGGATTTTTCTGCTTTAATGTCAGGCCTCCTTCCTTGACTGCATTTGAGGTCAGAGAGCTGCTTCCAAGCCTTGCCAGGGTACTTGCCATCCTACTGGTTGATTTGATGTGTCATTATGAATATGAGGAGAGGAGACCCTTTCTTTTTTGGGCGACATTATATGGTTTCTTTGTCTATGGAGGGAAATAAAGAAGGAAGGGAATAGCATTTATATAGGGTGTATTCTGTGCTTTTTACACAAATAATATCCTCTTTGATCCTCACAACAACCCTTCGATGTAGGTTTCGTTACTATCCCACTTTATAGTGGAGAGAACTGAGGCAAGTAGAGGTAAAGTGACTTGCCCAGGATTACACACCAGTAAGTGACTGAGGCTGGATTTGAATGCAGGCCTTCCCGACTCCAGTCCTAGCTATTCTCTGTACCACCAACTTCCTTTGACAAGCTCTGATAGGATGTGTTCAGGTTCCAATCTGATGCAAATCACCATCGAGAACTGTTAATAGTGGCTCTTTATTGAGGCCATTACATCTAAAGATAGTCTGGGGAGTCTGGGAACAGTCTTGAATCTTTAAGGGAGTGAGAAAATAGTGATAGCAGGGTTAGTCTGTGAAAAATGTCCTGGCTTCCTAGTAGATCAGAGGTCAAAGCATAGAAACAGACAGTTTTCAAAAGCAGAATTGCAGACCAGCAACAACTATATAAATCACTTATAATCAGAAATAAAAATTAAAGCAGTTCTGAAGTTTTATCTTCAAATTGGCAAAGAGGCCATAAGATGGAAATAGTCAGTGTTGGCGTCACCCTAAGCAGATAGGTACACTAATTGGTAGATCAGTGGAACTGCAAATTGGTCAAAATATTCCAGAAGCAATTAGAAATCATACAAGCAAAATCATCCCCTTCATCCCCCCCTTGACCCTGAGATCCCCACTGCTGGGAATGACCTATAAACAGGAAAGTCAGGCAGGGCCTAGAGAAACCACATTTGGTTGCAGATAATTGTGAACAAGGTGAATACCCATGAATTGGGAAATGACTGAGCAAATTCTAGTATATGGATGTAGTGGAATGTTGTTGCACTGTAAGTTAGGATTAATAAGTGTTCAGAGAAACATGGGAAGACATATGGACTGATGCAAAGAGCACTGAGCAGGAATGAAAGAAAACAACAATGAAATAATTGTAAGTGACTGTAATGTGAGTGAGAAGAGCATTCAATGAAGTGGGAAAGCTCTATGTCTGTAATTGTCAGCTTTGATCTCTGCACTCTAGGAAGCCTACCTCTTCTGTTAGGAGAGGTGAAGGGGCCATTGAGGCAGTGATTGCTTAGATGACTTGGGGTAGTTGCAATAGCTGGATGATTTTTTTTTTTTTTTATTACAAGGGGAATCTCCCTAGGAGGGGTAGGAGTGAACAGAATTTGCTGATTAAAAAAAGAAATACCAAGAAAATTTAATATTTTCAAAGTGCTCTCATTATGACTATAGCCATTGGTAAGTAGAGTTGGACAGTCAGGTCTCCACTCTGTGAAGCTGCAAGCAGGCAGCCAACTCTACCCACAGCCCCATTTTTCTCTTTGCACAGGTCCAGATGGCAGTGGATGTGAAGTTTGTTCAGGACACACTGAAAGGAGATGGGGTAACAGAAATCAGGATGCGATTCATCAAGCGAATTGAGGACAATCTCCCAGCGGGAGAAGAATAATCATTCCAGGGGCAGTGGAGCTGACCAGCTGGGGCACCTGCTAAATCTCAACCCTCCGCAGGGTTGTAAAATCAAAGTGCCCCCACCTTAGAGAACTCAGTGACTCTTTAAGATGTTATATATTCTTCTAATCTTGTTTCCATTTTCCATGCTAATAAAAAACAGACTTGTGTGATATATTCCATTTATCTCACAAGTGTGTGCTACTGATCTCACTCTGCACAGTGGGTGCTTGTCTCATACTCCAGAGAGAAAGCCCTTCTCTTTCCTCTTCCCCTAACTGATAGAACAGAAACTTCTACACTTCTTGGATCAGAAAGAGCTCAAGCTAGCTTTATATTCCTGATTGAATTTTCCAAAACAAAACCTTCTGTGACCCTATTGGGAGAAAAGCCTGGTGCATCTGTCCATTCCTATAACGTCTGTGCCCTCATGGGAGTCATCGGCAAGCTGGGTGGGCGGGCACCTGGAAGGGGAGGAGGCTCTCAATTCTTGGTGACGAGCAGTATTGCTGGCCAGGAATGACAGAGCCAGCAGTGCAAGAAGCAATGACTTCTGGGAACACACCCAGGTATTTGTCTTCTGTCCCGCTCGGCAGTTTGCAGGCAGTATATATATATGTATGTATGTATGTACGTACATATACACACTCTTCAAAAAAGACATTCCTAAGTGAAATCCCAGACATATTCATTTCCTAATGCTTTCTACTCAGCTCCACCCACTTGGCCTGTGCATTCTGTTGCAGGGGTGAAGGGCCCTGTTTGACATACTTAGGCAAGATCAGTATTGGTCTTCAGAGCCTGACCTTGCCTTTGGTGCTCTAGTAAGAGCTTTCAAGAGAACAGAGAGTTCTGGGACGATGGCAGCTCACCATGGAATCATCAGTAATGTGTGTGCCTGTCCTGAGAGCACCCTTGGAGATTTTGAACCCCCAAGTCCTTGGGGATTTTGAAGTAACAATTCATATTTCTATAGTACTTTAGGACTCACAGAGTGCTTTCTCACCACAGTCTTGTAACATAGATTGTGCACGTATCTTTTATCCATGTTGTATTGATGAGGAAATGAGTTCAGAGAAGAAATTACTTTCCCAAGAACAAAGGACTAGTAATAGCTGTTCAAATTCTAGTCTGAACTCCAAATCCAACTTTCCTAAATGCTGATAGGAGAGCCACCGAAAATAGTGAACTCGAGATGTTACTTTCATTCACTTTTGAGAATGGTTAGCCACAAGATAGAGAAGCGCTGGGAGATTGCTGCTGCTGAATTTGGGGAGAGGTTAATGTTGCTTGTCTCTTCTGGGACCTTACAAAGCACTGAGTCAGTTCTGTGGGGAAAGATGAGGGCAGAAATGTGTAAACTGTCTATTGTCTGTCAGTTGTGGTGGCAATAAAAGCTTGTGACATGAAGCCTAGGACCCTGAATTAAAATTCAATCCTACATTTGGGGTTAGAGGCAAATGGGATCCAACTTCTCTTGGAGGCTTCTGATCCAAAGGCAGCAGAACTGCAGTATTGCTTCAGCTGAGAAGATCTGCTGCTGGTTAGTTTGAGAGCCCCATTCCCCTATTTGTCCACCCCTTGAAAAGAGAAGTAGGCTGGGTGCAGGAGGGAGCAGAAGTGGCCTGGGCTGGGCAGAGGAAGCTGGCTTAGCTTTCTTACACCTTAGCTGCTATTAGCTACTCCCTGGAACCATTGAGACCCTCCCGGAATGGGGGATGAACAGGGTGACCAATCCTCCCAGAGGCTTCTCTTCACATGAAGTCAGTAGCTCTGCTTCCTGTGCCACAGCAGAGCGGCAGCAGGTTGGTACCTACTCGTGCTGAGTGTTTCCAAATATTCAGGGTTTTCTCAGAAACTTCAGGAAAAGGAGCGCTGGTCCACCTGTCTGCTTGATGCAGGAAGGCCTCTGGGGGCTTCTGACAGCCAGACATCTCCTAGTAACAAAGGTGTTGGGTTTGTTGTTTGTATAGCCTTCATCCAGTTTGCTTCAGATGTGGAAATGGACATTGACTGAGAACAGACTTTTGAAGATCTCTCCATTTATATAGCAGAAATCTGTATCTCCTTTCGGTCTCAGAGGTTAGAGGCCCATGACTGCAGCTAAAAGTCAGCTCTTGAAGGATCCCCCAGACATGATTTGGGGTTTGGGTGTGTTGGGAAGTAGGACAGGTAAGGGGTAACTTTGATGATTTAGGAATCATGGAGACATTGGACTTTGGATCTGGAAGGATGAAATTCATTTCACAGATAAGGAAACTGAGACCAGGGAGGGAAGGAATTGACCCGTGGTCCCACAGGTCCAACAGATCTGGATTTTGAATTGAGGCCCTCTGATTCCAAGTCTTGTGGTTTCTGGAAGTAAGCCTTGGGAGACATCAGCCCTGCCCTTCCCCCTCCCCCTCCATACACATAACCGGGACCTCTCCCTTCTGCTCCCCCAACACCACCCACTTTCCAAATGGGCTGTTTATACAATGTCAAATCTTGGGATATTTCCTTTCCCCCTCAGCCAGGCAGCTTTATGGCTCATAGAGCCATGGAAACAAAGCTCCATTTATAAGGTTCCCCCCAATCACTGGTAATCAGGCCTTCTGCACCTAGGGCTAGCATCCCCTAACCAATCCACTCACAGGCAAAGAGTAAAAACCCATGGAAGTTGGCTTCCTGGAGCCCCTAGAGCAATATAGGCAGGGGCCGCAGCAGGGGCCCCTGTATGGGGAGTGGAAGGGAAGTGGATCAGCCTCCCCAGAGCCCCTGTTTTATAGCCTCTAACCCCCTCCCCACATGGCACAGGGCTTCAGAGTTCTGCCAACATGTTCTGCCACAGCTGGGGCCCTGGTTGGGGTTGGGGCAGTTTCTTGACTCTTTAGAAATGTTTTCTACTCTTCCAACACCTCACCACTAATTTCTTTGGGACCTGACCTAATTTCCCTTGGATCATTTGTGGGCAATGATGTGAGCAGGGGCAGTGTGTCCCAGCGGAGAGAGCTGTTCCCAGAGTCAGGTAGATGCACGTTCATGTCCCCCCTGATGCACACGGGCAGAATGACCCCTGGCTCCTGGGCCTTTCTCTACCTCCAAGGACTCGGGGACTTAAGGTGCATGGAGACAGGGAGTCTCCTCACCAGAAGTGTCTCCCCATCCTCCCAATAGAGGCAGGCTGGTAGAATTCCTCACAGGGTCCTGAGATGCCAGGGAGGCTGCAGGAGACCAGAACTGCTGGTCCCTTGGTTAGGGGTGGGAGGAGATAGAACAGCAGTGAGCTGGCTGTCTCCCCTTCTCAGCTCCAGCCGGCCAGCCTGCTCCAGCCTTCATCTACCAGGTATCCTAGATCACTGGCGGCATTGAGAGACGGGGAGCAGGGTGGGCTGAGAGCCAGCGTCCCTGCATACTTGGCTGCTCTGGCCTGGGCTTAGAAATGAGGAGGGTGAGAAAAATTTACCAGGCCCGGCCAAGTCAGGCCCAGGCGAGGGCCGGCCCCCTCCTTGGTTTGGCTGGAGCTAAGCTGGTAGCTCTGGGCAGCCCAGGAGCAGAGTCCCCGTGTCTTAGTGCTCCTGAAGTAGTGGAACAAATACAGGCCTGCACTTGGAGGAAGCCAGGGAGAGCGGGCCTTAAAATTCTGCTTTATTTACTGGCTGGGGACTCTCCCTTAACCAACCTGGCTGCATGAGGTTCCTTATCTATAAAAGGCAAATACCGGACTCAATGATCTCTAAAGTCCTAATCAGCTCTGAATTTATGGTCCTAGGATTCACACTCACACACACTCACACTCACACTCTCACACACTCACACACACACACACACTCACTCACACACTCACTCACACTCACAGGAAGAGCTCCTGACACCACGGTTGCCCCCAGCCTAGACGCCCTCACCTGATCTCCCGGATGTCAGCAGACCAGAGAGCATCCATCCCCCCATGCTGTGCTCTCCGCCTTGGGCAGCCCAGAGCCGGCTCCCCGCCAGCTGGGCCCTCTGACCGAGCAATGCTGTCCCTGGGCTGCTTCAGCCGACCCACAGCAGGGGCAATGGGACCTGGGCGCTGCTAATCAGGAGCTGGGAAGGGGCCCTTCCAGCCTGGGGGCTGGGGTTTTGCCCTAGAGAAAGCTGCCGAAGGGGGTCTCAGGAGACCCCTGCACCTTCCTCACACAGGCCAGTCGGTTTCAGGAGGATGAAAAACCAGGGGTGCAAGACAGCGAGAAATCAGAGGTACCCCCAGTTATTGGCACCCCCAGGTTCATAAGGGGGGGCCGTAGAGCAAGAAGACTCAAGGATTTGGCATCCAGAAAATCTGATTCAAATTCTGTCCCAGATATTCAGTACCTCTGTGATCCTGGACAAGGCATTTAATGTCTATGTGCCTCGGTTTCCTCGTCTGTAAAATGGGGATAATAACAGGTCCTGCCTCACAAGACTGTTGTGAAGATCAAACAGCTGATCAAGGTAAAGTGCAAACTCAAAACATGACAGAAATCCCAGCTATGATGTCGTGAGGACCATTATTGCGTCAGGACTTCCCAGCAGCCCGAGCTATAGTACTCCCTTTCCCAGGGAGAACAAGGGGGACCCCTTTGGCCAGAGCAAGGACTGCCACGATTCCCAGAGAGGTTTGGCTGTGAATGGCATCGAGCTGTTGGGGGAAGGGTGGGGAGAGACTCGGAGCTGGAGAAGCAGCATGGCTTAGAGATGCTGAATGGGGCAGGGGGAGGGGGGGCAATCCCCACCCCTGCTACTTACAGCTGTGGCATCTTAGGTCTCGCAGGTCTTGCCGTACTCCAGGTGAGCCTGAGACCTCCCCACCCACAGACCCTGCTCCCTGACCTGCACCTGGCTCCCTCCGTCCAGGCTGGCACCTGGGGCTGGGACTTAGGAATGAGCAGGCTGCAGAGCTGGGGTCCAAGCACTGAGTCCAGCCACCCCCCCCCTTACCACCATCCCCCCCCCCAGCCCCAGCAGAAATTGCATTAAGCAAAATTAAAATTGTCTTCTAACAAGTAGCTCATTGTAGACGGGGGAGTGGCTGTGGTGGCTGTGGGGCAGAGGGAGGGGGAGGGGCCTGGCCCAGAGGAAGAGTCCTCCCCAGCCTCCTAAACATTCCCATGTGCTGTTTATAGGAAACAAATGGGGCAGGCAGGCCCAGGGCCTGCTCGGCTCAGTGCAGCCCGGCTCAGCTTAGCTCTAGGCAGGCGGGGGGCAGCCAAGCAGGCAGCGGGCGGCCACTGGCAGGAAAGTGCGGATGGAAGGGCTTCCAGGGCTTGAGGTTATTGGCTCCCCTGGGCTTTGATGTTCCGCCAGTCCGGACCCCAGGCCGGGACGCATACCATGAGGCGGCTGCCCAGGAGGGAGAGGCAGCTTGTGGGGAAAAGCTGCAGCCGCATTCCGAGAGGGCAATTTAACCTGGCAGGAGGAGAGAGGAAACTTTCGTGGCTTGGGCTCGGGGCTCAGCTCTGGGGGGGATTGCGGTGTGATGGGGGGAGTGGGCTGGGGCCAGCCCAGCCAGAGCAGAAGATGAGGAGGCCTTGGGACCAGGGGAGAGGAGGATGCTGGGAGTGGAGACCAGGAGAAGGCATGGGGCAGGCAGACCTGGAGGCACAAACATGGGCCAGCGGCTCCCTGCTGCTCCAGCTCCTCCTCCGGCCTGCCTGCTCCAGCCCTTCTGCAAGGCCCTCTCCACTTCCCCTTACTCAACTGCCCAGTTTTCTCCCTCCTGTATCCTGGTGAAATGAAGCTTCTTTGTCTGGCTCCAATTTCTTCATGAAGTCGTCCTCCTCCAAGAAGTCCTCTCTGATAACAAGACCCCTTTCTCCAGCTCACTTCTCAGAAGGAAAATTTCCTCATTCTCTCAGCAGGCTCTGCCCCTTCCCATTCTGTAACCCCAAAAGAAACGGTCCATTCATCCATCATAGAGAGAGCCCAGACCTCAGAAGGGCCTCGCAGAGAAGAGTTCCTTAGATATCACCTTATCCAACTCCCGAGGAAACTAAAATCCAGAGAAGTTTGGTAAATGGACGCATTTGGGAGGGATCAGTGAATACAAAGGGGTTGTGGAATCATTATCCAGCCCATGGGTCTTCCTAATGGGCCTCCCAGTTGGGCTTCCTCAAAGAGTTCCCCATCCTGATTAACTTGGAGCCTGAGGAGAGCAGGACATTATAACCCCTACCTCGATGGAGTTGTTGAAGGGAAGCAGTAGGCAGCCAGGGCTGAGAAACACGTCCAGGAGAGAAATGGGCAAAGAGGCAGAGATGAAGTAAAGAGGATGGGGATGGGGAGATAGAAAAGGTGGGGTTACAAGGAAGGTTTAAAATTTTTTTTTCAAATTCTACTTAATAGGGGCAGCTAGGTGGTGTAGTGGATAGAGCACCAGCCCTGAAGTCGGGAAGACCTGAGTTCAAATCTGAACTCAGACACTTAACATTCCTTAGCCGTGTGACCCTGGGCAAGTCACTTAACCCCAATTGCCCCAGCAAAAAAACAAAAAACAAAAAACAAATTCTATTTAACAGAGAATCTGTATATACAAGATAATACAGAAATCAAAAGAAAGTAGAACCCTATGGTGCATTGAAGAAAACTGGATTGGGTGTGGACAGACTGGATAACCTTTTGAGGTTATAACCATCCATATTGTGAGACACCTCCCCCCCTTGAGTATCCTGGAAAGAGACCCTGAAAAGGGTTCCATAGAAAAAGACACATCACTTGTTAGACCTTTTTAGAGGTCCTTAGAAGAGAATGAACTAAAAAAAATCCTTAGAAGAACCCTGAGGAGGGTGCCCACTGAAATACCCTACACAGAGACCCCCAAGCTGAGATTCCATTGAAAGACACCTTCAAATTAGCTCATCCCAACCTCTAGGCTCACAAGAGCCAGGCCACCCTCCATGAGATGATTTCATTTTCCCCTTTCTCTCTTCCTCCCCTTTGGAGCTGCCCCCAGATTGGCCTGGCCTGGCCTGGCCTAGCCTATGAGTCTCCCATCTTCCAGCCGAGCCCCACTCTCACCCCTCCATCTGGGTCTCTGGGTGGTCTGGACACATGTGTTCAAGTTTAAGTGGTGATTGAAACAAAATTGTTTTTTTTTTAAATCAGAAATATTTAGGGCAACCTTGATTCTTGTCGCATAGCTGGCATTTTTGAGGATGGGGCTATAAGTCGAGGGGCGGTTTGGGTAGAATAGGGCACAAGAGAAAGACAGAGAGGAGAAGTTTTTGGGACCAGGAACAGGATCACCTCGTAACTCAGGACTTCTGAGGAAGACTGGACATGAGGGTGACTCCCTTTTGTAGCAACCCCTTCCTCCCCTCTCTGAGCACCTGCTGGGTCACTGCTTCCCTCCTACAGAAAACTAGGAGTTGAAAGTAAATAGTAGGAAGAACTTACCAGAAATCACAGGAGCTCATGGAATATTCTTTCCCAAAGTATCACCAGATATTAGGGCTAGAAAGGACCTTAGAGATCATCTAGTCTGATAAGATAGATAAATTGAAGCTAGAAAGGTCAAAATCACACAGGGAAGTGGAAGACTGAGAAATTGAACCCAGATCTTCTAATTCTAATATTATAGAGTTTTCTATGACACAACACTAGAAGTAGAAACACCAATGGGCTGTGTCAGGAGGCTGGGGGTTGGTCAAGATGACCTCAGGTTTCCAGTTCTTTGGAAGATGTTACAAACTTAGTTCAAAATCACATTGACCTTTCCTTCCTCTGGGCCATCCTCCTACTATGACTTGGTCCCTCTATCCAGTGAGACACAACTGGGGTTCCAGAGACTGGGAAGGAGGAGTGGGACAAGATGTCTCCCAAGGACCTTTCCCACCAGAGCCACAGCTCAACCTTTATTTGCACACTCATGTCACACTTCTGTGCAAATTTCCCTACTCTAGTCTCTCTCCTTATGTCACTGTGCCCCCCCCCACTTCACGGGACAGTGGGAGCCAGACCAGGTCAATGGAGGGAGATGAGAGCATTCCCAACTCTTCCTGGGACCCATTTGCTTGTGGAAGACTTTTAGCTTGGGTGTGGGCAGTGTGGAAGCCAGAAGAGAGAAGTCGGGGAAATAAGAAGTGAGGACATCACTGAATATGAGTTCCAATCCTTGTGGAGATTTAGACAGACAGAGATTACAGAGACAGACAAAGGCTGAGAAAAATATAAAAACAAGAAACTAGGAGCTTGTGCATTCCATGAGAGCAGGGGCTAAGAAGAAACATCATATGACAATGGCCTTTAAAGATAGAAGGGGCCTTAAGAGAGCTCAGTTAACTTCATAGCTCTTCTCTCCCTTTCTTCTTCTTCCTCATCTACCTGTTCCCCCCCCCCCAAAAGCACAGGGAGTCACATGTGACAGCTCCTCAATAAAGGGACTAGGAACAGAGACAGAGGCACATAGGGATAGAAGTTGAGACAAAGAGAGAAAAGGAAGAGAGACAAATAGGCTGAGATAGATGGAGATAATGACAAGCAGAGCTGGGGACAAGAGACAACAGGCAGAGACAAAGACAGGGGCAGAGAGAGGTAGAGAGAAATGAGGACAGAAGTAGAGATAGACTGAAGTAGAGCTTGAGATAGAGACCGGGAGAGGAAGAGTGAGATAGAGACAGGCAGAGAGAGAAGAGATGGAGAGACCATGCAGAGACAGGCAGAGAGACAGAGGCAGAGAAAGTCAGAGACAGAGAGGAGATGGAGAGACCATGCAGAGACAGGCAGAGAGACAGAGGCAGAGAAAGGCAGAGACACAGAAGAGATAAAGATCATGCAGAGACAGACAGAGAGACAGAGGCAGAGAAAGTCAGAGACAGAGAGGAAATGGAGAGACCATGCAGAGAGACAGAGAGACAGAGGCAGAGAAAGGC
>JAJPUD010003485.1:214590-227498 GCA_023553655.1 Myrmecobius fasciatus
ATAATTAACATGCTTTAGCATAATTAACATAATTAACTTCCTGCCATCGAGGGGAGGGGAGGCGCTGGGGGGGGGGGAAATTTGTAAAGGAAAGCTTTGTAAGAATCAGTGTTGAAGAACTACCTATACATATGTTATGCAAATAAAAAGCTTTAAAAAAAAGAATCCTATGTATTTTATTTTATTTACTTTAAGACATTATTCAGATAAGGGGGTCCACAAGCATCACCAGGTTGTCAAAGGGGTCCATGATACAAACAAGTTAAGTAGCCCTGATATAACTGGTGGTACTTATATTGCCTTTATGATGAAGAGATAAGGAGGGGAGAGCATTCCAGCAATGAAGGACAGCTGATGTAAAAGCTTGGAGATTGCAAAGAAAAGAAAAAAGAAAAAAAAGCCAGTTTGGCTGGACCACAGAGTGTGGGAAGGAAATAAATCATGGCTAGAAAGGTAGGGTGGGGTCAGGTTGCCTGGAGTTTTAAAAGCTAAATAAGGGAATTTCTATTCTGTTCTAGAGGGAATAGGAAGCCACAGGAATTTCTTGAATAAGAGAATGACATGGTCCTATCTACATGTAAGGAAAATCACTTTGGTATCTGTGTGGAGGCTATGGGTAAGTATCAAAATAATTTGAAGCAATTAAGAGACTCCCAATTAGGAGGTTCCAGGCAAAAGAGAATGAGGGTTTGAATTCAAGTGGTGGCTGTATGTAATGAGAAGGGGGCATAATTGAGAGATGCTGAGGAGGTAAGAAAACAAGATTTGGCTGCTGATTGGCTATGTGAGGTGAAGGAAAGTGAGGAGTCCAGTATAATGCCTAAGTTACAAGTCTGGCAGAATAAAAGATGGTGATGTTTTTGGTAGAAACAGGGAAGTCTGGTAGAGACAGTGGTTTGGGGTGGGAAGGGGCCTCAGCAGCAGCTGGGATGTGGGGACAGAGACAGACAATTCCCTTTCTCCCAGGTGAGGGGATCTTGACTCATACCCTCCTCAGTCTCACAGCTGGAAAAACAGTTTATTCTCTCTTTTCCCAAACAATCCTCATCCCCAAGTGCCATTCCCCAACAGACTGTCCAGTGCCAGGTCTGGTTTCCTCCAGGATCTGAGTTGTTATTTCAGTGGAATCTCCTAGCCCAAGTTCTGGCAAGACTGGAAAGTGGAGGCAGGGGCAGGTTCTGCTAGGAGGGAGAAGAGAGGAAATGAGGACAGGTTACAAACCTTTGTTAGGCTGCTTTGTCCCTGAAAATCTGGAGAAAAGACAACTAGAATAAGCCTTCTCCCACTCCCTTCCCTCCCTGAGGTCTGGTCATCTCATTCCCACTGGATTCCCAGGTTGGCGGCCTCTCTTACTCACTGGAGTCAGGCTAGGGGACATCTGTGTTCTGTTCTGCTCCTCCCCATTCCATATCCATTTAAGAGCCAGGAAAAAAAGGCAGTGAAGAGGGCCTTTCTTTCCTAAAACTGAGAATTCTAAGGGACTGGAGTATCTGGAGGAAGTAGCTAGAATAAGGCTGAGTTGGTGCTGAACAGGTAAGATCAAGAGTGCCCGATTGAGTCCCAATTAGCACTGACTATTTGGGAAGTCAGACTGAAGGAAGAGTGTGCTGAAGAGCACCTCCTGTCAGAGAATCTGGGGTGAGGATGGGAATGGTGAGTGCTGAGAATGTGACTTAGGGTTGACCCCCAAGGAAAGGTATGATTCCTTAACCCTGGGAATTCCAGAGTCCTGTTACTAAGTTTTCCATTGATCTGTCAGCCCCTTCACTGACTTCTTATCCTCTCAGTGAGCTTCCATCCCTTTTATGCAGCCCTCTGCACTCCCAACCCCTTCATTACATCCTTGATCCTCTCACTGAATCCCTCATCTTTGTCACTGAGCCTCCATCCCTACTCACTGGGCTGCCCCATCTCTGTCATTAAGCCCTCACATCCTCACCAAATCTTTATTTTCTTCATTAAGCTCCCATCCCATCCCTGAACCCTAGATAGAAGAAACCCAATTTAGAGACAGGGGGTGTGTATGTTAAAGAGAACAAGAGAAGGAGTGAAAATGGAAGGGAAACTAATGGGGGTGGGGTAGGGGAGAAAGATGAGGAGACAGAGCCCAGATTGAAAGAAGGAGTTTAAAGGAGAAACTGTGTGTAATTTGGCCAGCAGACAGCAAAGTGGGAGGGCCAGCCAGGCTAGGGTGGAGGGAAAAGGGGAGGTGCTGACAAGGGGTGGGGGGTGTGCCTGGGGACCCAACTGGATTAAGGAGGCCCTAGACTGGGAGATCAAATCGCACTTGCCAAGGTGGGAGGTTTGGGGGTTTTGAGTTATGATGTGTACCAATCCCACCCTAAAAAAGGAAGGAGTGCTAAGCAGGACAGAAGTGGGGATGAGCTGGGATGAGGAAATGAATCAGCCCATTCTTCAGATCAGGAGATGGAGATTTGCACCAGGTCTCTATCTTCAAGCCTTTATTTGAGAATTTGTAACGTCCAGGAGGGAGCGGCCAGACAGAGAGGGGGGGTGGGAATAAGAAAACATTTCTGCTGTGGATCCTGGCTCCGTGCCTGGATGAGGTCTCTGGGGGCAGATCTGCGCCCCCGCACCCCCAGTAGCTGAGCACTTCAGGAGTGGTGCCGAAGACCTTCCTAGCACTGCCCCCTGGCCCCATAGAGCTCACAAGTGGTTTTGGCCCAGAATGAAGCCAGGGGAAGGGGGTCTGTGCTAAGAATAGGCCCCCAGTTTTTGAGCCAGCCCATCACTAAGAGATCCAAGACAGTTACTTCCCTCCCCCCCCCCCTCCAATCCCTTCCAGTCTTGAGCCAACTAGCCCGGCCAGTCCGGCTGGAGTTTCACCCTGGCTCTTAGTTTTATTGTCCATAAATAACTGGCTAGGCCTCTTCCCATCAACATTTATTAGGACCATAAACCAGGTGCTCTCCTCTGTTGGGGGCTGGGGGGTTCCCTCATTCTTCTTCTTGCTCTTGGGGCTCCCAGTCTCAATCAAGTCCAAGTTCTATTCCTCTATCTCCAAACAGAGTCTCCCAGAATCAGAACACAGAGAGGGTGCTATCAAGGAATGCCATCTACTCCATGAAGCCTTCCTGGGTTGATCGAAAGAAAACAACTTTTCTTCTTAATTCATGCAGTCTAGAGCTGGAATTCTGTCCCCCTCCCCTGCCCATCCACTCTCTCACATCTCAGTCCTTTGCTCTCCTTAATTCTTATTCTGTTGCCCAAATGCACCAGCCCCCAAGCTCTCCAGAATGTAGTCACTACACAGATCAATCAAGACTAGGAAACAGAAGGAAAGGTGGCCACCTGGGAAAGCCAGAATCAAGCGCTGGATTTACATTGTTCTTTAATAAATGTCCACTAAGAAAGAGCCATCTGAATTCAGAGAGAGGACTATGGGGACTGAATGTGGATCACAATGTTGTATTTTCACTTATTTTGTTGTTGTTTGCTTGCATTTTTTTCTCTTTTTTTCCTTTTTGATCTGATTTTTCTTTTACAACATGATAGTGGAAATATGTATAGAAGAATTGCACATGTTTAACATATATTGGATTACTTGCCATCTAGGGGAAGGATGGGGAGAAGGGAGGGGGGAAAAACTTGAAACACAAGATTTTACAAGGATGAATGTTGAAAACTATCTATGCATGTGTTTTGAAAATAAAAAAATTAAAAAAAAAACTTTAGGGGCAGGTAGATGGCCAAGTGATTAGAGTGCCGGCCCTGATAGGAGGGCCTGAGTTCAAATCTGACATCAGGCACTTAATACTTCCTAGCTGTGTGACCCTGGGCAAGTCACTTAACCCCAATTGCTTCAGCAAAAAATAAATAAATAAAAATATAAAGCTTAAAAAAAAAGTCCACTGGATGAATGAATGAAGGGGTTCCTGTTTCAGGACTGTGTAGTTTCCTGCTTCTCTCCCCCACCTTTCTCTCCTCTCCCCATCCTGCCTCCCTGCCCCGACCCCCGTCATTCTGCTCCTCTCTCCATGACCACTCTGCTCCTCCCTACCAATATCTGGATTCACTCCTCTCCCCTTCCCTTTCTCTCCAAAGCTTCCTCATTTCCAAAGGCCATATCCCATGGGAATCTTACTTTGCCAACTCCAGCCTTCCTGGCTCTCTTAGAACCATAAAACATCAGAATTGGAAGGAAGCTTAGTGATCACTGCATCCAATCCTATCTTCATACAAGGTGGGAGACTGAGGCTAAGAAAGGGGAAGGGACTTGCTTTAGATCATACAGTTCAATCCTATGATGACTTCCTTCCCCATTCCCCAGCATCCTATCAAAAGATTTGCTCTTCCAAACTCCATTCTTGGATTATTCTTAAAATCTGCCTTAACTCCTTCTTGAGTTTCTACAAAAAGCTAGAGAAAACATGAAACTGTGCTAACTGTTCAACTAAAAATTTGTTACGTAATATCTCAACTGGGCCCTCACTTCTTCTAGGCAATCCTTTTAAACCTGCCTGTTGAGCCAAACTTTTTCATCTCTCCTTAAAACTCCTGGGCTCTTCCTTCCCCCTATCCTCTCAGCTATGAACCTTGCCTTATATTTCACAGAAAAATATTAAGGCTTTCCCCAAGAGCTCCTTCTTCCCCCCTCTTTCTCTTGTATCAATCAAATGCCTTCCCCCATCTTCTCTCCAATTTCACTTGAAGAGAGGAGCCCTTTTCCTTGTCTTGAAAGGCAAACCCCTTTATATGCACAAGTGATCCCATTCCAGCCCATCTCCTCTAAGAGATTGGCCGCTCTTTAGTCCACACTCTCATTTATCTTCAAACTCTCCTTGTCTCTTAGCTGCATACCCATAGCCTACAAACATGCCCATATCTCCTCCATCCTCAAAAACCTTCACTGATCTACTACCTATGAATCTCTCTCTCCTCCCTTTCACAGCTACATTCCTTGAGAAGACTATCTACAATAGATGCTTCCATATTCTTTTCTTAATTCTCTACAATTTGGCATCATTCAATTGAAATAACTCTCTCCAAAGTTATTGATGACCTCTGAATTAACAAATCTAATGGTCTTTTTTTTTTTTTTTTTTGCTTTTTGCTTTTTGCTGAAGCAATTGGGGGTAAGTGACTTGTCCAGGGTCACACAGCTAGGAAATGTTAAGTGTCTAAGTGTCTGAGACCAGATTTGAACTCAGGTCCTCCTGACTTCAGAGCTGGTGCTCTGTACACTAAGCCACCTAGTTGCCCCTCTAATGGTCTTTTCTTAAGCCTCATTCTTCTTGTCTTCTCTGCAGCCTTTGACACTATATATACACCTCAATTTCTTATTACTTTCTTCTCTCTAGATTTTCATGATGATATCTCCTCAATCTTCTTTGCTGGATCTTCATCTATTTCATACCAGATACCCAGGAGGGTCCCCCTAAGGTCGATTCTGGGTATTCTTATCTTCTCCCTCAATACTATTTTTGCTTGACGATCTTATCAACTCCCACAGATTCAATTCTCATCTCTATTGAGATTATTCTCAGATGTATTTGTCCAGACCTAACCTCTCTCCTGACTTCCATCCTCACATCTCCCACTGACAAATAGAAATCTTGAATTGTATATCCCGCACGCATTTTAAATTCAATTTATCCAGAACCGAACCTCTCATTATTCAGTTGAATGTAGACTGTCTACAACACAGGCTCCTGCTTACTTTTCATTCATTCTTTTCTTAACTCTGCAATATGGCTTCCAATCTTATAGTTCAGCTAAAACTTCTCTTTCCAAAGTTCCTTATGATCTCTGCTACAATTCAGCTTCTCCTCTAACAGTGAGATCTCTGTCCTGTGCCATTTTTTCTTCTTTCTTTTTCAATGCAGTATTCTCCATTTGTCTTCTCTCTAGTTTCGTTTCTCTAAAGTCCCAAGAGGGCAGTAGATAGGGCACTAGTCCTGGAGTCAGGAAGTTATATAAACTTGAGCAAGTCACTTAACCCTATTTGCCTCCATTTCTTCATCTGTGAAATGAGCAGGAGAAGGAAACAACCTATTCCAGTATCTTTTGCCAAATGGGATCTTAAAGAGTTGGACGTGAATTAACTGAACAACACCCCAAGTCACAAAGGGAAAAGGAAAGGAAGAAAAGGAAAAAGAAGTAGGATCTTAGAATCATATATTTAGAGCTAGATGGCCTTAAAGTCCTTCACATATTTAGAGTTAGATGGTCATTTAGTCCAACTCTGTCATTTTATAAATGAGGAAACTGAGGCAGAGAGATCTTGGACCTGGGTTTCAAGATCATACAAATAGTTACTGAAAGTGGAAAAGTGGAAGAAGAAGAAGAGGGAGCAAACAATATGAAGCCAGAATGTGAGGGTCATGGTGTCCTGTTTTGGGGGTAGGGAGGAAGGTTGGGATGCAGACATTTCAGAGAACACACACACACATATACACACACACATACACACATATAATGTATCTATTATCCATAGGCATACATAAAAGCATCCTACACCCATCCTACAAAGACAAGAGCACAGTACACACAGACATACTGCCCAGGGTGGATTGATCAAGACACCCTCCCCCTACTTCAGTTCCAAAGGCCAGATTAAAGACTTTATCCATAATCCCAAAGGGAGAGGGCAGCCCTGTTCCAGACCAGGAGGCCTGAACTTTTCTCCTTCATTGAATGGGAAGATTTGTAGAGCTTTTTTAAAAAGGAAGCCTGGAGTGTGTGTGGTGGGGAACAAGAGAGGAGGGAGGGAGACTTCCTCGAATTCTGACTTCTGGAATTCAAATAAAGAGAAATCAAGAGAGTGACACATAAAAGACTATTTCCTTGTATTTGACATTAACAAAGTCAGGTGTAGTAGTTGAAGGAAAGACTTGGAATCAAAACTCTCTTTAGATACCATTTTACTGTGTGACTTTTGGTAAATCGAAGGCCTAAAGCTTCTGTTTTAGGACTAGTAGGAATGTCAGAGGCTATGTAATCCAATCCTATAATGCAAGTGACTTGTCCGAGGTCACACCAGATATTTGAACCCAGGTTTTTGGACACTGCAGCTAGACACTGCACTACCTTGCCTCACAACTTCTTTGAGTCAGGTTCCTCTCTGTAAATTGGAGATCACAATAGCATTCTCTGAAAAGTTACGAGTTTCAGATGAAATAGATGGAAAGCATAAGGTGAGCCTAAAAGCCTTCTCTAAACAGGAGCTTTTATTATATGGGTGACCACAGTAGAGGCTCTCAAGCTATCATCTTTGATTTCTTCTTTTTCCCAGCCAAATGTCTTTAAAAAAAGCTTTGACCTTGTTCTTCAGTCTTTTGCAACTCAGATTCTGACCTTGTTATGCAGCTGTCTGCAACACCAGCTCCTGCTTCCTTTTCTCTCACTCTTTTCTTAACTCTGAAATTTGGCTTCCATCCTCATAGTTCAGCTAAAACTGCTCTTTCCAAAGTTCCTTATGATCTCTGCTACCAAAGTAGGCATCTCAGCTTCTCTGTCACATTTAACACTGCTGCCCTCTCCTCTCTGTTCTTGTCATGATTCTCTCCAGGTTAGCCTCGAGCCAATTCAACTGCTCAGTTCCAATCCCCTAGGATAACTCATTGTCCACATATTTGAAAAGCTTAGCAAAGTGGCTGACACATAGTAGGTGATTTTTGTTCAGTTATTTTTCAGTCATGTCTGACTCTTCTTGACCCCATTTAGGGTTTTCTTGGCAAAGATACTGGACTGATTTGCCATTTCCTTCTCCAGTTCATTTGACAGATGAGGAAATTGAGGCAAACAGGATTGCCCAGGATTACACAGCTAGTAAGTGATTGTGGCCAAATTTAAACTTAGAAAGATGAGTCTTTCTGATTCCAGGTCCAGGTAGGTGCTTAATAAATATTTCAAATTTCCCCCCTCCCACAATTATGAAGTTGTGAATGTATCTGAGTGGATGTGAGTGGTCATCAATGAGAGAGTGACTGTAGTTACTGCTTGGGAGTGTCCATGTTTGACACTTCATAGTATATCCTATGAGTGTAAATAAGTGAGGATGGATGAAAAGGAAGAAAAAGGAAACAAGCATTTATAAAGTACCTACTATGTGTCAGGCTTTGTGATAATATATTATCTCACAGACCCAAATCTCAATGCCACTTTTATAGGAAGAAAGGCCAGTTCTCTGGGATCTTAGTATCTCCATTAGGAAGAGGGATCATGGATTTCAGAGATTTGGTTCTTGTAACCTTTTGTGAACTCTACAAACCCTTGTACCCCAAGGTTACCTAAGTATATGGAAAAATATTAAATAATCCTGGAAGTGGAAACAAATAGTAAGAGAAGAGCCCCCCTAGTTAGTTCCCAAATAAGGAGAAGGAGGTAAGAGCTAAAACCAAAATGTTCAAAGATTGGGTGGGAGGAGAAGAAGAGAAAGGGGCACTCAGAATGGACAGCAAAGGGTCAGCTGCTCTCAAACTTCCAGTGTATCCTGCTGGTCTATTTCTTGTGCCTGAGAGCTTGATCTTAGACTAGGTGAAATTGTCTTTTTGTTCTTTCAGGTAAGTCTCCAGTGATTGGTTTCAAGGATGGGGCAGACTGAGGGCAGCCTCCTGTGGCCAAAGACAGAAACAATCTGGGATATCCTTTGTCTCGGAAATCCCTGACTCTTGGAGAAGAGGTTTGTGGTTTAATACTAACTGGGTTCATGAAAATAAGCCTGTCTTGAAGTGGGCTTCAAGATGAGATTGGAAATACTGAAGCTATGTGGTCTAGGTATCTTTAGGTGACAGGGAACTTTTGGTCTCAGGCAAAGGAAGAACAGAACCATTCTTCCCTGGCAGGATCTTCCCAACACCCCCCCCCAAAAATAACCCCAGTCCCAAGTCCTGGGCACTGAATACAGGGGATAAAGTCAGAGACAATGAAAGGCTCAAAGTCAGAGACCAGATAGACTGAGCGATAGAGAGATCGACTCAGAGATCTAGGAAATTAAAAAAAAAAAAAAAAAAGTCGACAGCCGCCGCCGCAGCCCCCTCTCCTGGCCCTCACCCGAAGCTCCAGCCCCTCTTCCCCTCCCTCTCCCCATCTTGCGCTCTTGCTCCCTCCCTCCTTCTCTCCCCCTCCCTTCCTCCATCCCTCCCTCCCTCTGTCCCGTCTAGCCTTCACCTCCCGCAGCAGGAGCCGTCTGCTCCTCTCGGGCTTGGGAGCTGCCCGCACTGCCCTGCTCTGCCCGACCTTGCCCTGCCCTGCCCTGCCCTGCCCAGCTCAGCCTTGCCCTGTCCTGCCAGGCCCTGGCTCGGGTCCGCTCGCCTCCTCTCTGTTCCCCGGGTCCCGTGGTGCTCGCCAGCCTGCCCGGCCTGCCCTGGGTTCGGCTCGGCTCGGCTCTGTCGGACGTTCAGTAGTCCGAGCCCGAATCTGCCTAAGAGGCTGAGGCACAGACGTTGGCAGAGAGGAAGGCAGGGCTGCTGCGGGCCTCGGGCCGGGCTCCGCTGGGGCCCCGTGAGGCCCCATGGGAGCGTGAGGAGCCCCGGGCCCGGCCCGACGGACAAACGGACGGAGTGACAGCCCAGGTAAGTACCCACCCGGGCTGCCCTAGGGCTGGAAGGGCGTGGCTTGGAGGGTCAGAAGGCATGGTCCGAGCCGGGTACGGGGAGGTTGCCACGCCTGACAGGGGCGCTGAGCATCTGTTCCGTTCCAACTGAGCGCCAGACAACTCGCACGCCAGGGTCCCTGGCCCAAGGATGGATTTTCCGATGGGTCATGGACGGGTCCTTCATTGTAGGAGTTGTCCCTTTCCAAGAGAGTGCCAAGCAACCTGGATGTCTGGGTCCTTGGTCATTGCAATGGGAAGAGGGGGAGGGAGAATACAGAGAGGGGGAGTCTTTGCTCCCGGACCACAAGTGTTTTTGCCTGGATAAGGAACCCAGTCAGTATAGGCTGCAGCCGGGGGAAGTTGGGATGGACAATGTGTAAGTGTTTGGGGTGGGGAGTCGCGAGGCTCTGGAGACTCCCCACGTCATCCTAAGCGCCCCGCAGCGCTGGTCCTCCCGCCCTCCCCGCTTTCAGCACATTTCTCCCGGCTGACACCGAGCCGAGCCGAGCCGACGGCGCGGAGCTTCGGAGAGTGAGTGGCTGGAAACTTTGTTGGAGAGAGGGAGGCAAAGAGAGGGGCGTCTGGAGCGGGGCCAGAGTGTAGGGGGGAGCTGGGTCTGGGGACAGAGAGCTGGAGAACAGGGCGAGGGCACGAGGAGTGGGGGGCCAACGAGAAGGGGATTTGGGCCTGGGGCCAAAGGCATGAGAAGCGGGGCCAGGGAGAGGGAGATCTAGATTTGGGGACAGAAAGACCTGTGAGGTCAGGAAATGGAGCTAGGGAAGAGCTTGCTGGGCCAGACACTGGAAGGGGTCACGAAAGGGGGATATGAAGAACTATGAGTAGGGAACCTGAGGGTTAGGTATCTTAAGAACTGGGAACCAGGAACAGGAGGTCTGGACAAGAGTTGGAGGGCAGGATGCAGGATGTGGGAAGAAGTAAACAGGTGAATGGCAAGGACCCCTCCCAAATGTAGCCCTCACCACTTAGGGTCAAATCAATGGTGAGCAAGAAAAAGGGGGTTTCCTCTTCTCCCATCCCAGAAGGAAGAGGAAGAGTAGAGTGTCCTGGTTTTCATGCCTTCAGGGATCAGACTAAGGGTGTAAGCATCTGCCTCTGAGAATCACACAGGCAACCAGGGCTCCTCTGTTCCTCTGTTTCCAGAGGTCCTGAGAGTGGTAGTTTACATGAAATGATCCCAGCTAGGGACATAGTGAATGAAGAGAACTAGTAGGGCAGCTAGGTCATGGGGCACTCTCTCCTAAAACTCTTGCCCCAGGCATAGGCAGGGGATCTTCTCATTTTCTTATATGGGTCTTAGCTTCAGTCTCTCTTGGTTGGCGCTGCTTTCCACTATTTCTCTCCCTGTTTCTTTCTATCTTTCTATTCATCTCTAGCTCTCTTCATCTGTCTTTCTGTTGTTCTGTGCTCCCCCCTTTCAGTCTGGGGCTCTCCAGCTGTTTTCCTGGTTTCAACCCACCACAGCTGGGTGGCTGTGGGTTCTATGGAATGTTGGGCTGCCTCCCCTTCCTCTCCAGTCTTGGGGTGAGACCCAGGCTAAAGACAGGAGGAAGGTGGAGACTCAGAGAACAGACAGAATGGAAGGCCAAAAGTTCTGTGGAGCTCAAAAGCTAAGCTAGGGGACCAACCTGGTTTAACATTAACTAGACTTGCAGGGAGCCTCAGAATCTATAGGCTTGTTTCAGGTCTGTCATGATGAATGAGTCTGGGGAGACGGGGAAAAGCATAGATCCCTCTGAGGTCATTTCATCCACCTCCTCGATGCCAAACTGAACTGAATCCAAACCAATTAAATATTCAGAGGAAAAAGAGGGTCTCCCAGTGATCCTGTTTCCTGTACCAGGTTGAACCATATGGAAGAAGCTGTGTGTGTGTGTGTGTGTGTGTGTGTGTGTGTGTGTGTAAGAAGAATTCTTTTCTCCAAATTCTTCCAAGGGGCTTGGCAAAGAGAAGGATGGGCAGGAGCTCTCAGAAAGGAGCTGGGGTCTATATCCTAAAGAAAGCAGGAGCTTGACCGCGGTAACTTCAGAGAGTCTGGTACCAGAAGAGCAATGTCAAGGCAAGGGATTTGGTTTGGAGATGGAACCCTATAAGGAAAGAAAAACAGGCTCAGATGTCCACTCAAAATCTCCCACAGACATACTGACAATGACCATCCAGGAACACCCACACACTCCTGGGTACAGCAGAGACACTCACATGTGCAGACACACACAAATCCTAACACCCAGACACACATACACTGAGCTCCTCATCTCCTATTTCAGTCCATCCATAGCAGTGAAAATGAGTGTTTCCTCTCTTTGGCCCAGAGGAGAGGGAAGGGGGAAAAAATGAAATGAATGTGTCTGTGAGGAAGGGGGAGGGGAAAGATCCCTAAATTGGTTTGTCAGCTTGAGGTCTAATTACTGCCAATCCTCCAGTCCTCCCTGCCTTCCTCCTGTCTTGGGAGCTAGATCCAGTGAGGCAAAGGCCTGAGGCCTCTTCCCAGCTTTTCTCTTGCAGTCCCAATTGACACTCAACTCCTAAAACCAGTTCAGAGTTGCTCCTCCAGTCCGATGGAGCACATGACCAGAGGAGAGGGTCCTAAGCCTCCCCTGAGCAAAGGTTCCATCACTCTTGGGAGATTCAGGCTATTCCCAGTTCTGGTCACCAGGATGGGCTGGGAGGGGAGAGCAGGAAAGAAGGCATTGTGTCTGGATTATCCCGATCTTAGAGGTCCCTTCAATGCTTCCTATGGTAGGGCTTATTGTCTTGCAGATCAGGTATGTAAGGGAAAGGAGTAGTTCTGGAGATGAAAGAGTCAGCACAGTGATAATAAGAGATGCATGTGTGAGGGAGCTAGCAGTAGCCATGTGCTATGTTTGTGTCAATCAGGTATGTAAGAGTGATGTGAGTGAATATGCATATTGGTTTGTTTCTGAGTGAATAGACATGAGAAAATGTGTCTGGGTGGGTACACACATGTGTGAGGGGAATCATTTTACATGTGTGTGTATGTATGTGTGTATATGTATGTACACTAAATAATTGCTTGTCAGTATGAATGTATATGTAATAATGTGAGTATACACTTATGCATTTACTTTTTCTATGGGCTTGACACATTTGAAAAAAGAGAAGCCCTGAATATTTTAGTCATTTGTGAATTTCCTGAGATTTGTCCTGATCATCAGTCTTTATGCCACAACTCATTTCTGGAGGATCAAAGTAACCAACAGGCAGAAGAGGGATGAAGAGAAGAAACGAATAGAGTCAGAGAGACAAAGGGTCAAAAGATAGAGGGAAAGAGAAAGAAAAACCTAACTAATGGCTCAGTATAAATTGACAT
>JAJPUD010003485.1:233198-246339 GCA_023553655.1 Myrmecobius fasciatus
AGAGAGAGAGAGAGAGAGTATGTGTTATGATGGGAAGCACTTTTGTCGCATCCCCCCCCCCAAAAAAATGAAATGATAATCCTGGGTCTCTGGGGGAGAAGCATACACAAGGAAGAAAATCAATATTTCATTCCTTTAAGGAAACAGGTTGACATGAAATAGTTTAAGACTTCCTGAGAGAACTCTCAGGCCAGAATAGACAGCCCCTGTCCTGGTCCCAATGAGATCATTCACTGAGCTTTTTCTGATAAGGGCCTTTGTCCCTCTGGGGAGGAGTGTATGGAAACTGCTCAGTTTCTGTTGCAAGGGGATTCCATCCTAGTAAGGACAAGGAGGTCCCTTCCATATAAAAAGATTTTCAGGGAAAATTTTCCAGCCTCCTTCTCCCTCCCTCCCCTGCTTCCTCCTGCTTATCCTGCCATTCTAGCAGCTTCTTGTTTCTGCAAGCCATCCAGCCTCCAGCCCTCCCCCTAAGGTGTCTGAGCAGGTGAAGCTGGCCCTAGTTGTGGGGAGGGTTTCCTCACCAGGTCATTGATTTGCATTGGCTTGAGTGGAAGGGAGGCCCCAGGCTAAACAGCCTCGCGTGGGCACTTGGAGCAAGGCCAGTTCAGGAGACTTGGACTCATGTAAAACATTCTTTTCATATTTCCTGGAGCACAGCAAATCCAGGCGACTTACTGCGGGAATGCAGTGGGAATGTCCCCAAGTGGCCTCCTGAGCTTGAGTTGGGGGTAGAGAGGGGGAGGGAGCTGAGAAAGGGAGGTAGAATAGTGGTAAGGCTGGAGCCCTGAAATCAGAAGGGGAAGTGAGATCTCAGCACCATCTCCTTTCCTTCATCAACCTCTTAAATTCATCTCTTAAGGATGGAGATACTGTTCTATCAGGGAAGTTGGGGGGAAGGGGGCTATTTCTTTACTTATGAGAAGAAATGATCCTGGAAAAGGATGTTTGAGGAGAGGGAAATGAGTTTGGAGAGGATATTAACTAGAAAGAAGGGAAACTTCTAAATGTAAGCTCATTGAAGTCAGGGATCATGTTGAATCTCAAGTGTGGGTCTCTTTCAGCTAAGGAGTACAGTAGCCTATATACAGTAGGTACTTAATAAATGTTAGTTTACTGAGGATCTGGATTCAAGTTCAGGCTCTTATTATTACAACCTGTGTGATCTTAGGCAAGTGACTTCCTTGGGCTTCAGTTTCCTCCTCTATAATGGTCTCTGAGATGACTTCCAACTTAAGATCTCAAATATTCTGGCTAGCCAAGGGTTACAAATTAATGTCTAAGGCAGGATCTTTCCTGACCTCAAAGCCAATTCCCTAATCGCTCCACTTTGCTGGCTACCTGATAGTTATTCATCCTCATTTCCTCAAACACTTTGGTGGATTGTTCAGAGGGAGGCCTGAGGAGGAGAAACCTGGGAGTGCTGTAAGGATCAGAGAAAATCTTGCCACAAGAAGAGTTCTGTTCAATTGGGACTTACTGGATGAGTAGTGGGCAATGGGTGTGGTCCTCTCCTGACCCAGGGGTGGACTAGGAATGAAGGAAAAAAGAAACTTCTGCCCCTCCTTGCCCTTGCCCCTCCCCCAGGTTAAAGGGAGTCAGGGCTGAGGACAATGCCCTCCATTGTGGCCAGCCTGGAGTGCTAAGGAGATGCCTGCTGCCTGTTTAGCATGAGGGAGGGTGATAGTGAGGTACCTCAATCAGTGCCCTGGGCCTCCTGGGGTGGAAATGGGAGTCCCACTGGGACTCTTGTAGCCCAGATCAGGAAATGCTAGTGCAGGAAATGCTTGTGGTCTTGGGACTGAAGCAGCTACTGAGCTCTTGAATAGGGCCTCAGGGATGGGAAGGGGACCAGAACTTTTGATACTTCTCTTTTCTGCTGCAGTCTGCTCCCATTCTACCCGGACCAAGGTGAGCTAGGTCCTTCAAGAGGTCACTCAGCTTCATCTCCCATTAGGTTTTCACTGGACAACTGAAAAACTGGCAGGCAGTCAGTATATATGCTCACTGGGAATGGAGGGGAGAGGCTTCCATCCATCACAGCCCCTGAAACTTCTTTCCACTCCCCAAAAGGGAGCCACATGCTGAGAACATTCAGTCAGAAAGAATGTCAGACCAACACACACAGATACTGCCTGAGAGATTCACACTGACGGTTATAACAATTTTGCCAAATCTGTGATTTCATCTGGGAGTGAGCTCCCAGGCTCTCTCATTTCAGGTCAGCCTTTTATTTGCCACATGTAGTCTTAGAGAGGCCCTGGGATTCTAAGAGGTTAAGTGTTTTATTCAGGCTTCCACACCAGGGTACATTCAAAATGGACTTGAATTCACCCAACTTCTGCCCAAAGATATTCACAAACCTGGAGACACAGGCAAAACACATGCACACAGATCCAGGCAACCCAACCCAACCACGTACAGAGACAACAACAACCACAAAATTTGTATGTAGGATTCAAATTCAAGGCTTCCTAACTCCAAATCAAACATTCCCTATAATACTACTTAGCTGCCTGGAATAATAATAGCTAGTATTTACATGACACTTAAGGCTTATGAAGTATTTTACAACTTAGCCCATTTGATCTGTTGTTCAGTTGTTTTTTAGTCATAACTGACTCTTCTTGACCCATTTGAGGTTTTTCTGGCAAAGATATTGGAGTGGTTTGCCATTTCCTTCTCCAGTTCATTTTACAAATGAGGGAACTGAGGCAAACAGGTTAAGTGACTTTCCCAAGGACACACAGCTAGTAGAAGAAGAGACTTTCCTTCCCCACCAGCACCATCCCATTTCACACATAGGGAAACCCATCTGTTAGAGCTGTTAAGAGCTGCTCAACTGCTGGTGCTCCTCTAAATTGTTGCCCCTAGGACTCCCTGCCCCCAGGCTCTGGATGAGGGCTCCCTGGGGTCTTTGTCTCTGTGGCTTTCATTGGAGAGGTATTTCATCTGAAAATCTGGAATGATCTGGGTCTGAGAAGCACTGGGAGAAAGGGGAAAGGGTAGACCTGACTGGCTCTATGTAAGTTCATAATTGTCTCCTCAGAATGTTGGGTAGTCATCTTCCTGGTTCCCATAACAGAAAATGATACCAGAGTCAGAGTCCCTAGGAAGACCTCAGATCTCTGAGAACCACTATCCTTAATATTTTCAGGTTGCCCATATTTTCTTTATGCCCCAAAGGGACAAAAAAACCTGTCACTAATGCCCACCTGGAGTTGGGGCCTTAAGATAAGTCTTCTGCTTAGGATTTAGGCTGAGAGAGGAAACATTCTTTGTAGAACCAGAATCCTTAGTGAATTTTCTGAGACAGAATTTTATAGACTATGTATACTCTCTCCCCCCTACTTTCTTTTTCCTTCCCCTTCTCAGTTCTTAAACTTAGCCCTATTATTGCTCTAGCAAAAATATTTAGCAGCAGTCTATAGTGTTGGGGCTAAAGGGAACTGGGAAGGTTGGTAAGGGATAAGAGATGGTTGGAGTGAAGTCAATTCAATTTCATTCAACAAGTACTGGATAGAGTACTGGATTTAGAATCAGAAAGACCTTGATTCAAACCTTTTCCTAACTACCTCTGTGGCCAAGCCACTTAATCTTTCTGGTGTCTCAGTTTATTCATTTATAGAATGCTGATAATAATATCTATTTTATAGGGATGCAGTGAAGTTCAAATGAGAGAAGCACTTTGCAAACTTTGGCTATTTAAACTTCAGATGCTGTTTTTATTTCTTATTTTTTAATTGAATCTACAATCTCATCAGTGTTGGGAGTAACCAGAGGGAAAAAAATCTCTTTTCTGAAGCAATTGTATATCTGCCTTGAAACACTGAAAGATTCTGATTCTGGGACCTTATCCACTCTTCCATTTTGCTCCTCAATGTTAATTATTGTCCTCCTCCTCTTCCTCATCATCACTAAGTTATTTTATTTATTTATTTATTTATTTTTTACTGAGGAAATCGGGACTAAGTGACTTGCCCAGAGTCCCACAGCTAGGAAGTGTAAATAAATGTCTGAGGTAAGATTTGAGCTCAAGTCCTCCTGACTTCAGGGCTGGTGCTCTACCCACTGTGCCACCTAGCTGCCCCATCACTAAGTTATTACAGTGTGAATGGCACTGTGCTTGTGCTTGGGTACTAGGGGAGATACAAAATTTAGGTCAACCGTCATCCCTGCCCTCATGGAATTGACAGTTCAGTAGGGGAAATTCAGGTTATCTTTGTCATACAGTATTGCCTGATGGGGGAATTTTAGTTTCAAAGCAAAATTTTGGTGAAGTCCAAGCAGGGAAAGACTTCCTAGAAGAAGTGGTATCTGAATTGGGTTTTTAGAGAATAGGCTAAATGTCGATAGTCCAATAGAATGAAGACTGTAAGGGCAAAGAACTTTTTCCTTTGAGTCTTTTTAGTAACTTGGTGGCTGCTTAATAAATGTATGTGGATTTGAATCGAAAGGAGTGGGAAGGGCATTCCAGGCTTAGGGAACAGACAGAGTGGGGGTGATGGTGGTGTGTGTGGGGGGTGGGTGGGTATTGGCTGCTCCATAGTTTTCAGGGAGGGGAGAGGAAGGGAAGGGTGGAAGGTGGAGTAGAAGAAAGTTTCTGGGGACGGGTGGGGAGCAGCCCCGCCGCTCCGGAACAAACCCACAGAGCTGTGGGCCCAGGCTGTTGAGGGCTTCTGGCAGCCAGTGACTAGGGGAATGGAACCGTCAGAGTTTCCATGTGAACAGATGGAGGGCTGGGGAGAGAGTGGCAAAGTTCTGGCAGAGACTCCCTGCAGGAGAAGACTACCCACCCACCCCCTCCAAAATCTTGGATTCGATCTGGATTTTTGGAAGGGTTCGAGTGGGAGGAAAAGACTTTCCTTCTGGAGAGAAAAGTCATATGTCTCCGAAGTAACTTTAAAACTGCTGGTAATGAAGCAGAAAGATGTCTCCCCAACTTAAGTTTCTAGAGACTCCCAGAATCTTCAGGCTATTCCTGCTTCTGAACCCCAGTGCTTGGGATGATGGAGGAAGGAAGCTTCTGGGGAAAGGGAGAAGTTTGTTCTGCTTTGGGGTGTTGGAACTGGAAGGCAGAAGTCCCCTCACCCCTCGGTCTTCATTCCCCTTCCTGCCTTCCTCTGTTCTCAGGGCCAAGGACCGGTGACATCTCTGCGAAGAGTACCCCAATTTAAAGGTATGTACTAGCTAGTCTTGGCTCGCTTCTCCATGGTCACTCCCTTCTATCGTACCCGAGGCCTGTACTCCCTGCAGTCTAACCACACTCCCTCCCCAGCAGGGAAAGCTGCACCGCACGCTTGGTTTCCCGGTGACCACTCTGCGCTTAGCTGGCGAGCGCAGGACGCAGGCGCTGGCTCGGCGCTCCGCGGTGCCCCCGCCCCCTCACTGTTGACGGCGGTTTGAATGGAAACCCAGCTCGGAAGCAGCTTTTTCTCATTTGTAAACTATTTCCCAACCGCCTCCTTGGCAGCGGATCCCCTTGATTCGGCTCGGCTCGGCTCGGCTCGGCTCTTCCTGGGTCTGGCCTCCTTCTAGGCTCCAGGATCCGAGCCTCCAGCTCCCCGAGTCCGGGGCCTGGGATCCCAAGCCGGCTGCAGAAAGACGCTAGAATCCGTATTCCAAGGCTCCAGATCCCGTATAGCCTCTCTCAATTTAGGGGTTGCTTTTTTTAGGGTTTGGGGTTTTTTTGGGGGGGAGAAAGGAAGAAGAAAGGAGATGTAAGTGCAAAAGGCTTCCCCAAGCTACTGAGGCATCTCGGAGATTGATCCCCAATTTCGGAAACCAGAACCCTAAGCAGCCTGCGCAGAAGCTCCGGCCTCCCTGGGGAGCTTGCGGATCCCTGAGTAGACAGAAAGGCTTGGGCACTCCCTCCCCAAGGAGCATTTGGCAGGTGGTTTCTCCCCACCTCTGACCCTAGACTGCCCCCTTCCGGCCAACTCAGTTCAAGTTCTCCCCTTCTGCATCTTCGGCCGACCCCGGACCTGCACCCTGGAACTACTAGAGGCTACCTCTCTCTCTCTTCTAGCTCCTGCTTGGCTGCTTCTTCTTAATTTTTCCTTTTTTTTTTCCTTCTTGAAATGGTGCTCTTCCAAATATAAATATAAATTATATTTATATGAATAAATATAAGTGCTCTTGGAGAGCCTAGTCCAAAAACTGAGAATTGAGGGGAAAGAAAGATCTACAGATTTTCCTTTCTCTTGTTCCTTGCAAGACTGGATGCTTCTCAAAGGCCCTGACAGCATCTATATACCTCCTGCTGTTAGGAGTCTATCCAGATACATAGTTGCCCAATAATTGCTCTTAGGCGTTCCTTGCTTATCCAGATCCTTTGCTTCTAAAATTCTACTGTAGATTGGAAGTCTGGGAACTATTAGAAGGTCTCAGAGGGAGGCAAGAGCCTAAAACCTTTAGGGGGGAGAATTTGTCATGGAATGGAGAGATGGAGCTGGAGATAAGGAAGAGCTAGAAAGAAAGAATCTATTTGAAGTCTCTCCAGAGTTGGTAGTAGGAGCATCCTTCTCCCAGGGGCAGATTGCAGAAGAGCAATAATTTTATTTACATATCCTTTGAACAAGGGCCCTAAAGGGGTCCCATTCTTAACTATATGTGGGATGGACTAAGCTTCCAGATTTGGTTCAGCCAGAGGCCTCACACCTCAAAGCCCTGCTGAAAGGAGGCATGAAACCCCACTTAACTCCCTACCCATAGCTAAGGTATTCTAGGCTATGCCATCAACCTAGAGAACAGGTAGAAACCCTCATTTCTGCTTTTGTTGGGCAAATAAGATTTATGAAACAATTAGGGAACCCTGAGGGGTGTCAATACATAAGATAAATGTCCCGAGAATTCAAGAATTGAGTGATTAGTATGGACCTCAATATTCAGGGAGGACCTTTAGGAGAAGGAGGAGGGAGCATGTGAGCAAGGTCTTGAAAATAGAAATGATGAAATACTTAGATTGGGAGGGACCATAGGTATTTACCTCCCATAGCCTTCTTGCCTCTGGGCTAGACCTTCCTGGAATGAATAACAGTAATAAGAACAATAATCCCTTATATTTGTACTGAGCTTTATAGCTTACAAAGTATTTTCCTGACCCGAGCCTGGGGCTAGGCTAGGTAGGCAGGGGCTTAGGGTGAAAATGAGAAGAGAAATAGCACTTTTTTAAAATAAGACTTTGATGAATTCACATATTTTTAATGCCAGCTAATTCTAGGCTACATGGCTTATAATATTGGGATGATAATGGCTAGAATGTTGGATTCAAGGTCAGGAGGACCTAAATTCAAATCCCATGCAGATAGTGGCTAGCTACAGTGCCCTACAAAAAAATGTTTAACCTCTTCAGTGCCTCATCTTCCTCCTTTGTGAAATGGGAATAATAGCACCTCGTTCACAAGGCTCAAATGAAATGATAGATGAAAAACATTTTGCAAATCCTAAAGCTCTATATAAATAAAAAGGATCATTTCCTTATTAAAGAACATGACTTAGGAAAAAGACTAGGAAGATGTTTGAGTTACATAAGGGGTAAGTAATATGTACTACAAGTGGTATTTGGTTCTAGGTTTTACAGTAGGTTTGTCTAAATTCTTTTTTGTTTTTTTTTTGATGCCATAAAGTTTTAAGTGATTTACCCAAGATCACACAGAGTGTCTAAGGCTAGATTTGAACTCAATCCTCCTGACTCCATGACTAGTGCCTTAAGCACTAGACCACCTAAATGCTCCCAATAGCTTTAACTTCAAAACTAAAAGGAATCTTAAAATTGAGCTAGCACTCTTGTTTTATTTTTTAAATTAATTTGTATTTTTAATTTTTTGTGTCATATTCATTTCGAAATATATCCTTCTACCATTCCTTCCAATTGAACCTTCAACAAAGAAGGAAAAAGAAGAGGGAAAACAGTTCATAAAAGCAAATCAACAAAAGAGCAATCAAGTCTGGCATTATATATACTGCTCCATATCCATAATCCCACACCTCTGCAAAGGAAGGAACATTTTCATCTCCTTTTCTTTGAGGCCATACTTGGTCCTTAGAATTTCATAGCATTGTTTTGATTGTTTTGTTGTAATATATTCACATGTTTATTGCTTTAGCTACTTCTCTTGGCATCAGTTTATATAAGTTTTCCATGTATCATATTTATTGTTTCTTACAGCTCAGTAAAATTCCATTACATTTATGTACTGAAACATTTTTTAGCCATTTCTGTATAGATGGACATCTTCTCTGTAGTTCTTTGCTATTACAAAAAGAAAATATGCTGCTAAAAATATTCTGGTGTATATGAGATCTTTCTTTCTGTCTTTGGCCTTCAGAGAGATATGGCTTACAATAGCATGGCTAGATTAAAGGAATGGCCATTTTAGTTACTTTTTAGTATAATTACAAATTGTTTTCCAGAATGGGGGGATTAATTCAAGTGACTTTTGTTATCTTTGCCAACTTGCTGGATATGAGGTAAACTCTTAGAGTTACTTGGACTTTCATTTTTCTCATCTTATTAGTTATTTGAACTTTTACATGGGTGCTTAAAGTTTGTAAATTTTGGGGGGAACTTGTATTTATATTTTTGATCATTTATCTATTGGGGTTTTGGTTACATATTTGTGTTATTTCTTTCATATATCTTCTCAGAGATATTTGATGCAAATATTTTTTTCCAGGCTACCACTTCTAAAAATCTCATCTTAATGTGGAGGCAGCCAAAGCTTGGAGAGAGGGAAATGAAGTTGGACCAAGAGACAAAGACTCCAAGTCTTAACCTATTTCTACTATACCAAGCTATTATTTTATAAGAAGCCAAGTTGTAGGAGTAAGGAGGAGGTGGGGGAGTGTAGAACCTCCAGGGACAGTCACACGCAGAGAGTCACAACTTCAAACTATCTGGAATGCAAAATGCCTTGTTCTCTCATACTTTCACATACTCTCTCGGTTGACCCTCAAAAAGATGCTCTCCATACTGTATTATTTTTTCATTTATATATGGAAAAGCAATGGCTCAAAAAGGGAGGAAGTGACTTGCTCACGACTAGGAAAGTAGTGCATCTGGGACTAACCTAGATCTCTCCTGTCCTCTAGATCAGAACTAAGACAAAGAACTAATACCTGAAAGGGATGGAGCAAGAGAATTTAAGGTTGATCAGAAGGGAGAATTTCCTAGTCTTTGGGAAAGAATTTAATGGAAATGAGACAGCTATATATGACATTGGGGCAGGTGAGGTAGGGAGGTCATAAAATCTTTAATTGTGGGCTGTCCTACCTAGTGGCAGAAGGATGGCTCAGATCACCTCAGAAAAGCCCCATTAGAAGGATGATCTTGGAAAGCCAGGGGGCTGGACTGAGAAGTGTTCTGGGGTGATCAAGTTGCCTTTAGGCTTCTTGACAGCTCCTTATTAGAGTCTGGCTCTGATTTATGCCTCACTTGATGAACCTTTGATAAAGACCTTGGGGGTGGAGGAGGGGAATGGGGGGTGGGGGGAGGGGTGGGGAGAGGGGTGGGGGGAGGTGAAGGAGAGATCAAAAGATCCAGTAGAACTTTGGCTGAGTTCAAGCTGGTTACTGAGGAAAAAAATAACAAAGCCAGACCTCAATCCAACCCAATCCTCAAACTGAGGAGCAGTAGTTATAATCCTTGAGTTATTCTGACAGTAGTCAGGAGGCTCAGTACTGCCCATACTCTTAGCGGCTCACTTTAGGATAATGAGTGATGAGCAGCAGTAGATTATAGAATGTTATATCAAGAAGGGACTTTAGAGATTAGATAATCCAACTGCTTCTTCACCCCTCTGTATAGAAGGGGACAGAAAGGGGGAAAAGGTTTTTTCCAAGTTTACACAGCAAATTACTAGCCACATCTGGATCCAGACTTCCAGGCCAGGGCTTCAAGCTTGGTTCTTAAACTGGGTTCTGTGAACTTTAAGAAAAAAAAATTGCTAATTGCATTTCAATACAATTGTTACAAGGCTATTAAGAGTTTGGACTGCACTAAAACTTTTGGGACATCCAATATTATTTTCTTTCATAATCCAATGTAGATTGTTATACATTTAAATCATTCTGAGGGCTCTACAACACCAAAAACTACTAGAGACCAGTGCCTTAGCGGATGGAAGAAAGGGGACCTAATGTCAGTCGTGGGGTGTCTATTGGAAATGTCCCTTCTGGGAATTCAAGGCCTATTTTTCTTGGAGATAGAAGGAGGATCCTGGAGAGGAACCCTTGAAGAAGAGCCAAAGCTCCCAGGCTTTGGGAACAAAGAGTCTGACCCCTCCATACCATCTCTGACAGAGAATCAGTCGGCATTTCCTTGAATATCTTTAATGACATTATTATGCATCCTTGGTGGGACAGTTCTGATTGGAAATTGTTTTGGTTTTAGTTTTGATGCCTTTTTTTTTCCCACAATAATGATAATGGATAAAACCCACCCACACACACCCACACCCACACCCCCACACCCACCCACACACACATCCACATCAAGTTCTGAAATAAAAGCCCTAAATTGAGGAATAAAGCATCTTTAATGAAGATAACCAGGGAGCAAACCTGCCACCCTGTGGAATGGCCAGTGGATTTCCAACCAAAGAGACCCATGAAAAAGTTTTCATATTTTAGAAGAAGGGGAGGAGACAGTATGAGATAGCAAGGCCTGGTCATGAGATCCCAATGGTCCTTGGCAATCCCAGCAAGGGAAAGTTACTTAATTCTGGCTGTTTTGCCCTTTGTTCCATGAATCTCAATGGAAGAGAAAAAGGACGAAAGTCACTAAGTTCCAGCTTGATCTATGCTCCTTACAAATCAAAATCCCTAGGTGGATGAGTAGGAACATAGAATGGGTTCAAGTATCTTAGGGGCAGCTAGGTGGCGCAGTGGATAGGGCACCAGCCCTGAAGTCAGGAGGACCTGGGTTCAAATGTGATCTCAGACACTTAACATTCCCTAGCTGTGTGATCCTGGGCAAGTCACTTAACCCCAATTGCCCCAGCCCAAAAAAAAAAAATATATCTTAAAAGTAGGAATGCAAAGACATCACTGAAACCCTAACATTATTAGGATCATTTGAGGGAGTGGCAGTTCATATCACATTTAGTATTAAGAATTTCTGTTCTTATATTACCAATTTTCTGTTATCCCATATATAGTTAGCAAAGCATTTTCGGTATATTATCTGATATCTACAATATCCTTGTGAAATAAGTACTATTATTCCAGTTTTAAAGGAGAGCAAAGCAAGCCTGAGAGGAATTTAATCACTTATCCTTTGAGTAAGTTCCTGAGACAGTATTTGCATTCAGATCTTTCTGACTTCAAGTCAAACATCCTAGCCACTACACTAAGCTGCCTCCCATTCATTTCTTACCTGTTTTCTGCTTCCATACCCATCAAGCTATCCCTTTAACAACAAAAACAAAAACAAAAACAAAAAAACCTAATCCCTCAACCATTTCTGATAACATAGGAAATATTTCATACATGCAATTCCCTACTCTCCACTGAAAAGAGAGAAGGGTATTCTCTTCTGAGCCTAACCTTTATCATTATAATTACACATCATTCAGCTTAAGCTCTTGTTTTGGTTTTTTGTCTTCATTATACATATTGGTTTCTGATTGTTTAAATTTACTCTGCATCAATTTATATCTTCCCATGTTTCTCTGAATTTCTCATATTTGTTATTTCTTATGGTTCAATAATACTATATCTTATTCAGGTACACAATTTCCCTAACCACTGACCTACATACATTTTTGTTTGTTTCTAGTTTTTTGACATGGTAAAAAGTACTGCTGTGAATATATTTTGTTTATATGAGACTTTTCTTTCAGTCTTTGACTTCTTTGAGATATGTCACTAACAATAAGAGCTTATTCCTCCATACCCTTGATTGGACAGTTCTGATTGATGGGAAGTAGTCACTTTTTTGAGAGAGGGAGGTATAATTCCTATTTGTTTTGCCAAATTGCCAGGTCAATTCAAGCCCCTTCAACAGTGTATAATGTGCCTGCTTTCTCACAACCCCTCCAACATTCACTATTATCTTTGTCAATTAGTTGGTTATAACAGCTCAGTATTTTATGTTTCATTTCTTTTACTAATAGTTTAGAGCAGTAAGTCTAATGCATGTGTTTTTTTTTTAAAGAACTATATATTAATATCTTTTGACCACTTATGCACTGGGGAATAACTCTTGGTCTTTATACATTGGATTAATTCCCTATATATGTTGCATAACAGACTTTACATAATATAAAGCATTTTACCAGTCATTATTTTTCCTTCTTATTCTACCTATGCTGATTTTGTTCACGTGACAGTTTGTTTTTGAAAATTCAAATAGACATTACTTAGTGTAACTTTTGTGATCTCGGTTAAAATTCTTCCTCTAGCCATAGTTGCAAAAGGTACCCTCAATCCACTTAGATTTTTTTTTTTATGATGTAAACCTTTACATTTAAGTTGACTATCATTTTGGAATCTATATGGTTTAAGATTTTTGCATGAACATATTTTATGCCAAGCTACTTTCCACTTTTTCCAGTAGTTTTTGTCAGATAGGCAGTCTTTCCTCAAGAAACATTTTGTTACTATATTCTTCCTTATATAAAAATTAAATAGTTTCTTTAACATTGTATCCCACTCCTCCAGAGTGTTCCTAGTTTTGCCCTTTGGGGTCAAACAGAACAAGACTAATATACCTCTTCCATATGACTGACCATATAATTGAAGTCAGCAATTGTGTTTCCCCGAAAGCTTCTCTTCTCCAAGTCAAATATTCTCATTCCTTTCCATTTTTCTTCATAGGCCATGGTTGTTTTAAATTCCCTCACCATCCTGGACATGCTCCAGCTTGTCAATGTTCTTCCTAAATGTTGACCCCAGAGATACCCACAATCCTGCAGATGTGCTCTGCCTAAAGCAAAGACAGCAGGACTATCATCTTCCTTGCTCTGGATATTAGGTTTTTTCTTTCTGTAGAAGGAGCTAAGGATTGGGCTGCCTATGTATACATGGATCCTACTTCTGATTCTATCAGCTCCCTTCCAACCTCACATACCTACCTTGTTAGCCACCACCACCACCCCAATTGAAAAGGTAGGAATCAGAGGTCTAGAAACTGTTTTTT
>JAJPUD010003486.1:19141-69261 GCA_023553655.1 Myrmecobius fasciatus
GGAAGAAATGAAGGAAGAATGAAATCAGAGTTCTTGAAGGAAAATGTAGAAGAAGAAAAAATGGAAAACTTTATCCAAGGTACAGTTTTGGAAAGGGATGTCTGCTGTTCTGGACAAAAATCACCTGGTGATTCTAGACCTGATCCTTTTGGGGAGTGACAATAAAGTCCAGACTTGGATGGATAAATCTCCTATTCCATCCTAAGGACTGGTGGGGACATAGGAGGCTGTTTATAAGAGGAATGAGAGTACTGTTTTTAAAAAGATTAAAAAATAAAGAAGTCCAAGAAGTCCTACCAAATTCCTTATATGACACAACTATTGTTTTGATGTCTAAACCAGGGACAGCAAAAACAGAAAAAGAAAAGTATAAATATCCAAATGAATATATTTTAAATAAAAGACTAACAAGGAGATTACACAATGTATCACTATGACTAGGTAAGATTTATACCAAGAATGCAGGGCTGGTTCAATATTTGGAAAACAAAAAACATCCATATGAATAATAAAAAAATCATGGTTATATTAATTCATGCAGAAAAAGCTTTTGAAAAAGTACAACATTCATTCCTACTAAAAAATAAACATTAAAAGCATGGGAATAAATAGAGCCTTTCTTAGAACATTGAGTAGTATCTATTTAAAACCAAGAATAAACGTTATCTTCCAGAAGGGAGCAGATATCAAGAGTGAACGCTGTCCTGATTTGGCCATTGGTAACTTTAGGGAGATCAGCTTCAGTTGAGTGATGAAATCAAGTCAGGCTGCAAAGGGTTAAAGACTGATTGAACTGAGAGGAAGAGGATGAAGTTTTCCCAAAAGTTTGGCCATCAGAGGGAGGAGAGACATGGAACAATAGCTTGAGGAATTGTTAAGAGTTGAAGGTTTTTTTTCCTAAGGCATTAAGCTCAGTTCTTGGTGACTTCAGGCCCAGCATTCTCACCATTGTGTCACCTACCTGTCCTTGGAAGTTTCCTGACTTGACCAAGATCTTATGGGTAATCAGCATCAGATGTGGGATTTAAACCTTAGTTCTTAGATCCAGGAACCAGAGTTTTTTTCCTCTCTCTCCTGGCTACCTTTTCTCACCTTAGAGATAGGACCAGTCCTTTCCCAATAACTGGTAAACAATTCATCAGACAAACCAACCAGGGCAGAAAGACAAAGATCAGGAAGCGGGGAAGGCTGAGCGCCCAGAGATGGGTGTCAGAGAGCTTTTTACAGCACTTATTCTGGAGTCAGGTCCCATCAGTTTAGGAGAGTTGATTGTTAAATATTCAAAAGTGAATGTTTACCTTTAGAAAATTGACAGTGGCAATTAGGTGGTGTAGTGGATAGAGCACCAGCCCTGAAATCAGGAGGTCCTGAGTTTAAATCTGGTCTCAGACATTTAACACCTCCTAGTGCTGTGACCCAACAAAGGTTATCAATTTGTATAGCCTTTTGTTGATTGTATAGACCTAAGACAGTGATAAAGAAAATGTCAATAATGCAATTTAAACTTAAAAGTATGTTTTGGGTATATTTCCTCTGCTCCAGAGATCTAGTTGTTAAATATTCATCAGTGTACTTATATCTGAAGGGATGAAAGAAGTGACTGGTGAGATTCAGAAGATTTAGGAGAACCGATAAAAAAGTGCCTTTTTCATCTCTGCGGCCAGGGGCCCTTCGAAGGAGTAAGAGGCTATTATCTAGGGTCACAGGGACCATCCAAGGACCCCCATCTAGAGAAAACTAAGAAGCAGAAGCTATTCTGTTCTCTTCTATTCTCTTATACTGGCATTAGGACTTAGTTTCCATTGATTTGATCAAAGGCCAGGGGGTGAGGGTATGCTGGGGGGCTGGGACAGGGACAGTATCAGTGATCCCACCCCTTGTACCCACAATGAGAGTACTGTGTTGTTATCCCTTGCTGGATATTTTTTCACAAACATCCTGTTTGGCAGCCTTCCTAGCATGGAGAGCTTGCCCCAAGTTCCTGGTCACCTCCTTCCCATCAGATTCCTGGGCTTCTGCCCTCCAGTTGTGCTTTAATGAATTGTATTCCTTTCTTTTTTTTTTCTGAGGCAATTGGGGTTAAGTGACTTGCCCAGGGTCACACAGCTAAGTATTCTTAAGTGTCTGAGGCCACATTTGAACACAAGTCCTCCTGACTAAAGGGCTGGTGCTTTATCCACTGGGCTACCTAGTCATCCCTTGTTCGTTTCTTAATGTTCTCTAGCCCAGGGTTCATGTTTCTCTGAGGTTGGAAGGTTTATGCACAAGTCTAGAAGGAGGGTAGTGAAGAGGTTGTTAGTCCCATTTTATGGAGAAGGATAGTTAAGCTCAGAATGGTTACAAGACCTTCCTAAGATCACACAGCCAGTAAATTTTAGATGCAGGATTTGCCCCTTGTGACTTGCCTCCACATTAGGCACCAAAGATTCCCTAAGAAAATCTCCCCTGTAGAAACACAACTGAGAAATGAATGATTTAAAGAGCAGCCTGGACCAAATCAGTTCCTTGTGTAGAAGGAGGGGTTGGATTTCATGATTTCCATTCACCTTTCCCAGGACAGCTAGGTAGAGCAGTAAATACAGCACTGGGTCTGGAGTCAGCAAAATAACACATTGTTGTGAGTTTAAACCTTATCATATATTGCATGACTCTGGGCAAGTCCCTTTACCCTATCTGCCTCAGTTTCCTCATCTGACAAATGAGGGGGAGAAGGAAATGCTCAGCTTTTTGCTAAGAAAACCCCAAACAGGGTCATTGGAGGGTCTGAAGTTATTGAACAAATTCTTCATCTATCAGATGAATATGTTGGATTTCATGACCTTTCATAACTTTTTAAATAGTATCTTCTAAGTATAGCTTCTTCCTCACAGTAGAGTGTTACTTCTATATGCTATTCTGTGCCTTTCAAGGAATGAACCCCTTACCCCCAACACCCACCTCCTTCATACACCCACCCTCAGGAGCAGACTCGATGAAACAGCCTTGAGTTCCTGCTCTCAAAAAGCAAGGTCATCAATCTGTGGGTCTGGAGTAAGATGTCCCCTTGAGTCAGCAATAGTCTGATGCCCCTGTTTCCCACAATTACCTCATCCTTAGGAGGACATCTGTTAATGTCCGATGGGGGCCAGAATTCACTTACCACAGATCTCACAGAGGTGAGTCAGGAAGAGGGAAAAGAGGAGAAAGCCCACTGGGAGCAGCCATTGGGAGACCCTCATCTCTCTACTTGTGGTCTCTTCTTCCTCCTCCACTGCTCTGGATTACAAAGTCTGAGTCTGGGTATTTATTGGGCAATGAGTAGAGAATGACTGGTGCTCCTCCCCTACATTGCCTCACTCCTTTCTGTCGCACAGAAGTTGAGCAAAGGCCAGGAGGATGGCTGTGCTGGACAGCTCTTGGGCAGTTATTTGCCTAGAAATGAGTCAGGAAAGGGGCATGGAGTTCAACTTTCCCTGGAACTTGGGACTTGCTGTAGTCTACTCATGTCTACCATATGTTAACTGACAATCAGTTTATTATTGAATGTGGGCTTAGTCTTCACTTCCAGGTCTTCCCAACATTGCCCTCTAGGGAACCATTCTTCACCACAGTCATGAGACCCTCGATCGAGAGCTGCCATGGTTGGTAGAGTTCCATCCCTCAATGATTAGCATGGGCTAGTGACTAGAATTCTATGTGTTTTACAATCTCTTCATCTATAAAATGGACATGGTAGAATCACTTGTCTCACAAAGTAATCACAAGAACCGAATGAGATATTTATAAATTGCTAATTAAAGCTAGATATCAGCATTTAGTCTAAGGTTCTCATTTTATAAGAAAGGAAACTAAGATAACTTTGTTACCCTATTGCTTTTCATGTTACCTGGGATCTAGTTGGAGCTTAATTGTCGATTGATTATTTCCCTATTTGACTAAAACTGTGCCATCAGTCCTCCTGCCCTCAGCCTCTCCTGTGGGATCTGTCCCCTCCTCTGTAGCATTTCATCTCATTTCCTCTGCTTCATCACTGATTCTCAGGGGAAAGCAAGAACATGTTATCTCTCCACCATGCCCAGTAGACAAGTGGGACTGGACTATGATAATTGGTGTAAATCACAAGACATTCAGTAGTGTAGGCCAAATAATAGTAAATTAGTAAAATAGTAAAAAAATTAGTTGGACTGCCTTTGTCAGTCAGCATGAAGGGCAAGAATATGCATTTAGATATTTATTAAATAGTTCTAATTGTATATTGTGCAGTGGATACAGAGTCAATCTCAGAATAAGGAAGATTTAAGTCAAGTCTTTGACACACACTGTCACAGTAGGTGCCCCTAGGCATGTCAATTGATTTGTCAGTGCCCCAGGCTGCTCTCTAAGACTAAAAGTTGAACATGTGCCCATCTGCCTTGGTAGGCGGAATTTGGAGCTCCCTACTCCAAAGAAAACTCGTGTTCGGCCCAGAAAATAATGTGCAGAGCCCAGGGTTTACAGGAGGTGTTACAAATGCAGATTTTCTATTTTCACTATACAGATAGTTCATAGAATCATAGATTTGGAGGTAGAAGGAATCTTAGAGGCCATATGGTCCCTCTCCCTCATTTTAGAGAAGAGAAAACTTGAGATCCAGAGAGGCCAGATGACCTTTTGATGGTCACTCCAGATCACCTGATTCCAGAGACAGTGCTATTAAGAACTCACTATTGGATTTTATAGACTAGTAAGAGATGATAAAATGTGCATATAGACAATATGATACAAATAAAGAATATGACAAGTGAATGCAAACAGTATAAAAATTGTGAGAGAAGATGAAGGTAAAATAATTTCCAGCCTAAAAATTCATGGGCTGAGACCCAAAGGATTGTGGGATAGAAATTGAGGAAAATGTTGGGGATGGGGAAAAGGATATTCCATATACAAGGATCTATATGAAGAGCAAAGGTGCAGAGCTGGAAATACATGGACTGCATTCAGAGAAAAGTGGAAAGTCCAGTCCGATATGACTGATATGTTGGATTCAGTAGGCAGGAAGTTGGCTCAGTAGGATTAAGGAGTGGAATTGAAACTTAAATGTCACTGAGCCTTCAGGAATCAGAAATCTGTGGTAAGGAGCTGTTCCAACAGGCACCATAGCTCTGCCACCATTTCACCCAGGACACTTTCCCTTGCCCAAGCTTTCTAGAGTTTACAGTCTCCTCCTGGGCCCCTTCATTATCTGCATTCAGTGAGTGGGAGAGCCTAGAGGAGTCTCTGTGTTGGATCTTGGGATTTAGGCCCTTCCCCAGCCTCTTTAGAGTAGACCCAAGTTGTGAGATTCCTGTCAACAAGCAAACCTTATCACTGTGGGTCCCAAAATTATTTAGTCTTCAAGAAAAACCATTGAGGGGAATCTCTCTTAAAGATTTACCCAGGCCAAGATCTAATTAGACAGTAACAAAAATTCTAAGTTTAGACCAATGGGTGTATTCCTGTTTATTGTGTTTACTCAGATAGGTCCTAGGAAAATGTTGATTTTTTTTCTATCCTCAAGACAGGTGATAGATAAATTGACTAAGATTTGAGTGACTCAACATAGCACACTTCTCATTTGATTAAAGAATCGAGGTGATTAGGCATCCTTCAGGAATACCTCCTCTCCAAAGGGTATATGGACTGTGACTCTTCCAGCTGTTGTTGGGGGGGGGGGGAATCTGTGGTCTAAGAGAGACAGCCAAAAATGACTATCCTTTTATTAATAACCTGATAGTCTTGCTAATAAAATGATTAACCCAGAAAGTGTGTCTCTTGGAACCTTTTTAAATGTTACAGTAGGCTAGAGCAAGATCAAATAGCCTTCCTCCCATATGAAACTTTGTTCTGGACACACTGTTGCTCTTTCCCTGAACTAAGCATTCCCTTTCCTGTGCCTTTGTACATGCTGTCTGCCATAGGAAGGGAACAAACATTTATTAAGTAACTACTATATGCCAGATACTGTGCTAAATGCTCTATATTTTCTCAGTGATCCTCACAATAATCATGGGAGGTCAGTATTCTTATTATCCCCATTTTCCATTCAGGGAAACTGAGGCAGAAAGAGGTTAAGGGACTTGCCCAGAATCACAGTAATTATTTGAAGATATATTTGAACTCAGGTCTTCCCATGTTTTATTCCATGTACTACTAAGTATTTAGCTAGCACAATGGTACTTGCTTTTAATCCCTGTTACCTGAGAGATGATATTGAGTGTCTTATGCAAAGGCATTCTGAGCTTCAGTGGGTTAAGCCAACTGGACATCTTCACAAGTTTGACCTTAATATGGTGAGACCTTGAGATTGGGAGGCTACCAGGTTTCTCAAGGAAGGGAAAACCAACCCCTGTCAGAAATGGAAGTTGAAATTCTCAGGCTGATCAGTTGTGAAAATAGGCCTGGGAGTAATATCCAGCCTGGGCAAGATGGGGAGTGGGATGGTTGAATCTCCATTTTAGGAATAACTATTTGGTAGCTGGGTGAGAGTCATCACAGAAGATGGCATGTAGACAGACCCATTAGGAGGCTGTTGTAAAAGGTCCTGAGAACCTTTAGTAGAATGATTGTTGTATGAGAAGAGACAGACACGGAAGTTAGGGAAAAGTTAGGTTTGGGTCCAATATTTGTTATCTTATGAGTCTAAAATGGTTCCAAAGCAATCTTTTCCCAGTCTTGGGGGAAGGGACCTAAAAGCAAGTCAGACTCTGAGTAGGAGTATTCTTGAGCCCTACTTGAAGGGTCCTCAAAGATCAATTATATCCTCTATTAATATCCTATTATATTATCCTAGAGTTGTGGTTCTAATCCTCAGGATACAAAGCTAGAGACTTACACAATGGATTTGTTTTTCAGAAAAGACAAAGCCAGGTTTTCCTCTGGAAATGGAACATAATAAGGTCAGCATAATCTCTGTTTATTTAAAAGAGCATTGATTTTTAAAAATAAGACAAGCCTCATCAGACATTACAACAATTTCCAAAGGGTCTCTTGGCAAGTGATGCCATTGGCCCATGACTCCAGGGACCATAGGACCTAAGGAGCCATTGCAAACAGCTGTTTCTATTTGTCCAGAACAGAGAAGAGGGGGTCAATGTAAAAGATAGTTATAATAAATAGTTCTATTTTTGTGATGTCTCCACATCTTTTTCTAATCCAGGACTCCAAACTCTTGTTTATATAAGCAGGGATTGGTTGGTGTCTTTCGTTCTACATTGGAGTCGAATTACAGTGTGTCTGACTGTGGCTGATCATACCAGTATGCTTTACTACAGGTGGGACACAAATAGTCCTTATGAACATTTGGGGCGGTTACTCTATTTTGTGCATCTTGTCTTTCTTCTGAACTAATTTTATTATTATTATTATTAATTATTATTATTATTATTTTGTTGAGGCAATTGGGATTAAGTGATTTGGCTTGGGTCACACAGCTAGGAAGTATTAAGTGTCTGAGGCCACATTTGAACTCAGGTCCTCCTGACTTCAGGGCTGGTGCTCTATCCACTGCCACCTTGCTGCCCCACTAATTCACTTCTTATTTGCTCATAAAGCACAGCCTTCTCTGATGAGAGCACGTCATGCTGGGAGATCCTGTGCCAGTGTCTCCCATGTCATATAATCAATTTTAATGTTCCAAAGAGAGACCTTGTGAATGAGAATATTCTTGTGATGGGAACTTAAACCAGCTTGTCCTCTTCCTAAAACCTAAATTTCTTAATCCACTCTGAGACTATCTTCCCAACTCTCCCCTGACTTTGTCCTGATCCTTTAAGCATCTCTCCAAATCTTCCCGATTTTATCCTTCAAGCATCTCCCTAAACCTTCCTGGATCCCTTTAAAACATCCCTTATCACTCACCTCTCTCCTGGTTTCTGTCTACCTCCTTCTGTCTGTAAAAATCACCCCTTCCCAAAGTATGGTGTGAAATCATATTTGGATTTCGTTTGTGATTTTTACTCATTAATAAATGCTTGCCTTTTGGCAGGGAGAATGTCTTGTGATTTTTCACAATATTTGCCATTCATCTTTACTCTCCGAAGTTTTGTCGGGTGACATATCATTTGTATCACTTTTTCTGACCATCTTGTGAGCACTAGCCCTGTGTGAGTTCTCTGTAAAATAGTCCTTTTGGGAAGAAGACATTTGGCAATCAAACAACATGGCCAGCCCAATGGAGGTGAGCTTTCTGCAATAGAGTTTGAATGCTTAGCAGGTTAGTTTGAAAAGGGATCTCAGTGTCTGCCAGATGACCTTCAGAATCTACATGGCATGGCACTGGCAAACTGTCCAGGTTTCACAGCATTGAGGTAGCTCTGGCAATGTGTGTGTGAACACATTATCTATGTGGATGTGATATGCCCAAATTTCATATCCCAAATATGATATGCCCAAAGGGCTATAAAACTCTGCATACCTTTTGACAGAGCAGCACCATGACTAGATGTATAATCCAAAGAGATCAGAAAAAAAAAGAAAAACGCATGTGTACAAAATGGAGCAATTCTTTTTGTAGTGGTAAAGAAGTGGAAATTGAAGGGATGGTAATCAGTTGGGGAATGGCTGAATACATTGGGACATATAAGTGTGATGGAGTATTATTGTGCTATAAGAAATAATGAAGGGGTGCTTTCAGGGAAAAAAAACCCTGGGAAGACTTAAATGAACTGATGCAAAGTGACGTGAGAACTGGGAAATCACTGTGCAAATAGTAACAACAAAAAAGTTTTGATCAGCTGTGAAAGACTTGGTTATTCTGATTAGTACAACTATATAAGATAATTCTTAAGGATTCATGATGAAAGTATATGCTATACTCTGGAGGAAGAGAACTGATGGTCTCTGAGTGCAAATTGAAGTAAAACTTTATCACCTTTTTTGGGGTGATGTGAAATTAAAAAAAGATTTCATTCATATATATATATATGTGTGTGTGTGTGTGTGTGTGTGTGTGTGTGTGTGTGTGTATCCTTGATCTAATTTTGCTTGCCTTTTCTGTGGATGGGAGAGGGATTGGAGGGAAGGAGAGAATTTGGAGCTCAAAAGGTAAAAAGAAAAGAATGTTAAAAAATTGATAAATAATAAATTAATTCTAAGAATGTATACATACAAATTTAGTGTGTGTTTACTCTGCCATGGGGAAAATAAAATGACCACTGGAATTAAACAGGGAAGCAAATATTCCTTCATTAAATGAACTTCAATGGAAGTACATATGAAAAGCTTACATTTGGACTTAGTAAAAACAATAATGAACTCCTGCTTAAGGATGGAGGTCTGTTAACAAGAATATGTAAAAACTTTCCCCCCAGGAGCCAAGAAAGTCTAATCAAAAAAGACATTAAACTAAAGAGGAATGTGAAGAGAGAAAACTGCTTAAATATATACAGCAAACAAGTACTTATGTACTAGGATATAGAGATAATTTGGGGGGGGATTATTCATTGTGAAGAGTTGCCCAGAAAGATGCCCAGCATGCTAAGGCAAATGGTCACTTCATTCTTCCTGATTCTAGTCCTAGCATTTTATCCACCGTGCCACCTAGCTTCCTTATAATTCACTAGTGTGATCTTAATGTTTGAATGTTCTCAAAAGGAGAAAGGGAGGAAGAATTCACTGGGATATGGGAGGGGAAGGAAGAGAAAGAATGGGGAAATGATTTCACAGAAATGGGGTACACAAGGGAGAGTTTATACATTGAAGGGGATATTCAAGGAGATTCAAGTGAATCTCACTTTCATCTGAATTGGTTCAAGGAGGGAAAACTACAAATACACATAGTAGAGTATAGAAATTTATTTTAGGCAATAGAGAAACAAGAGAAAAAGACTTTGCTCTGATCTTCTTTACAACTTTCCTACAAATCCTTCAAGGAGATTGATATTTGCAAAGACATACTACTGATGATTCCTAATTTATCTCCTCAGCATTGGATATATCTGATAATCTTGCAGGTGCATTGACCTCTGATACTTTTTAGTTCTTGCTTCTTTTGGATCTAGAAGGAATTGGCAATAGGGAAGGACTTAGATTGAAGGCAGGTAAGGGCACTGGGTCTGGAGTGAGGAAAACCTGAGTTCAAATCCAGCTTTGGACATTAGTTGTGTAATCCTGAATGAATCATTTAAGCACCTGTCTTAGTTTCTTCAACTGTAAATAAAAGATAATAATAGCATCTACCTCTCAAGTTTGTTGTGAGGATCAAATGAGAATATTCATAAAGTGCCTCGAATAGTTCCTGGCCCATAGTAGGTTCTTCTTCCCTTCCTTCCTTCCTTCCTTCCTTCCTTCCTTCCTTCCTTCCTTCCTTCCCTCCCTCCCTCCCTTCCAAATGGAAATGAGAGAAATACTTGAATCTATCATGAGGGTGGATAGGTGGCAAACAGGGAAAGGTTTGTTGTCCCTTTTCCTGTCCTGCCTGTGGATGTTTCCCAAAGATCTGTTCTTCCTCCCTAGGATTGTCCCCTGGCTTTAGTTATTTCCTCTAAATGGCCAAATCTCAAGTACATGCTTCTAGCCCAGTTTTTTTATTCCAAGACTAGTCCCATATTTCCAACTGTTCTGTGTTTTACTTGATCTGTCAATCATCTATTCTTAAATTGGATCCAACTCTTTCCCCTTCTCATCTATCACAATTTCTATCATTACTTTGCTTGGTTTTCTTACTCAGAGCACCTGAGGGATAGGAAATGATTGTCTTCATGAGGTGGGAACTAAGGGTTTTCTATGAGCTATCTGAGGGGTGGGGTAGGTAACTGTGGACACCTGAATGAGATTAAAGAGTTGGATGGGTGGGGCAACACCCACAAAATCACTTAGGATGATTTAAAAGCTCTTCAAACTCCTCATTCCCATAGAAGGTCTATAGCCCTGTCTGGCATGTGTGATAATGAAGCCTCCTGTAGGGTTAGCAATATTGTTCTTTTCATTATCCCAGGCTCAGTTTCACAATACTCCAAGTAAGTTGGTGGAGATGAATGTTCTGTCTGTTTTTTTTTTTTTTTTTTTGTAGCCATATTTGAATTCATTGTCTGTACTTGGTATATGGACCTCATAGTCTCTGAAAGTTGCCATTTTCAAGGGATAAATAATTTGCTATGCTATTATCTGAGTTGAAATCTGGTTACTTTTCTTTCTCCTTCCTCATCCTTTATCCCAAGTCTTCTCCTTTTCTTCTTTTTGGCTACAGAATGATTTTGGATCCTTAAGTTAGGAGGATCCATTTTTATTCAATGATCTTAGGATCCCCTCATAGCTTTTCTTCCTCCTGCTATGATTGTGGATATCTCTCTGAGATCTTATTTCTCCTTGGGGATTTGGATATGGGATTTAAAAAAAATGCATGGCCAAATCCCAAGTATTGGACTAAGCCTAGTCCAATTTTCTTTTTCAAAGTCCCATATTTGCAACTGTTAGGTTTCCTTTTAGAAGACCTATCACTTCTCTCGTTCTCAAACTGGATTATCTTAATTCATTTACACACATTATATATATATCCAGATGATATGTTTATTTACATTGTCCTGTGATGCCAATATATAGTGATGTTTGTATATATAACTAGATGATATATAATTTTTATATTTTAACATTGTTATGTAATGTTAATATATATGTATATATATGTGTATACACACACAAATAGATTGTACAGTGAATAGAATGCTGTGCTTTGAATCGGGAGGAATCTTTTCTGACAGATTTGAATCTGTCCTCGGGCACTTCTAGCTGTGTGATCCTGGGCAAGTCATTTAATCCTGTTTGCCTCAGTTTCCTTATCTGTTAAATGAACAGGAGAAGGAAATGGCAAAGCACTCCAGTGTCTTTGCCAGGAAAACCCAAATGGAGTCACAAAGAGTTTAATACAATTGAACAAGTAGGTAGATTGGCTCCTCAGATGCTTTCAGCTACTATTCCCCTCAGGAGTAGAATCCTGAAGTTATGAAATTTTCTAGTATTAGCTATCATTCAAAGCTCCCAGTTAGAATGTTCTTTCTATATCATTTAACCAGTTAACATTTCTCTAAAGCCAATCAACCAATTAATAGTAATTAGTTTACAAAATGCTAACTACTAATGGAAGTTCAGCTATCTTACTGTCTTTCCTTCCAATACCACTAGCTTTTAAATTTACTCTATTTTTTAACTCTGTGGAATCTACGATGATCTAAGTTTATATAGTTTAATTCTTCCCTTGTGTTGTGGGAGCTATAATTCTATAGTAGCATCTACTAACATTCAAAGAGTCTGGGGATTATTTGTATAATTTCTCAAAGTCACTTCTATTAGTTGCAACTGGTGATTTCTCACTGTGAAAGCACAGATCCACTATTTCCCTGTTTAGGGATATCAGAATTATCTCCAAATAATACTCTTCACAAAAATAAGAGGCCATTTCCTAAGCTTTATTGCCATCTTCTTGGGATTTTCTCTTCTGTATACTATTTCTCCCTTCCTCTTATTTTACAACTGCTCTCAGCAGAATCTGTTATGGCAGATATCCACCTGTCTATATCTAAAATGTGTGTGTGTATATATATGTATGTGTATATATATGCATGTGTATATATGTATGTATGTGTATACATATATGTATAAACACATACGTAAAATCTGTCTAGACAACTTCCTCCCTTTCCTTCCTTTTCACTTTTAAAAATGTTTTGAATAAATTTTTGAGGTTTCTAAAAAATAGACATATCTGCCCTTGTTAATGACATTCTGTTTCTGGCCCAAGATTCCCCTCTGTCATTGCTACTCAGACTCTAAATGTAAGATTTTGTTAGCTCTTCTTCCTAAAATCTTTTAACAAATACTTCCTGTCATTTTCTAATATTTTCTTTATTTCCCATTCTACAGTGAAGACAACCAAATTATCAAATTTTGATGAATAGTTAAAATTTCCCTGTTTCAAATTATCCTTCCTTTGAACAATTTCTATGTTTGGAATTTCCCATGTAGTTAGAGTAACGAATGGCCCAAGATGGGAAATAAAAATACTTCTGTGTTACTTTGAGTCCTAACACTACCTAAGTTTGCCTTTGGATTAATCATTTTGTGATTCCCCAGAAATGGGCAGCAGAGGAGCTGGGTTTGGATTTTCCATGTAAGATTTACTACTTCTTTATGCATATCAAAGTCACTTAGTCTCTTTGGATCTCTGAATTCATGTATTAAATTTGGTTATTGTATTTGATGGTATTTACAATCCAGCTTTTGATCTGTCTGTTTCTATTTGTTTTAAAAATGAGGCCCATGGACGAAATCCCATAGGTTCTAGACAATTCCACATCTCTAAATGGACAATAAGAGGTTATTCTTTGAGGGTAAAGAAGACAATAATTACTTTCTGGTCTCTGGCTATTTTTTGCTTTCTTGAGAAGTGGGTGGTGAAATATTATGGGAGAAGCTGTGATTCTGGGGGGAATGGTTGTCTCATTATCTACCCTATTCCCCATCTGATAGTCCTTTAGGCTCCTCTCTGACCAGTGCCTTATTCTAAAGATTCTACCAGAGTCTTTACTTTCTCACCTTCCACAGTATGGTTATCTTGTACCTCCGAATATTTGCTGGTTATGGTGGACAGAAATTTTTTTCGCGATGGTGTACTTCTGCAATCTCACCAAGTGATTCTGGGAAATAACTGTCAAGTAAATAGTCTTACCTCACATCGATTATACCTGATCTATGGAATATGGCAATGTGGGATAATTGTTCAGGTAAGACTCTTTAAGCTCATTATCTCGGTCATCTCATTCCCCTTCCTTTAATGGTCTTGGTCCTCATTTATAGGTGAATGAACTCTGAAGTTCCTAGTAGTCAATGAAGGATGGAATGGTTGTATCCTATGTTAAACTAGTGCCTTCCTGTCCCCACAAGTAATGGATCTAATCCTGTCATTGGCAAATTACCTTTGTTTCCTTTTATCTAGCCAAGGCCCCACTTTTGGTGTCTTTTGGGCAATGTGAACTCTTAGCTTTTGATGAATTCATTCCAGCTCCACTTAGTGGTGGTCATACCATTAGGGCCAACAAGTTTATAGCAGTACTTTTCTTCAGAGTGGAGCCTGTTTCTTCCCACTCTTAGGTCAGGTAAGGGTGATTTTTTATTTATTATCTTTAATTGTTTGAGGAGCCATAGAGAGAAAGGAAACTTGAGTGGGGTTATTTTGATGGATATGGGAAGATTCCATTAGCCAGGCCTTGGTCTATATTGTCTTTTGGGGAATGGATACAGTCCCTTGGACTTGATGAGGACCTATCCCATTGAAACAGTGTTCACATAATCTAAAAGCTTTCTTTTTTTTCTCAGACAACACCTGATGAGATTAAGATCAGCAGTCTTGTGTATGTACAGAGAGAAGATTTGCTTTCTACCCCTCTAGTCATACCTGTGACTTGTAAGGTTACTAGGTGAGCTCACCATATTTGATTGTGGCTTATTCCAGGTTAACCTTCCTCAATAGACTACATATTTTAGAAGTCCACGATGGAAAATTTATCTTGTTTTAGCTCTGGGATTCCTTGGATTTGGAAGAAATTGGTGTTAATCCATTAAGGCAATTAGCACTAGAATTAGCATGGGATTAGCAACAGAACCACTCCCTATCCACAAGCTTCCAGGGGGCCACTGTGATGAAGATCCCTGTTCCTTATATTCCAGAATCACCCCAATCTCCATTTGTTTACAGAAGCACTGACAGCCAATACACTTCACTTCCCCCTCTCTGTTTCTGAGAAGGATGACCAGTGTAGAGTTAGGAAGATAAAAGCATAGTTTACCAAGAAGCTGTGCCTGAAATACCTTTGGAGAAGGTCCAGCATCACCTCGCCTTTGTCAGTGCAGATAGTCTTATATCCTATCACATGGGTGTATCCTGCGGCACATATGAATGCACGAGGTGCCATATTATGGCATTGTCCTAATTCTTATGATAAGGGTAAAGTTGCAGACCTATGCCCAGCTATTCTAGCATGGTGAAGACAGTGATAGATCAACTCGATGTTCACCCTGTCCCCTTATCCCTACCCCCAGAAAAAAAAAAAACCAAAGCAAAAAAATTAGTTTCTTTTCTACTTTACCATCATTATCTGGCTATAAACTCAATCTCATGAGGACACAAGCTTAAGCCTGATCTGTTGGTGATGACCATTCTTGACCTTCCAACTTTTTTCTGCCTCCTTATTTTCAGGGAAAGAACTATCAAACAGCCACATTTTTACCCATGTTCTGGTATAATTAGAACTTTTCATACTTGGGAGTCTCTGTCTCCTCAAGCATCTACTTCAGGGGCTCGTGGAGATAGTAATCTGTGATGATTATCAAGAGCTGGACCTTGGTAAGAAAACGAGGCCTTCTTCAGATTTAATATCTGAAGTACTTTATGGTGGAACAAACAGCATGTTGTAAGGGAATGTATATGCTGCTTTAGCACATTATGTTGGGTATAGCTTGTGGAAAAACTGCTTCTCTTCTTTTTGGTCTGGAGAAATAAATCTATCAATATAGGGAGATAGGGAATTCCCACTATAGAATTTCCTCTAATACTATGATAAGAAAACTCTCCTGTAACTTGGAGTTGCCAGGAAGGTATTGAAAGGTTAAGTGGCTTGCTGGAAGCTTGACCTAATAGGATGTATCCGTAATGACATCTGTTTAGGGCTTCTTGGCTTTGAGGCTGGTCCTCTGACCACCATTAATTCCAGTGACTTTGGTCTAATGACCATCTCTCTGTCTTATGAAGGTTCTCTCCATTTTAGCTCATTCTTCAGGTCTGAATGTGTTTCCTTCTTTGATTTATAGGACACTCCAGGCAAAGCCAATATCTATGATGGCTTATGTTGAAAAGGAAAGGGTACTAAGGCCAGTAACTAGAAAGTTGGGTCTGTGGAGAGTAATCCATTAAGTAAGACTCTAAGGATGGTATCAAATATAACCTGATGCCTTTAGGGGGGAAACTGCTGCTTTTCATCTAAAATATTCTTATATTCAGTTCAGTGATTCAGTTGGTTTCAAGGCCAAGTCCAATCTGGACTATTACATTAGTGTGTATGTGTCTAAAACTGGGGCCCCTATCAATTGTGGGTGGAAGAATGAGTCTCTACCCGGTAAATCAGTTGCCTACAGCCTCTGTCTCAAGGCTGCAGCTCCCCCTTCCTCTCTTTATTCAGTATCTCCTGTGAATTGGTTCTAACACACTTTAGTTAAGTGCTTAGGATATTGAAACTTAGCTGACCTTGGGACAAATCCCAGTTCTGACATACTGGCTCTATGACTCTGGGAAAGTCACTTAATGTTTTTTTTTTAGACTGTTGTAAAACAGCTTCTGGTCTGCATTGGTAGATGGAAGTTAAGACAGCTAAGGTATAAAAAGGCTGAAAAGATAAGAGTACTATAGAAGACCTTAAATGCCAGGGTGATGGTTACATGTCCCTTAAATCACTAGGGAGACAATAGAGTGGGCTAAAGTGATGGGATTAGACCTGTGCCTCTGACAGGATTTTGGCAGGTGTATAGAAAGGAGCCCTTGGAATCAATGAACCTGATCATCTAGGCAGCAAGTGCTGAGGGACTTCAGTGGGTATAGCCCAATTTGTCTTTCAATTTCTACTTGCTGACTTTATCTTTCTTTTCCAACAGGAACAGGTTTCCACCAAGGTCCTTTGCCCTTGAGTTCTATTCTCTGCCATGCTAGAGGGAAAGGGGACCAGCTGTTTACCAGTTCACCAGGATGCTGGCTCAGGGCTGCTTTAAGACTTAGTCATGAAACCCCTCTCAAGAGGATTTTTAGAAAGTTGTAATAATGTCTATCAAGAATCTGAGGTTTTTGACTATTTTGGTTTTAAAATTATTGGTTTTTAAATAAACAGAATTAATGCTGCCTTTTAATTTTTATAGAATATTTTATTCTCATTCTTTAACATTCACTTTTATTTTGCATTTAAAATTCTTTCCTTCTGGCTCTCTACCACCCATTGAGAAGGAAACAATATATTCATTATACATGTGAAATCATGTAAAACATTTCCATACTAGCCATGTTGCCAAAAAAAAGCAAGAGAAATTGGGGGGAAATTTCTTCAATATGCCCTGAGTTCTTCAACTCCTGGTCTGGAGCTGGATAGATTTTTAATCATGAGCCATTTGGAATTGTTTCAGATCATTGTACTGACTAGATTTACCCAAGTCTCACAATTAATCATTGTTACAATATTGCTGTTACTGTGTACAGTGTTCTCCTGGTTCTGCTCATTTTACTTTTCAGGTTTTTCTGAAACAATCCCTATTTTAATTTCTTATATCTCCTTCCTATGCCACAGCTTATTTAGCCATTTCCCAGTTAATAGCTTGGCTACTTTTTTAATGATCAATATTTAGAGCAGTAGCTGCTTGTGTGGTTTTTTTTCCTTAAAGACAAACTTCAATGGGGATGTCTTTATTCTTGCAATCATAATTTTAGCTTCTCATGGAAGGGATTTGATTGAGGTCTAAAGATCACACAATAAGGTTTGTGTTCCCACCCAGGGTTTCTTTAGGGAACATCAGGATGTTCGGGGTATGCTGGAGCCAGCTTGAATACTTTCAGTGTGAGTATTTACACTTTGGAAATCAGCAAAGCTATGAATTGGAGCCTGATTTTTTTTCTCTTGTTGGTTATGTAGACTTGAGAGAATGAGATGGAGAAAATTAATAAGGTAGATTAAACTTAAGTATGTTTGTATGTATATATGTACATGTGTATATATATACATACATACACACATATATATATGGTAGGGGGTATCTCTTAAAATTTGAGATCTGGTTGGTAAATATCTATATCAGCATATGTTTGAAATTCTCAAAGACTTCAGGAGAACTATAAGATATCAAATATGACGTGCTTTAGTTTAACTTGACAAAATCAAGGGGGAAAAATAATATACTGTACAATCCCTATTAAATTTTTTTTTTGTCTTCCCCTGGGTCTTACCACTTCATTGCTCTTGGAAAGAACTCGAACTTTCTGTTCAATTAGCAGAACTCCACCTTGATATCAGTGAACACCCTCAGGACATCCCCAATGCATTTGCCTCACCATTCCAGCAATTGGCTAAGTTTGGATTGCTCCAAAACATGGTGGGACCCTGCAAGTCTTCTGCTTTTCTGAAATGCTCAGTCTTAGTTTCAGGAAGCTTTTCCTGAGTGCCCTGATTCTCCATGGCCTTTCTCTCTTCATGGACTAAAGCAAATGTTCCTTTCATGGATAAGGGTAAGGTTTCATTGATCCCACTTTCTTAAAAGTAGTTGGTACACATGCAGCTAGTGTTTACTATGTTCAAGGCAGCATCAGATATTTTTATTCATTTTGTTTCCATAGGACTGTAAGGTCTATGAAGGCAAGAAACCTGGTTTGTGCTTTCCTGTATCCCCCTGGACTGTGTAGTATCCTTTATATATTAAAGAACTGATTTTATTTAAAAAAATTATGGTGGCTTTTCTTTATTACATTATAAGAACTTCTCATAGCATCCCTCCCCTTTCCCAATGAGCCATTCCATATAAGAAATATTTTTTTTTTAAGAAAAAAGGAAGAGAAACTCAATAAACCCATCCATATATTAAAAAAAAAGGCTGAGGACTTCCACACCTCTAAATGATCGGGGGGATGACTTTTTATATTTTTTTCTTTGAGGGCATGCTTGTTCTTTGGAATTTTGCAATAGATAATTGGTTTGTGGTGGGTTCTTTCTGCTTACTTTGAATTCGAGTGTTTAGCTTAGTTTGCTTATTCCATGTCAGATCATATAAATATTTCCATGCTTTTCTGTTTTCATCATTTTCTAATTTTAACAGCAGAACAATGCCATTATATTTATGAATCACAATTCTAAAATTAATGGGCATCTATTTTCTTTCTAGTTTTTGCTATAAAGTGTTGCTATAAATATTTTCTTATATGGAAACTTTATTCTTATGTGGTCTCCTTAGGATATAAGCTTAGTGGGGAAATCTTTGGGTCAAAAAGATGACCATCATCAAAACTATTTGGTACTGGCTAAGAAATAGAGTAGTCAATCAGTGGCATAGGATAGGATCACAGGACAAACTAGGCAATCACTATAGCAATTTAGTGTTTGATAAACCCAAAGACCTCAGCTTTTGGGATAAGTGCTCACTATTTGACAAAAACTGCTAGGACTAATATCCCTTGCCTTGGTATACTTCTCCAATTAGGGGAAAAAAAAATTCTCATTTACTTAGTTTTTTAGAATGCTATGGTGACAGTGGCCTTATCCTGAACTAAGTATACTTCAAAATCTCTTCAAGAATCTCACCTAAAAGGGTAGCTAGATGGCATAGTGGATAGTGCCGCCCTGAAATCAGGAGGACCTGAGTTCAAATGTGGCCTCAGACACTTAAAACTTTCTAGCTGTGTGACCCTGGGCAAGTCGCTTAACCCCAGTTGCCTCAGAAAAAAAAATCTGGCCTAAAACTATTTGGAACATTAAACTACAAAAAATTTAGTATATTGCTAAATTTAATTGGCTATAAGTCTTTTATATTAAGGGGGCAATAAGGGAAATTCGGCGCCAAGTCAAATGAAGGAATGGGAGTAGAAGTGAGGAATAGGGGAATAAAGGAACAGGAGAGGTGAGGAGCCATATTTAAATATCATTCCAAATAGAAAGGAAATAAATAATAGAATCTTTCTGCCTTAGGTAGGGGTTGTCAGTCAAAGAAATAAAATTCCTGAGTGCTGATTTGAGTCTGGCAAGTAGTATGACAAGTAGTATAACAAGATAATGTACTTTATTAGTACCTGCATTTACAGGAAAGGAATCAGTTGGTAAATAAGGCCATATTGGAGACTCATGAATATTATTTCCCTTCACTCCAACAGAACTCAGCTCTAGAATTCCCTTCTTCATGCAGCCTGTATTGTTAGCTTATATTATTATTATTAGCCTGTATTATTATTAGCTTATATTATTAGAGGATGGGAAGTGAGCATTTAGACAACAAAACAACAAAAGCCGGCATAGCTTCCTCATGAACAAGTCATGTCAGGACAATCTTACTCTCCTTTTTGCTTAAAGTATTAATTACATGTCTTCTATGTGACAAGAATTAATGTAATAAAACTGAAAAATCTTTATAACCATATTGAACAAAGTTTTAAAAACTCAGTCGGGATATGTATTTTATTTGAAGATATTGGGAAGTTACTGAAGCTCCTAGAGATGAAAAGGGACAAGGTAAGAATGGCCTTTTGGTAATATCAATTTAGCCTCAATGCATGTGGCAGAGCAATATGAAAAGGCTAATTGTTGCTGCAGAAAGGCTAATGAAAAGGATGTTTTAATAGTTCAGACCAGCATTAATGAGGGTTTAAAATTCAGTGGTTGTGGAGAGAATAGAGAGAAGTGAGCAGATGCAATAGATATGGGGTTGGGGAGTGAAGAGTTCGATTGACAAGCCATGGTATCAAATTGTGAGGAGTAAATGATAATTTTGAAGTTGCGCAGCTGGGTTACTACAAAAATGGTGGCCCGTTCAACAGAAACAGAAGTTGAAATGAAAAGAATCTTTTTTTTTTTGGAGGGGGGTTTGAAATGCCTACAGAATATTCAAAGTGAAGATGTCCAGCTACCAGTGGGAGTTGAAGGATTAAAGCTCAGGAAAGAGAAGGGACTGTATAAATCAAGGTTATTTGTATAGAAATTAAGGAGATGCTGATGTCCCCAAGACAGAGTATAAAGAGAGAAGGGGAGAGGGTCCTGGAGAAACCTCCCAGGTTAGGGGATAGGATATGGATAATCAACCAAATTGATTGGATGGTTAAGAAAAGGACCACAAAAGAAATCTGGTCTCAGATACTTAACATTACCCTGGGCAAGTCACTTAATCCCAATTGCCTCAGGAAAAAAAAAATGCTATAAGAAGAGAAACCTGGTGGAACTTTTAGATAAAGTAATTGCCTAGTAAAGAGCCTGGTTGTTCTCCATAATAACTGAAAACACTTTAGGGATTCATGGGACTTATATTATGATTCTCTTCATATTTATAACCAGGAAGTCATCAATGCTATCTCTACTGTTTTACTTTTCAATGAATCTTGAATAATTTTAATATCTGCATGGAAGTTATATTATGGAGAAGAGCATTTACAATGCTTTGTTGCTTTCCTAAATCAAAGGTTTCAAAATCAAAATAATTAGCAATAAGTACAATAAAATATACCTCTAAATCAATATACCTTAATGTCTCCATTTCCTTCTTGATTCTTGCCTTGATTGATACATTTTACTAATCTTTTCTGGATGCTTTCTTTTCTCAATTTTGTATTTCAAGGTGTTTTTTTGACTGTGACATTGGTCAAGTGACATCTTCCTCATTCACCATTACCTATAAAATGAATGCATTGGATGTGATTGTCTATTTTATGACCTTTTCCTTTGTTTCTCAAATATGAAATGACTGAATCCCTCAGGTCTGTGATATCTCCAAACTTCAAATTCTAAAATAATTTTCCAGTTTTGGAGAGAGAGGATAAAGGAAAACTTGTTTGTTTGCTGGTGTCTATCTACTTGTCATCATTCAAGTGGGAGAAGCAGGATGAGGTCAGAACCATTGCTTCTGTTGGGGAGTCACCTCTCATTTTGCACTCTCTCTGCCACCTGACTTCTACACTCCCTTCTCTGACAGATATATTGTTTCCCTTTTTAAAATTAAATTTTTTTTGCATAGTATGGGTAACTTGTGGCCCAGGCTCTTTTAGGTCATAATGGATAGAGATCTTTTCCGAAATGGGATATATCTGAATCCCGAGCAAGTGACCCTGGGACAAGACTGCCAAGTATCTACAGTCCTAGAAGCCAAGTTTTTCTTCTACTCAGTCTTTCAGTGTGGGATATAAAGAGAGGTAAGAATGATGTCCTCCTTTCTCCTCCACTATAGGCCTTTGCTGGAGTCATCCCGGCCATGAATTGGTGCAGAAGTTCTCCCAATCCATGGGGTAGTGGGAGGCCCTTTCACAGCATCTTCACCTACGGATAACTGAAAGGTCTCTGAGTACACATTATCTTTTAAGCTCTTCTTTGTAAAGTCTGGATCCTGTAGCATATCCCTGTCTTTGCTGGTGTCCATGCTGCTGAAGCTAGTCAGTTCAGTGACACTTCACAGTAAAAATTACTTCCCCTTTGTAGTTCATCAGCACAGCTTATGTCAGAAGGATGGGTCATCTTGGCTACTGGGACTCGATGCTGTGAGGAAGAAAGGAAGGATAAATAAAGGACACTTGGCTGGTAACCCCCCATAGAAAAGGGGGAGATTCTACTCTCTGGGTCATGGGTCAAATCCTAGTGGACACTCAGTGTGACCCTTTCCTTTAGACATATGTAATCCTTCTCAGGTTGTAACTAAGGGTGGGAAATAACACTAGCTTGCTTCATACCCCACAATTCATTCAAATAGCTGAGGATTTCTTCAGAATGTAAGCTGTGTACTTGATTCCGCCCTTTGCACAACCAATTAGAATTAGCATTTTTTAAGCATTAAAGAAAATAACAGGATATAAACCAGGATACAAGATCAGGAAATATGATTTTTTAATTGGAAGAAAGATTAGGGGCTTTCCAAGATTAGAGGGGGAACAGGTGGACTTTTTCAGATGTGAAATGAGAATGCTACTCAAATCTATGATTGGTAAGCAGGTAGGATTTACAGGAAAATGAAACTTGAGTCTCAAAATGGAGCCAGTTTTACAGGGTGGGGTTGGCTTGTTTCACAGTTTCACACAATTTGTTCACTACTTCATCTCCATCTTTCCCTCCATTGCTGCCAAATTCTGCTTTGTTCCCTATGTGTCCCATGTCTGCCTGCCCCTGGGTATCTTCACTACATCATCCTTACCAGAATCATCTTCCTAATCTCATTACTTTACTTCATGAACTTTCTTCTGGACATGTGGATCTGTCTGCTTTATCCTGCACTAACGTTCTAGTCTGTAAGATCCTTGCATAGGATGTCCCCCTATAACCAGAATGATTTCCTGTGACCCTTTGGTTAATATTTCCCTAAGGGAAATCTTCTTCCACGTTGCTCTATATTTAGTCATGGTTGCCGTGTTGGATTCCATGGTCCCATACAAGTTGATTAAGAATAAGTTGGGTCTTTTTGCCTCCGTTTCTGATCATGTAGCAATTCACTAAATGCTTGCTGCATTGTCCAGCTTCAGTCTTGCTACTTCCTTGAAGCCTTTTCCAAATCCTCCAGCTTTCTGGGACCTCTTCAACTCTTGAAGTATGTGCCTGTACTTATTTTGTACATATCGTGCTGTAGCTTCATAATGTTTTTACTTATTTTCCCTCCCTAGAGACAGCAAGAAAGTTGGCTCTTGTAGTCCACCATCCTTCACAAGTTAAGGAAATTAACCAATATATAGCATTTGTGACATTTAACTTATATCATCATATTTGATCTGAGTACTAGCTCTTGTGAAGTTACCATCCCCATTTTACAGATGAGGTAATTGAGGCACACAGAAATAGAATTACTTTTCTAGGATCACACTGGCAGGACTTAAATCTAATTCCTGATTCCAAGAATAGCATTTGATCAATCTAGTTTGGAACTATGGGATGACCTGGTTTAATAAGGGACTGCTGTGCTTTTGAAGGAATTTGCAGTTGAGTCACTTAAAGAGAAAATGGGAGGAAAATGAATATTTAAAAATTAAAAGCTTTTTATTTTCAAAACATGCATGGATAATTTGACCACATTGACCCTTGCAAAGCCTTGTTTCAGATTTTTCCTCTCCTTCCCTCCACTTCCTCCCCTAGATGGTAAGCAATCCAATATATGTTAAACATGTTAAAATATATGTTAAATCCAATATGTGTAAACATATTTATATAATTATCCTGCTGCACAAGAAAAATCAGATCAAAAAAAGAAAGTAAATGAAAAACAAAATGCAAGTGAACCAACAACAAAAAGTGAAAATACTATGTTGTGGTCCCCATTCAGTTCCCAGTCTTCTCTCTGGGTGTAGATGGCTCTTTTCATCACAAGATCATTGGAACTGGCATCAATCGTATCAGAAAATGAATATTTTTAAATCCTTTTAAAGATATTACACCCATAAAAACTGATTGTGATAACCTCTCAAGGTTTATATTGTTCCATCTTCATCTTTGTATTCTCCACTTTCTTTAAAGCTCCTATAAAGAATTATTTTCACCACGAGCCCATTTTTAATGTTCCCTAGTGCCTCTTTCCCCCAAATTTTCTTGTACTTGTAACACATTATCTCAACTGATATATAAACTCCTTAAGGACATGAGGCAATTTCCAGTTTTTCATCGTAAAGTCAATGTCCAGCACTGCTAATGGCCGAGTAGTTGCTTGAGAAATCCTTGTTGACTGAATGAAATACTTCAAGGGGCAGATAACCTTGATGGTTTGCCACAAAAAACAACTTTGCTGCTGTTGCTTAATTGTATCTGATTCATAGTGGCCCCATTTGGGGTTTTTCTTGGCAGAGATATTAGAGTTTTTATCATCTCTTGTAGCTCATTTAACAGACGAGAAAACTGGGGCAAGCAGGGTGAAGTGATTTACCCAGAGTCACACAGCTAGTAAGTGTCCAAGGCCACTTTCAACACAGGAAAATGAGTATTCCTGACCAGGTCTACTATATGCACACAAATATATAAAATTCACATGCTTTGTAGGAGAGCATTCAGTAGTACCTCACATTTTATTTTATCTATATCAAAGTATTTATAATGCATAGAAATCTTCTATGTAAAGATTGTGGGACCAGAAATTGTACTGAGAAGAAATCTTATACGTATATATCTGTAGATTAAAGCCTGCAGCATATGTATAAAACTCCTCATTAATGGAGAGGATAAGGAAATAATAGATGCCTCATGTTGGTGCAAAAGCTTGGGAGAAGACAGACTTTTGAGACTGGACACATTTCAGATAGTCTTGAAGGGAAATACAGTTGACTTTGGAAAGTAAGTATGTAGAGGAAAGCTTGCTCTGAGATCCCTGATTTCCAGGTTGCTTGGGTGATCTCCCTAGTGGGAGAACTTATTGATTTTTGTTTTGTTTGGTATTTTCTAATGTCTTTATGCTCTCTGATTTCTGTTTATCTCCTTGAATAAATGGATTTATTTTCTATTTCACTATTTGTGATGATTTTTTTTTGTGAAACTACTATCAGGTAGGCAGGAATCAAGCCTTTTGATATGTATAGGATGCCTCTTTAAAGGATAGTGATCAGAAATATGCTTACTCTAAACTAGTAACACTTAGTGGGGAGGTAGAAGAGGATGAATACATACAATTCTAGTTCAATATCCTCTCTATGAGGAGAGCATAGTGGTTCTCATGCTCCCCACACTGGTTCTCCAGCATGCAAAAAAAAAAAAAAAGGTCCCCGACAAGTCTGGAAAATCCTCCCTGTAAATAGCATGTAGATGCCCACAGCACCTCCATACACAGCCCCAACATAAATTGAATGTAGAAAACCTTAAGCAATGTCAGGTTTTATGTTATAGGAAAATAGACATAAGTACAAGGAATTGGGAAAAACCTTCACTAATAGAATTTGTTGTTTATCAATGGAGTCATATGGAAGAGAATTCTTAAATATGAATCATGACAGATATAGGGTCCTAATTTGACAAGATTCAGAGAGATTGACAAGAGTCCTGGTAAAATTACAGAAAGGTGTTATATCACAGCTCAGGAGAAGTGTCAGTTTTGTAGTCATTGGCCTATATAATTGTACCCTTGGATATGATAACGTCATCAAGAGAATATTATAGAAGGAATAGGAAGAGCTCTGGACAATACCCATAAGTTGGGGCATGAATAATGAACTTGATGAAATGATCTCAAAAGTAGAAAGGAAAAAGGAGGATTCAGAAGGGCTATTTCAGTTTAATTTGATTTAAGTTTGAGAGTTAATGGTAAAATCTGCCAAGGGCTTTAGAGGTCAAGAAGAAAAGAACAATTCCATTCAACTGAAAGATTCTGGCAACACATTATTGTAGTTTGTAGATTTAAATCACTTAATAGACCAAAATGACAAACTAAAGTTAATTCCTGCAAATATTTCCAATGCATCTCTAAATACCTGTGGATCCACTGAAAAGGGCAGCTAGATAGAATACTAGGTTGGGAATTAGGAAGGTCAGCCTCTAATATTTGCTAAATTAGTGATTGTGGGCAAGTCACATCTGTTTGCCTTAGTTTCCTCATTTAGAAAATGAGCTGGAGGGGCAGGTAGGTGGTGAAGTGGTTAGAGCACCAGCTCTGAAGTCAGGAGGACCTGAGTTCAAATCTGGTCTCAGACTCTTAACACTTCTTAGTTGTGTGACGCTGGGCAAGTCACTTAACCCCAATTGCCTTAGCAAAAATAAATAAATAAATAATAAAATGAGTTGGAGAAGGAAATGGCAAACAATTCCACTATCTTTGCCAAGAAAATCCCAAATGGGGTCATAAAGAGTTGGACATGACTGAACAACAATAATTCATTGAAGGTTAAGGTAATAGAGATCACTTTTATTGACCCCATAGTCAATTTAGGTTTACAACAGAGAGACCTATGTTTGCCAAAGGTATTTTAAACTTATGGAGGAAGCCCCGCCTCTTTCCTGGAAATTTCTTCCACTAGATGCTCTACTGGACTCCTTTCTTTCTGAACTTTTTACTGCATTCAAAAATGTGCCCATCCTTAATCTTCCTCTGTAATTTCCACCTTCCTTCCTACTTTGGTTCCCAAATCAAGAAGTGATGTTCTTCTTCTTCTCTGCAATAAATCTTCAGATATTTGAAGACAGCTCCTTGATCAACACCAAGTCTTTAATTCTTCAGGTAGAGCATTCCCAGTTTCAAAGCATGAACTTGAGATCAAATGGCCCCGTCATCTCTTTTGGTTACTTGATCTAGAACACCTGAAAAGAAGGAAAGTTTCAGTTTTTATAAAGTGGGATTGGGAATTTGATAAACTACTCCTCTGAGCTGTTTTAAGGAATGGATAAGCACAGGCACCTGAGTACGGGTTGGAGTTTGAGTAGATGGGAAATCAGCTACAAAATCTTTTGAGATGACAGGGTATTCCTCAACTCCCTTTTTTTTCCCCCTCAGGAAGTCTTTACTTTCCTCTGGGATTTCTGATAATAAAACTCCTTTTGAGATTGGTTGTGCTATTCCTATTTTCCCAGATACAGCCTCAACATTATGTGAATAAGTTGGTGTGGTGAATGTCCTATCTATTAAAAAAGCTATATTTCAATGGGTGGATTGTCTTTGTTGATTGGACTACACAAACAATTTTCTCAGGCAGTAGTTTTCCAGGGGAAAAGGAATTATTGACATTAACATAATGAATTGTGGTTAGTATTCCCACTCTTTATTCATATCTCTCCTCTGATTTGTTCTTGCCCCCCTTTCACCCACTTTTAAATTAACTAATTAATTTATTTAACCTAAAAACTGTTTTTGAATTCTTAGCTTATATGAATTAACTTTTTCTCTCCCAATCTTTTTCCCTATAGGAGTTAAATGACACAGCTATAGTAAATGTTCAAGGCAGGACTTGAACTCAGTTCCTCCTGACTCCAATGTTGGTTACTTTCTCCACTGTGCCACTCAACTGCCTCCTTATATCTTTACTTATGTTCTCCTCTTTTTGTTTGATTTGGGGGATATTTTTCAGAGGTTTCTCCACTTGAATATCTTTTTTTTCTTGCTTTTTTGGCCTTAGCGACTAAATCCTTAGTTTATATCCCCAGATTTGTTTTCCCCTTCTAGACCCATGTTTCCAACTGCCTGTACCACACTTTAAATTGGATGATCTTTCATTCTTCTCTCAATTTGAGACTTGGTTCTTGTAGTGTCTTCTATATAAATCCATTCCTGATCCCTTCAGTTACTCCTTCCCCAAATTAACATAAATCTATTTTGCATATAATTTAAATATATGCACATCTTTGTCTCTCCAACAATACTCAAGCTCATGGAGGACTAGGGATTTTTCACTTTTGCCTAGAATGTAGCACAGTGCATTGTGCTTCTTTATATTTTACATCATCCTTTTCCTGGTTCTTAAATTCACTTACTGTCAAACTCTTTGGTCTTCCATGATATATAGTACTTTTTTCCCATCCAAATCTGGCCTCTCTAAGGTCCAGATCTTGTATGAAAGATTAAGAGGCTGCATAATGGCTTCTTGTTCTGGCCCCTCAAATCCTGGGTCACTCATCTAGACTCTTCCCTTTGGTACAAACTCAATAAGGACACTAGACACAGTTCTTATTTCTGCAGATTCTGAACTTGGTACACAGTTCTGCCTCTCAAGCATTTTTTACTTGCCTAATCATTATCTGTCACCTTAATGGAGAGTTTTAGCCTTCAGCTTGCTTTTCTTTGGTTGTTTGCTTTATATGAAGTTCCAAGAAAGTTCTTTATCCATGAAAGCCTATGTTGAGAGGTGGAAGATACCATGGACAGGGACTTCAAAGTTGATTTGGGAGAGCATACCTCAGCATACCTTCAGCTTGCTTTTCTTTGGTTGTTTGCTTTGTATGAAGTTCCAAGAAAGTTCTTTATCCATGAAAGTCTATTTTGAGAGGTGGAAGATACCATGGACAGGGACTTCAAAGTTGATTTGGGAGAGTATACCTCAGCTGTAAGTTGTCTTGGATCCCATGGGCAGTCAGTGTGATGAAATCCTTCTTCAGCCTGTTTGAATACACAAGAGCTGGGGATATGGTGTCAAGCATGGAAGAGAATAAGAGGCTAGTATTATTAGAAGGAATGTGCAAGTTTGGAGGAGATGAGAGGACTAAAAAAATGAAAGAGATAGATAAAGAAAAGCTTAAAATCCTAAATTTGGAGATTATATCTTGCCATGAAGGCAATAGATTAGCTAGTGACATGGTTACCTTTGTTTTTCAATGACTATGGCAGTTTTGTAGACTAATATTTGTATGCATCTATCATATAGTGCTTAGTAAATGCTTCTTGATTTGCAGAGATGAGGCATTAGGAGACAGGAATCTGGTAGAAGGAGACAAGGGAATGGTTTTTAGTATACTCCAACTGACCCCTGTCAAGGTTGGGATTTCCTAGTTCTATCTTTTATTTTATTTTTAAGACTTTCATATTTTCAGTTTCAAATTCTTTCCCTTCCTCCAACCCTCTCCATCAGATTCAGATGTTAAGAAAAACGATACTATATATAAGAAGCATTCAAAACATTTCTGTAAACAAGAATAAAGGAAAAATATACTTTAAATTTCATATTGAATCAATTTAGAGTTGTCAATCTGATAGCATTTTTAATAATGAAATCTTTGGAGTTCTGATGGATTACTGCATTGATCTGAAATATCAAGTCTTTCATAGTTTATTTATTATTACAATATTGATGTTTCTCTGTGCATCATTCTGTTCCCTATATTTTTGAGAAATTAAATCTTTATCAGAGGAACTTGTAAAATACCGCCCCCCTTTTTCTGCTTTCCTTCTAATTTAAATTACATTGGTTTTGTTTATACAAATCCTTTTAAAATCCATTTTTTGAAATTCTTCATTTTACTTCCTATGATCCTCTGTTTGGCTGTAAACTCTTGCCTTATCCATATATTTTAGAAGTACTTTTTTCCTTGCTTCTCTAATTTGTTGTGATATCAGCCTTTTATGTTTAAATCGCATATCCATTTTGACCTTATCTTGGTATAAGTGTGAGATGTTGGTCTGTGTCTAGCTTCTGCCAGATTGCTTTTCAGGTTCCATGGCAGTTTTTGTTGAATAGTGCGTTCTTGCCTCCAAAACTTGGATCTTTGGATTTATCCAACAGGAGAGTACTATGATTATTTATTTCTGTATATTGTGTACCTAATCTATTTCACTGCTCAACCTTTTTATTTCTTATGTTCTATCAGATTGTCTTGATGATAAACACTTCATAATATAGTTTAACATTTGGTGCTACTAAATTGCCTTTTTATTTTTTAAAAAAAGATTCTTTTGGCATTCTTGACATTTTGTTCTAGAAAAATTTTATTATTTTTTCTAGTTCTTTGGTAATTTGGCATGGCATTTAAAAAGTAAATCAGTTTAATTTCTATCTTGCTTTCCATCCTTGTCTCTGCCTCTCTCTACTTAGTTTCTACCCCACTACTTTTTAGCATTTTTTTTAGCAAATAGTTTTTCTTTCCAAAGTTTAAATCTACATTTATCAAACATTTTGTATACATACTGATCCATCATTCCATTTCTTAGCTAGTACTGGGTAGTTTTGATAATCCCCACTTTATAATACAGTTTAAGATCTGGTACTGTCAATGTTAAATCTCCATTTAAATGAATGAATTTTTGTTTTTGCTTTATGGTCCAATTATTATTTTTATTGTACTAGTCTAATGTATTATTTATTCTTATTGGTCTATAAAAATACCTTATAATTTTTGCCTTTTTATATTTATTTGCAATAGCCCTGTCTCCTAAAACATGGTTGATTTTTGAATAAGTTCCGTATAGTGCTAAAAATATTTCTTCATAAGCACCATTTACAAAATACATTTCCTTTCCTTTGCTACATTTTTTTGTGGGTTAGATCACTAGAACTGGGACAAGTCTTATCTGAAGCATTAAATTGGCTCCTATGTGTCCTAAGAACTCCAGGACCTTGGTCCAAGAAGGCCTCAAGAAAGGGAGAAATCAGATAAGCATTTGATAAGCACTTAACTATATTCCAGATACTATGCTAAAATTGCTGAGATCACAAAGAAAGGCAAAATATGATACCCCTTCTTAAGGAGTTGCACACAAATGATCTATGCAGGATAAATTGGAGATAATCTACAAAAGGAAGCGAAAGGTTATCAGAAAAGACTTCCCATAGAAGGTAGTATTTTATTTGAGATTTGAAGGAAGCTGGGAAGCCATGAGGAGAGAGAGAACATTTTGGGAATGGGAGTCAGTCAATGAAACTGTTCTGAGTTGGGAGATGTCTTCTTGTGAAAAGAACATCAAGAAGTCCAGAGTCACTGAAGGTGACTGTCTTCAAAGAGCTTATGTTTTTTGAAAGCTGTAGTTTGCCTTGACTTAATTTGTAATTGAATGCAGGAAAAAATCAGCCACAAATATTCTGGAAAAGCCTCACGGGGGAATTGGCACTTGGGCTAACTAACATTGAAGGAAGGTAAACATTCTGAAAAGCAGCTTGAGCTAGGGAAGAAGACTGAGGGTAGCCTGTCTGAGGGCAGAGAAGTAAGAGATGGAATAATGAATTTGGAGGAGAGTTAATATTCCAGTTTGGTAGGAACGTCAAATGTGTAAAGTAGATTAAATTTGTGAAGGTTAGAAGGCAGGGGAGACCAGTATTGTGCATGGCTTCAAATGTTTAGTTTTGGAGCCTCTTACCTGACAAAGTCAATTGGGCAGAGTGGGATGTGGCCAAACCTGTGGATTAAATGTTGTAGCATTAAGAGACACTGGAGAAAGAAGCCAGAGATTTAGAATAGTCCTGACAGAAAGTGACGAGCACCTGATTATGTTGAACCCAATGGTTCCTCTGTCAATGGCTATATAATAATGTTTTTTAATCTTTCAGAAGACTATTTTCCTGCTCCCTCTCTTGTCACTAACATTTTTTCTCTCCTGGAGTCATGGAATTTGCTCTATTCTTCTGGATGCCGCCTCAGGACTTCCCTAGCTACATGGCCACAATTGCCCAGAAATCTCCAGGAAATTGTGAGAATGCCTGTTGATCCTTTGCAAAAGTGTTCTCCCACTTTTCAAAAAAAAAAGTCAAAGTTCTCTTAGGTAAACAAAGGCAGTGATGTTTTCCATATGATCAATTTCTGAATGGAAGGCCTGTGTGTTCTTAAAAAAATGACAAATCATCTTACATCAGGTTATCTTTACTTTTGCAAGCTACGCCTCAACCTTGCCTCTGGATTTCCATGAAATGGGTTTGATCATCGAGATCTCTCAGGATCATTCAATAAAGGTTATATATTCACTCAAGATATCCAAGAGGTCTATTAATATATGGCTTGTGTTACCTCCTTAAAATAACAGATCCATATTAAATTATTTTACAAGTTTGCAAGGGAGTTGATAAAAAGCATGTCCAACAAAACACCAAAAGTCAGAATTTCTCTTTTCTTTCCAGTGGCATCTCCCTTTCCCTGAGAATCCTGGGGGTATTCTCATCTTCCACCCAATGTGTGAAAAAATGCAAAATGCAGTCTATGTAGTGGAGAGCTGCCACTTTTCTTCGGATGAGAACTGTGGAATAGCTCCATACCAGCCAATGTTAGGTCTTCTGGCTTGTGGCACACCACATTGTCTTGCTTACTTCTATTATAACCTTTTTATCTTGACTTTTTTTTTTTTTTGCTTTTTTTTTTTTTTACTGAGGCAATTGAGGTTAAGTGACTTGCCCAGGGTCACACAGCTAGGCAGTGTTAAGTGTCTGAGGCGAATTTGAACTCAGGTCCTCCTGACTTCAGGGCTGGTACTCTATCCACTGCACCACCTAGCTGCCCCTTTGTCTTGACTTTTCAACTCATTCTGACTTGACTGTGAATGCTTCTAGATACATACTGTTCTTTGTAGGTTTTCTTTGGAAATCCCCATTGTCTTTTCTCCTTTTCTCTTTTTCCATTTTTTCCTTCATTCCAGCCAAACCAACCTACAACTCATTTGCTGACGTGTTTTGCTAAACTTATCACTCTTTTTCCTTTTATACTTTATTCTGGAACTACTGGCCCTTTTCCTCTGGCCACAATTCCATTTTCTGACTGTTTTTGTACAGGTTGTTTCCTGTGACTAAAATGACTTCTTCCTCACCTTTGTTGTAACTAGTTTTGAATTATTAGCTTCATGATACTGAGCAAGTCATTTGACTTCTGTATCTCACATTCTTCACCTCTAAAATGGGATTACAACAGCACCCACCTTATCGGGTTATTATGAAGATAAACTGGGATATTCACAAAGTACTTCGTTTTTCAATCATGTCCAACTCTGTGACCCCAATTTTATTTTATTTTATTTATTTTTTTTGGCAGAGATACCGGAGTAGTTTTCTATTTCCTGCTCCAGTTCATTTTTACAGATGAGACGAAACTAGTTATTCACCAGTGTCTGAGACCCAATTTCGGTTCAGGTAGAGAAAACTCCTCTAGGGGTCTCTCAAGAAGAGAAAAACCTACAGAAGAATGGGTGACATTGTAAAGGGAGGGATGGAAACAATGGAAAAGAAATGTGAAACTCTTAATTTAGGGGAGGGAAGAAAGATATATTTTATAGTAAGATAAAGAAACTTTAAAAGAATGCATCTTATAAAGATTTGGTGATTAGAAAAACCACAAACTCAGAGAATGTTGGTTTCCCATGGAAAGGATCCTGCCTCAGGTGAAAAGAATATGGAGTTGGGGGCAACTGCTCACCAGAAGGATGGGAGGGCTTGGACACAGAGAGAAGATTTCATAGATAATGGGGCAAAAAAGATCACAGGGAGGACTGGAAATAATAATGAACTGCACAATTAGGGACAAAGGAAAATTTATGCACAATATTCCTATGCTCCTTTTTTTCTTTAGGATTTAATGTTTCTAAGAGGAAAAGGAGAGATTGGACAAGAGCAAAAAAAAAAGAAAGAAAGAAAGAAAGGAAGAAAAACACTCTAATAACAGAAACTAGAGGAAGAACTCAAAATTTTGCCTTCAACTCCACGACAAATACAGAGAATAAACAGGAAATAAATAAGTTAAAAGATCCTTCCTTGAATCAAAGAACAAAAATCCTGAAGAGACATAAAAGGAACAGAATTAATGCAAAGAAAGGGGAAAAAATGAAAACAATTAACAAAAGATGTTGAGGGGAAGAGAGAGATGATTTTACCTGATTACTTACAAAAAAGGGAAAAAAGGAATAAACTAGATAAAGTGGGGGAAAGGAATGAATTAAAAAAAAAACCTTCCAAAACTGAGGAAAGTATGACAAATGGGAGAATGAGGTGTTGTGGTAGATATGGGATGGGAGACGTGAACCTGTGGGAATAGGCTTACTTTAAAAAAAAAAAAAGATTAAGCAAGCAAAATTGGAGAGATAAAGTACTGACTTTCAGATGAAAAGAAACAATTTCAAATCAGAAAAAAAAAATAAAGACCAAGGTAGGAGAATATAAAGTCCACTTCCAACTTTAAATATGAATAGATCTAACAATACAATGAAATAAAAAAGCAACAGATTGTGGGAAAAACCTACATTATCTGTTGCTTCCAAGAAATGCAGCTAAATAAAGACACACAAAATGAGGGGCTGCAACAATATTTCTCATGTCCTAGGTTCAAAATAGCAGGAATTGCAATCATGATAATAGACTAAGCAAAAAACAAAAATTTGCAATGTAAAACATACTGAAAAGAACTACAGACAATAAATCATCAACATAAAAAATATTTGTTGCAAATATTTTAGCATCAAAATTCACCAAGGAAAAATTACCTGAATTATAAGAAAACATATAGTAATGATATTGTATTAGGAATAGTAGGAAACTTTAAAATCTCTCCATTAGTTTGGAAAATCTAACAGAAAAACTCATAATAAATACAAGAAAAAATATAAAATTGAACAAATCATTGGAGAAACTAAAGCAAAGACACTTCCAAATGGGATTGCTAAAGAATATTCCCATTTCTCAGCACCACATAAGAATTTGGACCAAAAGTTTACCATGGATTAGAATACGAATATTACTAATGTGGGTAAAAAGTAGAAATAGTTAACATACACTTTGCAGACTATGATGCAACAAAAATCATAATCAGTTCAGAGAGCACAAACAAAAGACATAGGCCCTCAAGAGACTTAATGAAATCCTAGATAAGTGGGTCAAACAAATCATGGAAATTATTATATGAACGAAAATATGCCAAAATGTCTAAGATATAGCTAAAGAAGTCTTCAGATAAAGATGGTGTTACCAAAGCAGAAAAGAACATGGCAATATTGAGTATGCCTTAAAAAATAAAAAGTCAACAAACAAGTAAACCACAGGATCTTGACTAAATTTTTCCCTTTCCCTGAAAGGCATAGACAATGTCCTGAGAATATATGAGGATAAGAATAGCATGGATCTTTTGTCCTTCAGATTGTTAATTTAGGGACTTCTGATATCAGTCATTATATAATCATTTCTAGGCCACAAACTCTGAATTCTGTACTTTAAATTAATACAGAACAGTTTTATCCACTAAATCCCGAGGGGAGGGGATATAAGACAGTGTAGGGCTATTTGGAATGTTTTATAGCCTTTTGGATAAGATAGAGTAATTAATATTTCAGATATTAGTCCAAAAAGGCAGCTCCACTAATCTCATATCTAGTTGTGTAGGATAAAACCTTGCATGGATATGGGACAGAAAAAACTGAACAATGATGCCTTCATATTGGGTCAATATCAAGCCCCTCTCCTCTGAAATTTAGCTCTGAAACTTCTTGGAAAGGATTCTGAGTGCTTCCTTTGTTTTCCACTAGCGCTTTCAACAATGTTGACAAGTTATGAAGTTTGAATAAATAGTATTACCTTCGAGTAAGTCCTTAGCTTTATCAGAAGTACAGGCCTTATTTCCATTTTAACCCCTTCTGTTTCTTTACCAGGGATACAAGCTTCATTTCCATTCTTACTTTGTAGTCTTCCTGCAACTTTGTAATGAAAAAGAAGGGCAGAATCCAAGAATGAATATCAGGGGATCAAAATTCTAGTCCTGGCTATTCCTAGAATGAGATATATTAAGACCACCTTGGTTTCAACACCCTTATTCTTAAGAGGAGGTTTTTTTTTTACTTGTTAATCTCTTAATTGCTTCCAACTGTGATCTAAGAAATAGATTGAATTCTCTCCACTCAAAGTCAAGTTTCCAACAGTATCCAAGGGTATTGTTCCCTGATACATCCAGTAAGATGCCCCATTTAGCCAACATCTTCATCCTGGATCACTGCACTATTGAGGTAATAAGTGCTGTTTGTCACAGATCAACCTCCATGGAATCTACACTGAATTATTCTTTTTCCTGACATGGCCCCAAGATTGATGGTAAACATCAGAACAACATGTTTCTCTATTGTTAGTTTCTTAATCCCATTATTTTCAGTCATCTCACATGTAAAATCTTAGGTCTCCTCAAAAAAGAGATTCAGTATTCACAATTGAAACATCATATGAACCTCTCTGAAATAGGGAGAAATAGTTATTAGGCCCTTTAATGCTGACCACCTGATTTTATGTGGAAGCTCTGTTCTTGAGGTAGTAGAGATTTCCTTGGACTAATGGAGGGAGATCATTGGAGACACCTGAGTGGGATAATCAAGTATAAAATCACATGGTCCATGAGTACTTTCCTCAACTATCCATTTTCTGTTTAAGTCAGTAACTGTACTCTGAGATTTGATACAATGAAAGCCTTTCTGGAATTAGGAGTGCTGTGCCTTTTAGTTTGCCTTATTTGGGCTGAACAACAGCCAGGTAAATGGATGAATTTTGTGCCTTTATTGTGTTTCTTAAATGAGTGGTTTCTTGTTGAACTGTTAGAAATTAGGTGCATATCTATTTCAACTTTCTGTAGGTCATAGTAGTAAAATAATAAACTGCCTTTAAAAATATTACCTACTCTGAAGTTAAGCTGTTGTCTTTCACTGAGAATTGGTAGTTCACCAAGTCAGATGAAGGATGTCCTTTATTTGCTACTCTGGTTTATGCAGATAATTTAGGAAAGATGTTTCTGTGTGGTGTGCATATGTATACACACACATATATATGTACATACACACGCACTTTATTAGGTCCTTTAACATATATATATTATGTAATTATAATTATATATGTAATGGTGACCTTTCCCATAAGTGCTAAAACCTAATGATTAACTATTTCTCTTTATTCCAAAGGGTAGGGAAATTCTGTGACATCTTTCTATCCCCTATTCTTTGTTGCTCATTTGAGGTTCCTAACTATGAATGTTGAGTCTCTTTTTAAAAATTTTATTATTTTTTTATTACAGCTTTTTATTTTCAAAATCTATGTATGGATAATTTTTCAACACTAATCCTTACAAAACCTTATGTTCCAAAATTCTCTCCCTTGTACCATGTCCCCTAGATGATAAGCAATCCAATATGTTAAATCCAACATATGCATACATATTTATACAATTATCATGCTGCACAAGAAAAATCAGATCAAAAAGGGGAAGAAGTGAGAACAAATTGCAAGCAAATGACAGAGTAAAAATGCTATGTTGTGATCCACACTCGGCTGAATCTCTTTTTGAGGGGAAGACCTAAGATTTTACATGTGAGATGACTGAAAATGATGGAATTAAGGTCATTGGTCATGGAATGCAGCCTACCTTATCCCTAAGAGAACCACTTGATAAATAAGGCTTCGTGTATTATGCCACTGCAGCTGAATTCTGTTTCTAAACATTTCCTCTAATTCAAGGTCAAGTTCATTGTATCTAATTATTAGCTGGATTCTGCCCCTTGGTTGTCTTACCTGCAATACAACTTATTTATAGCCAGACCATTTAGATTTCTATTTTTCCTCTCCTTACAAGGAGCCCATCCAGCTTCCTCAATAATCTTACCATTCTTCTGTAAAACCCTGGGCTCTTTACTTAATTGCATCTTTCTGATGTTTAATTAGCCAATTAGAAGCCAACTAATAAATTGATTTTTTTTTTCCCCCTTTAACTTCCCATTGCCTTCTGCCTAGTCTGTGTTCAATACTAGAACCCAAAGTTGTTTCAGTATTTTTCTAATTCCTGTCTTTTCACTTTTTCCTTCTTCAAATTCATCTTCATAGGATCACTGCTTTATCACTCCATTTCCAGCCTCAAAATGTTAAGCAGGTCCTCATTGCCCACCAATTATGTGTAAACTATTCATCTTGTTTTCTAACCCTGATTCTGACTCATGCCTACTTTTCCTGCCTTGCCTGGCTTCCTAAACAGGGTGACATTGCCTAGGCTGCATCCTGACTCTATACTATATTTAAATGCTCCCTTGATTCTATTATATGGTTGAATTTTGTATCTTCCCAGCTAGACTCTCACCCCTATGAAAATAGGGGCTGCTGATCTGTGCTTTGCTCCTTTCTTTTCCTGAGCTGATACTGGCCACCAAATAGCCAGTGTCTGGCACACTGTAGGAGTATTGAAGAAATGGTTGTTTAATTGGGGTTGCCTATTTCTTGAAAGCACTACTGTTTTCATCTTTCAAGTGAAAAATATCTATTTTCCCCTCATTGAATTCTTTTTTTTTTAGATTTATAAAGCTTTTTATTTACAAAACATATGAGTGACCTTTCAACATTGACCTTTGCAAAAACTTTTTTTCCCCAAGCTTTTCCTTTCCTTCCCCCACCCCCACCCCTAGATGACAGGTAATCTAATACATGCTAGATAGGATAAATTATATGACAAATACATGTATACATATCTATACAGTTATCTTACTGCACAAGAAACATCAGATCTAGAAAGAGAAGAAGAAAAAAACAACCTAAGAAGGAAAACAAAATGCATGGAAATATTCACAGAAAGCGTTAAAATGCTGTGTTGTGGTTCACTCTCAGTTCCCACAGGCCTCTCTCTGGATGTATATGACTATCTTCATCGCAGCACAACTGGTTTGAATCACATCATTGTTGAAGAGAACCATGTCCATCAAAATTGATCATCGTATAGTCTTGTTGCTGTGTATAATGTTCTCCTGGTTCTGCTGATTTCACTCAGCATCAGTTCATGCAAGTCTCTCCAGGCCTCTCTGAAATCATCTTGCTGGTCATTTCTTACAGAACAATAATATTCCATAACATTCATAGACCATAATTTATTCAGCCATTCTCCAATTGATGGGCATCTTTTCAATTTCCAGTTTCTTGCCACTACAAAAGGGCTGCCACAAACATTTTTGCACATGTGGGTCCCTTTCCCTCCTTTAAAATCTCTTTGGGATATAGGCCCAGTAGAAACACTGCTGGATCAAAGGGTATGCACTGTTTGATAACTTTTTGAGCATAGCTCCAAATTGCTCCCCTCATTGAATTCTTTTAAAAATGATGGAAAACCTATCTCTCAATATTTATACAAATTCCCACATTACATGCCCTGAAAGTTTATTTTTAGTTCCGCTTTCCATTAGATGAATATAGCATGCTTTGTCTTCATTTTAGACTCACAGTTCACCATTGCATTGGTTAGATTGCTAACTTCTTTCTAGGTTGTCTTTTCTAGAATATATTACTGTAGAAATTATTCTCTTGATTCTGCTTATTCCATGCTGCATCAGTTCATAAAGGTCTCTGGCAAATGCTTTTGATTAACTAAATCGGTCAGCATCTTATACCTCCCCCTAGCAACGTGTCCAACAAAACAATGATTCTCACCTTCTTGGTAATCCTACTATGAGCACTGACAAAACCTATATAGAGAAAAGTGGAAGATAGAATCCGGGTTATTTGTCCACCATTGCTCTACAATCCTGTATTTCTTCTACAGATATTTAGTAGCAATGTGAACTTGGACCTGGATTACTTAATCTCCCTGAGGTTTGGTTTATTTAGTAAAATGGGAATAATTTGAAAAATATTTTAAAAAATGGATATCTTTATCTTTAAATTGCTTTCATTTCTAAACAATCTCGTTTCCCCAGAGATCCATCCTTTGTAACAAAGGAAATTGGGAATAAGACAAAAAGCAGTAAGATATTAGATGCCCAAGGTCTAACTCCATACTTCGTAAAGAAGGGAATGAACTTTATTTTATCTATGGGATCTAAGCTTGACTGAGAAAATTGATATGCTGATAGTAATTGCCCTCTCCAGTTTGTAGACCTAACTGGAGTCTTGTACGTCGGGACATATTGCAAGCTTTGTAGAATTATATAAATGAGAACTGATACTATCCTTATTGACCAGTCTTTGATTGCTTTTTGCTTTCCTCTGCAAAACCAAATTCTGTTAATTTGGCTTTAGTTTTTTCTTGGAACCATTGGTTAGAAGAAATCTGTTTCTAGCCTATAATAGGTGGTAAACAAGTATTTATTGACTGAACAATGTTCAATAAAAGATATAAATGGACTTCTGATTTTTTTTCCTCAGTGACTGTGGAATGCACTCTTCTCACGTTCCGAGTGATAGTGAAAAAAAATCTATTTGGAGCTGGAGTACCCGTGAGAGCTGAAGAGCTAACACTTGGTTCGGGTTGTCCAGTTAACCTGGAGATGCCAGATAAATTTGAGCTATTCTATTCTGTGACAGAGTGTGGGATTGTATTTCAGGTAAGATAGCCAATTCCTTGCAAATTGTTTCTATATATGTTTCCCATAATATACTGAAGAAGAAAATAAATCTAATTTCCTACTAAATGATGCTGTGATTAAGATCAGGAGACCAATCTGGGAAGGAGATGGGAAAGCCAGTGTCCTGCTATTTATTGAGAAGATCTGTGGCCATAGGAAGATGGATTTTTTTTTTTTAGTTTGACAAGCTTTCAAGGATATGCTGAGTTTTCTCATATGTGTGTCTGGGCTTCGGAGCTAGGCACTACACTGGAAAGAGTATCTGACTTGGAGTCAGAAAAATCTGAATTTAAATATAGCTTCAGATACTAGCTCTTAGTTTGGGCAAGTAATAGAACTTCTGTATGCCTCAGTTTTTCCATCTATAAAATGGAGATGATCATAATCTCTATCAAATGAATATTTTATAAGTTACTAAGCCAACTAAGACTTCAAGGAAGTTAAATAATCCAGGTTCATGCTGTTTACTAAATCTAGTAGAAATAGTTTATAGAGCAATAGAGGTTTGTTTTTCTAAGAATCAAATGAGAATATTCTTTCCTTTGTCTTTATATTCCTATTTCCTAGCACAGCACCTGGAATTTAGGAGGCCTCATTACATGCTAGTTGCCTGAGTTACAAGTAGATTCTATATCAGTTCAATTAAGGGGTGTGTGTGTGTGTTCGTTCATTTCTAGACTTTTTGACTCATCTAAGTCAAATGAGGAAATCTGAGATTTATGCCATGGTTAGCTCATTAAAATGCCAAGGGAAACCTAAAAATATTGATCATTCAGGGAGAACCTCTATTTGGAAAGTCTGCTATTAAATGAAAGCTGAAGTTATCTAGTAATCACTTCTTTTTTTTTTCTTTTTGCTGAGGCAATTGGGGTTAAGTGACTTGCCCAGGGTCACACAGCTAGGAAGTGTCTGAGACCAGATTTGAACTCAGGTCCTCCTGACTTCAGGGCTGGTGTTCTAACCACTGCGCCACCTAGCTGCCCACTAGTAATCACTTCTTACAGCTTCCCTATTTATTACCCACCCCAAAGTGTGACTTCCCCTTCTTAAAAGAGAAGGGGAAAATGTTTGTCTTTAATATGAGAACAAGAGGGAGTCACTGAAACTTCTTGAAAATTGGAACACCAAGGGCAGACCTATTGCATCAAAATTTCAGTTTGACAGACTTGAATGGGGAAACTTGAGGTTGTGGCAAAAATAGTTTGTAGTAGTCTAGGTAGAAATTGATCAGGGCCTTGACTAGATTGTGTGAATGGAGAAAAGATGATATTCTAAGAGAATCAATACTACTTGGCAAAAGAGAAAGATTTCAAATGTTCCAAAGGAGATTCTGACTTCAACAGAAACAGAATTAGGAAGAATGGCTTTTTTTTTTTTTTTTGAAAAAGCTAGGAACATACTGGATAAGTTATTAATTGGACATGATTTTAATGTAGAGATGGATAAAAGGCACATGGTGAGCCTATCTAGAATCTAGAATTCAAGAGACAGAAGAACTAGAAACTTAGACACTGGACTCAGTTGTGTTGAAGATCAAACTCGTGTGAGCTGGTATGAGAATAGAAAGAAGGGTGAGGAAAGATAATTCCCTGCCTGTAGTTCTGGCCTGTAATTAATCATAGAGGGATGATTTTTTTGAGGGGTGGGTTAAGGTAGTTGGGGTTAAGTGACTTGCAAGATATCATAGAGAGATCCTGGATTTAGAAACATGGGCATATTTGGGAAGAAAAAGCTATTGTTAACTGCATAATGGAATAGTTTATTTCTCTTGTAAAATGAAGGGACTCAATTCAACAAGCGTTTATTAAATCACAGCCAGTGTGAGAATAGCTAGGTGGGGAGAGAAGCAGATAAGAACAGTACCATGAAGAAACCCTGTTTTTGACAACTAGGTGAAATGTTGGAGTGCTCAGGAAGAACTGAGAGGAAGTGAGTGCATTTGGTAACTAATAAATCTTTAACATTGGAAAAAGCAGTTCTGGATGAGTGAGGTAAAAGCCAAATTTCAAGGGGTTGAGAAAGCGGGAAGAAGTGAGAAATTAGAACCACAGATCTTATAGTAAGTAGAAGGGATTGAGACAGCCAATTACATCTTGAGGGTATGCTAGAATCAAGTGAAGACTTTAAGGGTTGGGTTTTTGGTTGTTTGGTACATAGGCAAGAAGGAAACTATACAGTGAGGATGACAATAAATTATGGAGGAAAGGGGATGTTGTACATCAGGTGAATTTGGGATGAGATAGGATCAAAGGTGCAAGAAATAATATTTTGAAAACAATCTAAATGATTTCTTCTGTTCTTAGGTTTTTGAAACATATGTGATTTATAAAACGGATCTTCATTATAACTCATTATATCCTGTTTTTGGTCATAATTCATGTGACTTCCCCTTGTCCTGCAAAGTGAACAAGTAAGTATTATAGTTGAGGTCTCTAATGTCAAGCTAATCTTCTCATTATTAAAAAGGCATCTTAACTTAGTTTTCCTCTTGTCTACTAATTGAAGTTGCCCCTAAACATTAGGACTAACAATGGAAAGGCAAGATGTTATCACAGAAGTCCTGGATTTGAAAAGAGAAATGGGCAAATTTGGGATAGAAAAGCTATTGTTAGCTGCATGGATTTAGTAGTTTATTTCCCTTATAAAATAAAGACTCAATTCAGCAAACATTTATTAAGTCCCAGTGTGTAAGGCACTTTTGCTAGCTAATGGAGATATAAAAAGGACTCTGAAATAAGCACCTGTTCTTGTAGAACTTGATTTCTACTTTGGGAAGTTGTCTTAGGGCCTTTTATATTTGTAAGACTTGGACACTTAGACCTTCTCTTTGACAGCTAAGAAGTGATGACTCAATATCCACTTTCCTCATCTAAGAGGACAAATTCCAAGGCTGGGAAAACTGAAAAGAACTCTGAAGGGGTCAAATCATTCTTCCAAGGAATATAACATGATCACATTCCCGAGAATGTAATAAAGCTTTGAGATTTAAAACTCTTCCAAACTTAGCTCCAATATACTTTTCTAGCCCTTATTTTTGATTATTTCCCTTCTCAAATTTCCTAATAAAAAAGATCAGAAATTCTTCCCCCCAGAGCAATGTAAAACCAGAATTTTTTGTTATATAAATTCATTTTCTTTTTCATTTTTCCTTATGAATCATGTTGGGAGAGAAATTAGAACAAAAGGAAAAAATGAGAGGGGGGAAAAGAAAGGGAGGGGAAGTGAACATAGCATGTATTGATTTACATTGCTTCTCCACAGTTCTCTCTGGATGTGGATAGCATTTTCTATCCCAAGTTTATTGGGATTGCCTTGGATCACTAAACCACTCAGAACCAAGTCTGTAGTACCTGATCACAGCACAATCCTACTTTTGCTGTGTACAATGTTTTCCTGATTATGCTTATTTCACTCAGCATCAAGAACAGAAATTCTCGCTGGTTCTCCCATATTTTTTTTATAACTCCTTCAACTATTTTCTTTCCAAGCTTTAATTTGATTCACATCTCTGCTCAATTGCCAGTTCTATAGAAGTCTTCACTCAATACCTCCAACATCTTCCAAAATAATCTTTTCTATATTTTATGTGAGCATTTCTACATGGGTGTGATTTAGATGGTAAAACAAGATGATTGAAGTCAGAAATGGTTTTGTGTGTGTGTGTAATATATATAAAGTTCATTATTATATATAATTCATTATATATATAAAACAAAGAAACAAAACCTTTACATGGATATACATATGTATCTATATCTATCTTCATGGGTTGACCATAACCTTGAAGAACTAATTTTCCTATTTCTAGGGAATCACAATCATATGATTCAGAGGAGGATGATACCATTCTACCACCCCCAGAAAGCAAAAGAAAAGGTGCCTTGAAAATGTGGGCTTCTGTTACTGGCTCCACTCACAGGACTCCAAAATTCCAGGAACTGGGGAAAAAAAAGGACAATGACTCTTCAGAACAACAGAATGAATCTTGGTAAGGATGTTAATTGCTTGAGGAGACCTTGGGCCAGTGGATCATAGTAGACAACTGCAGTTTTAGGAATTTCTCCCTCAAGGAGTCTGCCAAGCCTATTTAGGGTAGGGTAAGGGAGACAAGAAGCAAATTCCAATACTGGATAGAACTGGTATTGGAGCTAGGGACAACTGGATTCCAATCTTGTCTCTGATGCTAGTTGGCTCTCTGATCTTAGGTGAGTCATCTAACTTCTCAGGATTCTGAACAACTTCCTCCAAGTTGGATAGCAGGTACTGACTTATGTTGGTAAAGGGAGCTTTTTTTTACATAGATGTTCCTTATGATAACAACCATTGGCTATATATTCAACCTTAAGGCAAGAGAAATATATATAAGGAATACCATGTAGAATAGTTGGCTAGCAGAGAAGAATAAGAAAGGAAGGTTAATCCCATGGTAGAGAGAGTTGGGTGCAGAAGCACACATGGATGGGGATGGGAGAGACTTTTCCCACTATTGGGATTGAAATGGGCGAAAATATCCTGTTCTTTTGTTTCATTAAATCTGCCAATAGTAGAATCTATTTCTTATTTTTTTTCCAAATAGTTTATATAGTATTGGAATTAATTGTTTTTTGAGTGTTTGGTAGAATTCACATGTAAATCCACCTAGCCCTGGAGATTTTTTTTTCCTTAGGGAGTTGATTAATAGCTTGTTCTATTTCTTTTTCTAAAATGGGGCTATTTAAATAATTTATTTCCTCTTCTGTTAACCTGGACAGTCTATATTTTTGTGGATATTCCTCCATTTCATTTAGATTATCAAATTTGTTGGGCAAAGAGACTCCTAATTTTTTTTTTTTGCTCTAATTACCTCTTCATTGGTGGAAAGCAGAATCTATTTCTTAATCCCATTTCCTTCCACAGGGACTCGGTCTCCTTCCCCATCTTGACTCAGAACTCTCCAGTTTGCCACCTTCAATGTCATGGAGATATTGGACTACTTGCATCTTGAGAGATTACTGAAGGGGCAGCTATGGAACAGCCATAGCCAGTCAACTTTGTGAGCCTCACAACTCTGGTTCTGAACTTCAGAAGTTGGCATTGCCTAAGCTTGCCCTAGCGAGGTTTTCATTGTTTTTAAAAAATTTTAAGGAACAAATCTCCCTAAGACTGCCCTTATTTTATGATCCCTGTACAGAAGGGGGCTGTGTGGGTTTTAAATTTTAATATTCATGTTTCATCTTTAATCTGTTAATTTTTATTTGTGATAAATAAAATAAAGCATGGAAACATTTGTGATAAAAATGTGTTTTTACTTTGTACCTCTGGAAAAGGGAAAAGGTCAGCTTTCCTGGCTCCTAACATGCCATATGCAGTACACTGGCTTCTGCCTTGTGCTTAGTGAGCTGTGGAAGAAGCAGCCATCAGTAGCAACAACTGTCTGTTTCCAGACTGGGAATCTTGACTTCTTCTGTTTAGGGAATCTGTCTATCAAGGCCTGGAGATGTGAACATCTGGAAGACATACTGAATGACCTAACTGTCTGCTGTTTATCCTGTGGCTCTGCTGCAAAGAATGATTCTCATTTTTTCCTTTTATAGTCTTTAGCCATAAAGAATAGTGGGATGTGTATGAAGAATGGAGTCCCTGATATGGCCAACAGCTCATAAATGATAGATTTCCTGTATTTTTAGGAAAAATGACAAACTTTATTTTTGTTTTTGTTAACTATATTTATATGGGAGTAGTGTTTACTTCAGTTAACTGCAACATAAATGAGAAAATTAGAAATGCTAGGAAAATAAAGGGGATCCAAGGAATCCCATTCTATTCATTAGTATTTTGTCTAATCTTTTTTTTCCTCCTTGTGGTTGGATATTTTTTTTTGTGCTTCAGGATGGCAGATAGGGACAAGCTGAAAAGAGGAATAAATGTGGACTTTATTTTATGGGCCTTTTGACTGAAGTCTGTGTGTCTTACCACCAGAAAAGCTAAGAATACTACTATTCTTCCACAATCCTATTTTCACTTGCTGAAAGTGGGCATGATTTGTGGCCCTCTAGAGAGTGGAAGATTTACTTTTGAGTTGAACTATTGTGTAATTCCAACTTTCCCAGAAGATAGACTGGATTTCATTACAGGGGAGTAGACCTGAAACTTCAGTAGTTTCTTTACTAAACATGTGATTGACTTCATTAAACAGTATAAAAAAGCTATTGTCTGCTCATTTTGTATTTTGGCCATGCTATTTTGCTGTTTAGATTATTCCTATGTCTTCTGTCCTAAGTTCAAATTCCTTCCTTTTCCCAACATTATAGCTTTTCAGCATTGCCCTTCTAGCTTACTTTTCCTTTCTTTTATCCTTCAAGCATTCTTAAATCTTCACTAAGGAAGAATGCATTCTTAGTAATAACCCTTTGTTCACCATATTTATATTTAAATTTAAATATATTTTAAATACCTAGTGTGGGGGCACTCCCTAGTTTATTCAAAGATTAAAACAAAAAAAGCAATTAATTTCTTAAGAAATTTGCATTTTATTTGGATATATGGGGAGACCATTCAGATAAAGTAATTCTGATGAGTGAAAGAAGGCTGTAATAATCAGTAAGGCCTTATGTAAAATGTGGCCCTTGTGTAGTTTAAATAGAAAGCTAAAGTTTGAGAAGCAGTAGAGATGGAGTTCGATGCAGGAATGGTAGCAGCAAGAGATTTGTCTTGATCTGATGCCATTTTGTTCTAAGCCTTCATTTTGTGACTAGTTACACAAGTTCTCTCTGTTATAAGGTGAGGACTTGAGTGGTATAGTTTAGTAGGGGTAGTAAACATAATTTTAGAAAAGGCTACAGGAAAGAAAGAAAATAAAAGGAGAAGCAAGAAAATAAAGCACCAAGCTACAGAATTAATAGAATTGCTTACCACTTGTGCCTAATAACATCCAGGTACTTGAAAGAAAAAATTGGTTTGGAGGAAAAACAAATAAAATTCACATTAGGTTATCTGCATGTTTCCTTTTTATACCTTAACAAATATAACAAAGAAATTAAGGACTTCAAATGAGTTTTTCAGAATTTAGATAGTATGTGATAAAATTCTGAATGGTGTGTAAGAAGTATTGATAAAAATTAAAGAGGAGCTTAGTTCTGTAGTCCTATCCTCTGGAAATAATCCAGTCAAAAATCCAATTTGTCAGGTCCCTGAGGCTAAATTTTCCCAATAAAACAACTTATGTTCATGTCTTTACTACTGTCTTTCTTTGGGTCAGTCTGCCAGGGCATTCTGCCCCGTGGTATCTTTCTCCTTACCCAATGACATGGACAGGTGGAGGGGTATTTCCCCTAATTCCACTATGCTTCTCACCCCCCCTTTCCTTATAACTAACTCAGTTAGGGTACTAAACATTCAGCATTTGGCCTGCCAGCTAAAGGGAGTGCTCCCTTTTTACTGGATAATAGAGTTCCATTGAGGAACTTGTCTTTCATATGCTCTCTCACTCTATTTCACATTTACCATTCCTAGTGTCTATTGTCTCCCATCTTTTTTTGTCTGTGCCCTCTTCCCTAAATAAACCTGCCTTTTGCCAAAGAGAATGGCCATTGTGAAGTCTTCACATGACTAGACCCCAACATTATTGCCTCCCATCATGGTGTCTGTCAGCCACATCATTATGGATCTAATTATTAAATAGGAACAAAATGGCATTCATATACCTAAATTGTGTATGACACAATATATTCAAAAAAATCATGTATGGGATTAAAAACTCAAAACAAAAATCCACACAATAACCATATTGTCATACAAACTCTATTTCCTAGGGACCCTTAACCTAAAAGCATTAAAATCTAATTGGAGATTATCAACACTCAGTCAAGAAGCATTTATTAGTGCTTGTTATGTGCTAAGCACCGGGGATACAAAGAAAGGCAATAAAAAAAGTGTGCCCTTAAGGATCTCACAATCTAGTAAGAGACAATAAGCAAATAAACATACAGAAAAGCTAATGTGAAGGATAAATGGGAAATAATTAGAGGGTCAAAAACATTCTAGTAACACAATAAATGCTCGGTTTAGTAATAAAAAGCAAATTAAGGGAATAAAGAAGATGGAGAAAATGATTACTTTTGGAAATGCTGGCTCTTGGTTGATCTTTGTTCTTGAAGAGAACCCAAATGACATCATTGTTTCAAATTACAGTGTATTAGACTGGCTTAAAGCTTAAAATGCTCTAGATCAGGCACCAATAATCCATGTGAATATTTGAGGTGGGTTCTTTAAATTTGTGCACCTTCTTTCTTTTTTTTTTGGTCAGGCCAAAACAATAGTTTTATTTCAGCATTCAGCAATCTCAGCCATCAAAAAATAAAACTCTAACACCAAAGGATGGAAGGAAGACTTCTCTACAGCATGATTGGATGGGCTGCATCTGGAACCCCCTGGGGCACCACAGACAGGAAGGATGGTGGTTATTCATTCATCCAATAAATTAGGAAGTGCAGAATTCAGGGGGGCCAACTGCTCATTTCTGGGCCGGCATAAGGTCATCGATGGACTGGCCCTGCTCCAAACGCTTCTCCATCTCAATGAGCAACTTGACACCATCTACCACCATCTGGACCAGCTCTACCTCAGAGAAGCCCAGTCGGTCGGCATTGGAGATGTCAAAGACACCACCCACAGCTGCTGTGTCTACTCTACCTGTACCCCTTTTTTGTAGCTTCAGTTTCTTCAGCACCTCACCAAACTTCTCATACTTGCCCAGGTGGGGAAGTTTGATGTGGACACCTGCACGCAGGCCTGTGCCCAGGTTGGAGGGGCAGGTCAGGATGTAGCCCAAGTGGGGGTTCCACATGAACTCGTAGTTCTTGGTCTTAAAAAGGGTTTCAATCTGGGTGAGCCCCGGTGCACTTTATTTCTTTTGAGCTTTTAACATTTTTTAAAATTATTAATTTCGTTAAAATTAATTAAATTAAAATCACAATTTAAAAAATATTAATTGTATTAAAATTAATTAAATTAAAATAAAATTTTAAAATTTAAAATTTTGCTTTTCTCAGAGAACAGCACTCTTTGATGAGGGCCCACCATCCTGGGCAGTCTTGGGCCACAATCAATTCCAAAGTTCTTCAAAGAGCTCTTGAGAGTGTTCTTGTATTCTGTTTCTGACCACCATGTGAGTGTTTGCCTTGGACGAGTTTTTTTTGTAAAATATGCTTAGGGAAGCATGTGTTGGGCATTTCAACACTGTGGCCAGCTCATTGGAGTTGTGCCCTCTGCAGTAAAATTGGCATTTTAGTTTGAGAATAAACCCACATCTGGCACTTTATCCTGCTGGGTGATTTTCAGGATCTTTCTAAAAGGATTCCAACGGAAGCGATTCAGTTTTCTGGAAGGAATCGGTTCAGTTTTCTGGATGGGAGTGGTTCAGTTTTCTGGATGGAAGCGGTTCAGTTTTCTGGATGGAAGCGGTTCAGTTTTCTGGAAGGAATCGGTTCAGTTTTCTGGATGGAAGCGGTTCAGTTTTCTGGATGGAAGAGATTCAGTTTTCTGGATGGGAGCAGTTCAGTTTTCTGGATGGGAGCAGTTCAGTTTTCTGGATGGGAGTGGTTCAGTTTTCTGGATGGAAGCGGTTCAGTTTTCTGGATGGAAGAGATTCAGTTTTCTGGATGGAAATGGTTCAGTTTTCTGGATGGAAGCGGTTCAGTTTTCTGGATGGAAGAGATTCAGTTTTCTGGATGGAAGAGATTCAGTTTTCTGGATGGGAG
>JAJPUD010003486.1:69661-99835 GCA_023553655.1 Myrmecobius fasciatus
ATGGAAGCGGTTCAGTTTTCTGGATGGAAGCGGTTCAGTTTTCTGGAAGGAATCGGTTCAGTTTTCTGGATGGAAGCAGTTCAGTTTTCTGGATGGAAGAGATTCAGTTTTCTGGATGGGAGCGGTTCAGTTTTCTGGATGGAAGCGGTTCAGTTTTCTGGATGGAAGCGGTTCAGTTTTCTGGATGGAAGAGATTCAGTTTTCTGGATGAGATGGGAGTACCATTGAGGTTTCACAGACAATGAGCTTAGTAGAACGGCTCTGTAGACCTCCATTTTGGGAGTCTGATTCTTCTCTCCTTCGGAGCCTCCCAAACTCTGAGCTAGCTCTGGCAATGTGCCCATACACTTCCTTGTCAGTGTGCACATCTCTGCAAAGCATCCTGCCAAAGTAAGGGAACTTATCCACAGTATTAAAAACGCCTCCGCTTCCTGTAAGGGATGGTTCCACATATGGATGATGTGGAGTTGGCTGAGAGAGCACCTGTGCTTGCTTGTGTTCCTTATCAGGCCAAAATTAGCACAAGCATAAGAAAATTGACCCATACTTGGTTGTGCTTCAGCTTCAGAAGCTTCATTGAGTGCATAATCATCTGCAAATGAAAAAGTCATGCACTAACTCTTTCTTGACTTTTTTTTTGATGAGGCAATTGGGATCAAATGACTTGCCCAGGGTCACACAGCCAGGAAGCATTAAGTGTCTGAGATCACATTTGAACTCAGGTCCTCCTGACTTCAGAGCTGGTGCTCTATCCACTGCACCAACTGGGACTTTCTGCTTTTTCTTTTTCTTTGTTTTTGTTTTTGTTTTGCTTTTTGCTGAGACAATTGGGGTTAAGTGACTTGCCCAGGGTCCCACAGGTAGGGAATGTTAAGGACTTTCTGCTTTTTCAAGCTGAATAATTTACCAACAGTATGGTAGCTGACCTTGATGTTGTGTTTGTTGTCATTGAAGGCCTTTCACCACATTGCTGAAAACATGCTAAAAAGCATGGGAGCGAGCCCGTAGCCATTGGTGGCTGGGAAAGCTTGAGAGCATCATCCATCATCCAGAATTCAGGCAAGCGTGCCATTATGAAATTGATACACACTACTGATGAACTTCTGGCAACCCATTTTTTTTTCATAATTTTCCATAAGCTCTTACAACCGACAGTATCAAAGGTCTTGGCCAGATCAATAAATGTCTTCAGGCCTCTGCTCTGCTCCCGGAGTTGTTAAGCAGCAATCACTATATTGACTCTTCCTCAGCCTTTTCTGAAGCCACATTGGCTATTAGGTCATGGTCATTTTGCACGTGAAGGATCACTCTATTAAGGAAGTCTCTGGCAAGAATCTTTCCAGCAATGAGTAAGAGAATCACCCACTATGATTGTCAGAGGCCAATCTATTTTCTTTACCTTTATAGAGATGGACAATGGAGGCATCCTTGAACTCCTGGGGACTAATTTCTTCTTGCCATAGAACTTGGAAAATTTCAGTTAGTTTTTGCATAAGCAAAATCCTCACCTTGTAAATCTCAGTTGGAATAGAATTAGCACCAGGTATTTTGCCACAGGAGAGGAGCCTAATGGCATTCAAAACCCTTTCTTCAGTTGGAAGTTTAGCTGAGAGGGATTGATTTTAACCTGAGATGTCTGATCAATAGCTTTGGTGTTGATTAGTGATGGTCCATGAGAAACCTATGGAAGTGTTCAGCCATTTACCAGGATCATGTCTTATTTATCATTAATCACTGTGGATCCACCAGCACTGAGCAGATGAGATGCATCATAGGTCTTTGGCCTATATGATGGCATCATAAAAGTTCTTTGGGTTGTTACTGTCAGTGTAAAACTGAATTTCATCAGCCTTTTTGCTGAGCCATTTTTAAGTTTTGCTTGCACTTTACTTTTTTTATTATTAAAGCTTTTTATTTGCAAAACATATGCATGGGTAATTTTTCAACAATGACCCCTGCAAAGCTTTCTGTTCCAAATTTTCCCCCCTAGTCCCCACTCCTCTCCTAGATGGCAGGTGGTCTAATACATGTTAATTATGTTAAAATATATGACAAATCAAATATATGTATATATATTTATATAGTTATCTTGCTGTAGAAGAAAAAATTGGATGTACAAGAAACAAAATCTGAGAAGGAAAACAAAATGCAAGCAAACATCAACAGAAAGCGTTGCACTTTACTTTTGGTGGAGTTAAACATTGCCCTCTTAAAGACAAGCTATCCTGCTGTTAAACCCTATGGAGTTCTTATTTTTCACTCATCAGCTTCCAAATTTCTCCATCATTTTCCTCAAACCAGCCTTGATGTTTGTGAATGTTCTGATCCAGATGAGTAAATGCAATGCTGTATACCAAATCTCTGAAAGCTGTCCACTCCTTTTTTGCGCCACTGTCGTCAACCATTTTGGCTCAACTCTTCTTGTAGTCATATTGTCAAGAAGACATAGACAGGATGTGAGAGGGATGAAAACAGAGGGCTATTTATTGATGGCAATGTAATAAAAATGATAGTTAAAGATCACTGAGCATTTGGAGTACAAAATAATAGATTAAAAAGGTAATCCTAAAGAATTGGACCGTCAAAGGACAAATTATATAAGCCATTGATATTTTTATTAATGAAAATGACAAAAATAACCATAGCAACATTTTGAGGATGCATTCAAAGCAATTATTATGGTAAAACATATCTCTAATCACTTTTCTATACAAAAAGAGAAAGAACAAATCAAAGAATGGGGCATGTATTTTTTTTAAAAGAGAATAAAAAACTCAACAAATTTAAAATACCAATTAAATACCAGAGTAGATCCTAATCCTGTTTTTAAACTTGATGCAACCCATATCCTGAAAATAAAGAATAGGTTAACCAAATTAAAAACCCCAAACTTTTAATTAACAAATAAAACTAGATTTTAAAATATCATCAACTAATTTTATTTTTCAAAAGCAAAAAAACCACAAATCACCATTATAAAAATGAAAAAAAATCAAAACCAATAAATTATTAAAAATTATGTGCAGACACATCTAAAAGCTTGGGCAAATATTAATTATTCATGGGTAGGTTGAGGCAATATAACACAAAGGACAATATTATTTAATTTAATTTACCTATTTAATGACATCAATCTAATTACCAAAGGAGTGATTGATATGTTAAAAAAAATTCAACTGAAGGAACAAAAGGTCGATAGTTTCCAGGAAATATAGTAAAAAAAAAAAAAAAAGAAGGAAGGGGGTTTAGCAGAATCAGATATTAAACTATACCACAAAGCAAAAAGCCTTAGAATAACTTGATCCTCATTAAGAAAAAAAGAATTTGACCAAGGTGACATATTTCATACAGAAACCAACAAATGGAATAATCTAGGATTTAGAAGAGTATTTTTGGGGAAGGAGATTTAAAAAATGACTAGGGAATGAATAAAATAATCCCCTGCTAATTGTGGAATTCCAGTTGAAAATTTCCCTGAACAACCGGAAAGAATAGATCATTGCAAACACCTGAGTGGGACATTATATAAAATCACCTGAGTGCTGGGGTCTCCTCCCAGCTTGCTTGTTTTATGTTGAGGTCAGCAGCCTTGCTCTAGGATTGGTTACAATGAAAACCTTTCTGGCCCTAGGAGTCCTGTGCCTCCTTTTCTGTCTGGTTTGGGTCCAAGAAAAATCAGGTATCTTTATCATTTGTCTCCAAATATGATTTAACATTTGTAAAGTGTTTTGCAACTTTAAGGTACTCTCTAGACATCAGCAACTATTATTATCTTAAATGTCTAGATATCAGCAACTATTATTATCTTGAATGGCTGATTCCTTGTTGAGCTGTTAGTTGGCTCATTCTCAGCTTTCTTTGTAGTTGTAGTTGTAGTTGAGTTGTAGAGAGAAGGTGAAAAGCATTAACTCTTCTGAGCTGCAGTTGCTATTTTCCTTGTTTTTTGTTTTTGACTAATGAGAGACCCGTGGCTTACAGTATTTGTGGTAGGACATCTTTTGTTGTTTTTCTTGGTTCTACCTCTTCACTGAAGATACTTTCTCTCTAAACATCTCTTGTTTTGCTTTTTACTCTATCTTTACAAGAATCTCCCCATTCCCATGGTTTCCATTTTTTTCTCCCCAGTGGCTGAATCTCCTATCAGAATCCTCTCGGTCTCAATGTCTTCCTGTACAAATTCAAGTTTTTTGTTTGCATTTGGTGGCAGGATCCTTCCCCGTGACTGGCTTCTTCCTCTCAACCAGTCATGTCTGAAATCAAGCCCTTTATATTCCTCTTTTTCTACTGCTACAATGAATTTTGTTCCTGAATAGCTTCTGTTTCTTCCACAATCTCATAATTCTATCTTCTGTAAATCCTTGGAGTCCTCACCCATTCTAACTTTTCTTCCTTCCCAGAAATAGTAAGGTCGTCAAACGTTCCTAATGGGTCTGACCTGTGGTAGAGCCTTCTGAGCTCATATTGATCCAATTGGTCAGTGATCCCAACAGTGATGTGTTTTGAGTCCTCTTCAAGAAGGAAGAACAACAACAAAGTTAGGAGGCACAATGAATAACACTCTGGATCTGGAGGCAGGAAAATCTGAGTTTGAATTCATTCTTCAATATTTATTAGCTATGTGATTCTTGGCAAGTCGCTTGCTTCTCTTTGCCTCAGTTTCCCCAAATGTAAAATGTGGTTGATAATGTCACCTTTCTCCCAAAGTTGAGGATCAAATGAGGTAGTTATAAATTACTTGGCTTAGTACCTGCCACATAGTAGGCACTTCCCCCCCCACCTTCTTTCAGTTCAATCTTTCATTGAAATCTATTAATGTCTTTGATTCCTCCTGCTTTTTTCCCCCTCTATCTAATAAAATGATGCTGTTGTAACTTTAGTCCCTCTGGGGGCTGTGGAAAATGATTATGATTTTCATAATTATCAAGATGATATGTTTAATGAATAAGCTAATAATCTAGATTTCTTAGAGCTGCTTCTTCTGGTTTGGAAATTGGAGTCTTACAATGAGGCTTGAAATGAGCAAGTTCTTGATAGGGATCTCCTGTGTATGTTAAGTGAAGCGATTCAAAGAACCTATTCTGGTCCTGTTCCCCACCAAGTAACAACCCCCCAAGATTTGAAACAATTAGTTCCGAACTGTTCCAACAGAATGGTGGAACACCCATAATATCCTGCTTATTATAGGAAACCATGCAGGCCCTGAAAATAATTGTACTGTATTCTATCTTTCCCTTCCCTTCTCGATTAAATCTCTACCTTTCCTTCAATAGGTCTCCTGCCCAGGAGAACTTCCAGTTTGCAAACTGTATTCCTCATTCTGGAAGTGATTAAACTGCTACTTGATCTCTAAAACCTGCTTCTTGGCCCTGCTTTTGTGTGGCTCCAGCTATTTACAGAGACCAAGAGAGTAAAATTCTGTGCCCTTCACTGTGATTAAAGCTAGATTCTAATTTTTCATTTGTCTTTTCACAGTGGCAACGACTTGTAGTCAGTACGTGCTCTGGGTTTTTGTGAAGAAAGATCTGTTTGGTGATGGTACGTTTGTGAAATCTCAAGACCTGTCTCTCGGGTTAGGCTGTCCAGTTACTAAAATTCTAGAAGATAAGTATGAGCTACAGCACCTGGTGAAACACTGTGGGATCAAGAAAGTGGTAAGAGATGATCACATTAGTTGAATCTATCCCAAGTCTTTTTGGGCCTGTCTATTACCCTATAACATACATATCCAAAATGAAAAATAAACTGAATTTCCTACTAAATATTGTGATTACTAAGGCTTGGGGGGGGGACAATCAAAGTAGGAGATAGACAGGGTCTTGTCCTTCACCATTCTCAGGAGAGGTTCCTTCTTACTTAAAAGTTCACTGGCTTTTAATGTCAGACTAAGGTGATTTCCTTTGGGTCTTAGGATCTCAGTTTAGGTAAACTCACGGTCTTTTCCAACTATCTTTGAAAATTCAGTCTCAACTTGTTATAGATTCTCTACTTATGTGACAAGTCTCATAGTAAAGCCTGTTTGAACTCTAGTTATCTTTTTGTTTAGGATTATCCCAAGTTTATCTGTTGTTCTTGAATGAGGTCCACTCCCTGACTGGTCCTGAACCTGTCAAATGAGATATGGGAGATCACTCAGAGTAGATTCTCCCAAGTTGCTATTAGTCCCTGAGGAAATAACTTAAAAGCATTCAATTCTTTTATAAAGAGCTCAAGTGAGATATTCCTCATTTCTGATAGCCTCTCTCTGATCAGTCTAAAAGTTTGAATTATTTATTAAACATAGACCTATTGGTCATGTTTGAAAAGTGAAGAAAGAAAAATTGAGGTGGTCTTTCTGAATTGCTAGGATGATTATGATGTTCTTAGCAGAATTGGGGATCACAGAAGGGATAGTTCAAAGGGGAATCTAATGACCTTTAATTTGGAATTGTTGAGTTTGATGGGACATTTGGGTGGAGATGGTTAAGTGAGTTGAGAGCTCGGGAGACATGAAGCCGGTGAATTTCCATTTGTGGAATCAGTTAATGTTGAAAATTAAACTCATGGGAGCAGACATAGAGGGAAGGAAAAGAGAAGGAAAGAATGGAGAAGGATGATTTGAAAATGAAGACTAAAAAATAACAACTCAGGAATTAGGAGAGGGACCATACAATAGTAGCCCCATGAGGAACCAGGGAAGAATTAATACCTTAGAGAAGGTGATCAGCAGTGTCAAATGTAATCAGGTTAAATGAATTACTGAGAGGGGGTCAGTGGTCTTGGTAAATAATGCATCACTGACAGGATGGATCTAGATGTCAGATTGCAAGAAATCAAGAGGGTTGAGGCATATAGGAATAAAGAACAATGTATATTCTCTGAAGTTAGCTATAAAAGGTAAAAAATAGAAACTTGTGTCTTGAAAGGAATCCTAGGATTGAGTGAAAACTTTTTAAGACTGGAGGGGATGCTGGCATTAAAAAGTAAACAGTAGGGGCAGCTAGGTGGAGCAATGGATAGAGCACCAGCCCTAAAGTCAGGAGGACCTGAGTTCAAATCTAGTCTCAACATTTCCTAGCTGTGTGACCCTGGGCAAGTCACTTAACCTCAATCGCCTCAGGAAAAAACCAAAAAAAAAAAAGACAAACAAAAAAAAGTAAGCAGTAGAGAAGGAGTCAGTTGATTAAAGGAAGATCACAAAATAGAGAAGGAAGGAGTATGATTGAAGGAGCAAATCTGGGAATTGACATGTGGACATGGGATTAAGGGGACAGGGGATAAAATTGAGCACCTTCTTTTAAATATTCTCTTTCTGGCCTTTAGGTTTTTGAAACTTATACCAGATATGACAGTTATCTCTATTATAAGCCATGCAGTAGAAATAGTCCTCGGCCATCACTTGAGTTTCCTTTGACTTGTATACTACCCAGGTGAGTACAATACAGAAGGATTTCTATTATTATCCCAGTTAATATCAAATTAGTCTGTTCATTCTAAGTTGTCCTAGTTTAGCTCTCCTCTTGCTTATTAATTTATATTTCTATCAATCTTCAACAAAGGGATTGACAGCAGAGAGGCAAGATGCTATAATAAGAATTTTAGATTTGGAGCTACAATTTGGCATAATTGAGATTGAGATAATACTATTGTTACTAAGTTACAATGATCTTTAAATGGTCAAAGCTAATGGCATTTTCTCAATTCTCATTCATCTTGAGCTCTTTATAGCTCTTGATCACTGGATTTTCCATGATATTCTCTTCTCTCCAGATATTTACGGTACCTTTCTGATTTTCCTTCTCTCTATCCACTCAGTCTTCATTGCTGAATCTTGCTTTCACTTACTCCCATTAACCATGTGTGATCCCAAATTTCAGTCTTGGCCCTTCTTTACATTGCCTACTTGTGATCTTGAAAGTTTCCATTGATCAAATTATCACCTCTATGCTGATGATTCTCAAATCTACAAAAAGTGAAATCTTTTAAGATTGGAGGCAATGCTGGCATTAAAAAATAAGCAGAAGAGAAGGTGCCACTTGATTAAAGGAAGATCACAAAATAGAGAAGGAAGGCTTAATCTGGGGATTGATATGTGAACATGGGATTAAGAGTACAGGGGATAAAACTGAGCACCTTCTTTTAAATAATCTCTCTCTGGCCCTGTTTTCTCTCTTGACTTGCAATCTCACATCTTCAAACACTGGGAGTCTTAAATTGGATGTCCTAAAGACATTGTATAAATTGGACAGGTAGGAAGGGGACAAGATATAAAAGCCATTAAAAAGTAATTGTGGTCAGCTCTTATTTCAGGAACACCAATTTGACATCTAAGTGGAAAAAGGATTGGAATGGGGAGAAACTTGAGGTAGGGAGAAAAACTATGAAGCTTTTACAATACATCAGGTATGAGATGACTAGGGCATCGATATTACCATAGGTGAATTCAATATTTATTTTTCCTCCTAAATCTTCCCTCTTTTGAATTTTTCCCATTACTACTGCCAAGTATACCACTATCTTCTTAATCACCCATATTTGCAACCAGGATGTCCTCCTCAACTCATCCTTCTTTTTCATCCCCACACACATTTCAAATTAGTTGCCAAGTCCTGGAAATTCTTTTGTACCATCCCTAGTATAAGTCTCTCTCCTCTGATACTGACATCCTCTTCATATACTCCCTTGTCATCTCAAAGTGGAGTATGGTAATACCCTATGGATGCTTCAAGTCTCTCCCTACTCCAGTCCATCTTCCACACAACTGTCAAGTTAATTTTCCTGAATGTAGGTCTGACCACAATTGTCATTCAGTCCCCTATTTAACCTGTTCCTACACCAATAGTCTTATAACCTTTTTCCTTCTACATACTCTGTAATCCAGTGACAAGGCCTCTTTGCTTTTCTGGCTTGCCGTACTCCATCTCCTTACTTCAAGCATTTTCATTGACTTTTCCCCATGCTTGGAAAATTCTTCCTTCCTCATATTTACCTCTTAGCTTCTTTCAAGTCTCATTTGAAGTTTCACTTTTTAAAGAAACTTTTCACAGCGCTCTGAAGTTAATCTCTTTAATCCCTCTCAGATGATCTCCAATTTATTCTTTTTATCCTTTGCCTCTTGTCTCCCCCATGAGACTGTGAGTTCCTCGAAGGCAGGGATTGCTTTTGATTCTTTTTGTATCCCCAATGCTTAGCTGAGTGGCTGGCATGCAGTAGGTACTTAAATGCTTATTGATGATCATTTCCTTCATTAGATTCCAGTTCTAAAAAAAAGTGTCTTTTGCCTTTCTTTGTGTCCCTAGTACTTATCACAATGTCTGGAACATAATAGGCATTAATAAATGTTTGTTAACTGACAGCAGGGGATATTGTTTTGCTGCTTTTGACATTTAGTATCTACTTAGTATGTATTCATTCCATGAACTTGGGCAAGATTTTTCCCATTTCTAGGAAAAGACGTTTTCGGAATATTGTTGTCTCTCCTTCCAAATCAACTCCTATGTCAAACCAAAAGAACAGTCCCAAAAGGACTGAACACAATGTTAGCAGACCCCCCCATTGGGAGCCAGACTCATGTCACCTCCTAGGGAAGAACCTGCTTGAACTTCTGGAAGTGCCTCAAGAAACTAGGTGAGTGAGGACTCATTGTCAGAATTACTGTAGCAGAAATCAAAAAACCGAGTGAATGGGCCCTGTAGCACTTGGATTGTCTGCCAGGAGTCTTTTCTGGGGAGTCTTCCAAGTTCCTTTAGAGAAGGGGATGAAAGAGGCAGTTTGGCAAGTGGATAAACTGGTCTGGAAGTTGGGAAGATATGGATTCAAGTCATAATCTTTTCCTACTGACTACATGGGGCTGACAAGATTATGAACCTCTGTGTCCATTATTCTTTAATTCTATAAACTCTGGTGCAGGAGCTTACTTTTCTTATTGAGAGAATTTTTTTTTTTAAATCGGTGAATTTCCATTGTCAATGGCATCATAGGGACAATTCTCATCCCGAACATAAATATGTGCCCATGGATATAGAGAAGACCGAGGAGAATAGTTATGCATCAGAAAAAAAAAGCCAAATACTGTGGGAGCTCAGAAAAGGGAGATCCATAGGCCATGGCAGTAGGTACAGCATTGGAGATGAGGGATTAATCCCATTGCTTTTGTTAGCATTCGTGGCTTCAACCCAACTAGATTAAAATGTAATTGAGAATATTTAACAAAATAGGTAAAAATATAATAGGTATATTTACATGTATATATAACATATATACATATAATAATCTTAATAGTCTAAGTCAATGTTCAGCCAGCAGGGATTCTTATAAATTAAGGACCCTCATTTTTATTTGAATTTGATGCTACAGTCTTACAACACAAATAAGCCAATGTCAGGGGCTGCTTTCTGATACTTTTTTTTTTCTTTCCACAGGGACTTACTTCTCATCCCTCATTTGATCTCTATTGTTATACTCTGGAAGCAAGGTATTAGACTGACTGTTATTTGAGACTTTCTCTTAACCAGATTCAGCTTCAGGACTTCCAAACTTCTCTAAGCCTATGATCCTCCTAACTCAGGTGGTGGTGACCTTTGGGAAACTAAAATTGCCCACACATAAATTGGGGAAGCTCCTTAATTAGTTTTAAATCTTCATTTCTTTTAAATAAATAAACCCCATGTTATCTGTTCCTTTCATGATCTCTTAGAGAAACAATTGCATGATTATTAGGAAGTCTTATGTGTATGGCTCAGTTTCTTGAATTTGATGTTAATGTCACATTAATAACAAAATAAGAGAAGATAAGGAAAACATTAGGCAAACCTCCATGCTGAATATGTGGCCCACTATTATTGAATGTCCCAAGAGAAGGGAACATAACTCGACTTTCTTGTTTTTCAACCCAATAGGTAATAATAGTGACAAGAGTTAGCATTTTCCCTGGCCCCTTCATGCCTACTAAGGAATAATTATTAGTACCAACAAGCCTTTCTTGGATCAGCCTTGGAGTCTTTATCCCTTTGCTTGTAGTGAGAAGAAGTAGAATAGTTGTTTTTGATTTCAACTCTGTATGTTTTTCCTTTTGAAATATTTTACTCACACTTTCTCCTCCTTTATAATAGTAGTTGCTAAATATTGTGTTAATTTTATTTTTGACTTCTTAGTACTTAAGAACTTTCAGCCATCTTTGCTGGTTTCTTGGATAAGGTTTGTATCTCTTGTATTAAGCTATTAATTCTCCCTTCAGGTTTTTACTCCAAAATTCTCATTTCTTTTTGCAATTCTTTGCTCTAGTGTATTCATTTCATTAATAACATTTTAAAAAGATATTTTATTCTTATAATCAAACTGTTCTCTTAACAGGCTTTAAAATATTTTGCAATGATTTCTCTTGTCTACATTTGTGAATTAGGACATCGCAGTCACTTTTGCCCAAAGCAGAGTTTATAGATTATTATGAACTCCTTGAATCTATGTTTCCACATGTATGACAGCATGCCAGGGCTCTGTAAAAGTCCTAGCAAATCCACTGTCTGTACCTTCTTTTGTCCAGTAGACACATACAAGTGGCACCTTTGACTCATATTACCTGGGTTGATTGTGGAGGTCTTAGTCTTTATAAGATGGGAGAGATTTTTCCAGGGTTATCAGGAGGATTATATCTTTGGAAACTTTTTAGTGGGGCATTAGGTACTAATTTATTTGATTACTATTTTATGTTTAGGTCAGCAGCCTTGCCCAGGAATCAGTTGTCACAAAGACTCTTCTGGGATTAGGAGTCTTGAGAATTTTAATCTGTCTGATTTGGACCAAAGAAGAATTAGGTAATTGAATGAACTTCATTTATTTGTTGATTTACTTATTCTAAAATTTATTTTATTTGAAAAAAATAGAGTAAGGAAAAAAAAGAAACAGAAAATGAATACAAAACAAAATAAAGTAAAACAAAATAGAACATTGTCATGTGCCCAGCAGAACATCAGGATTCAAAATATATAACAACAAATTATCAGTTCAAGAAAGTGTGAGTGTGTGTGTGTGTATATATATATATATATATGTGTGTATATATATATATATATAAGTAGAAGAAATTATTTTCATGAGCACACATTTTTCTTTAGTTCCTTGTAAATTGTTCTTAGGTTCTCTGCTGCGTACTTTATTTATTTTATTCTTTTTCCCTCTTTCATCTTTCCTACCCCAAGCAAGCCACAGTTAAGGAAAGATATATTTATGTATACATATACACAAATACACACACTGAGACATACATGCATATTTCCACACACACATCTTTCCTATTCCTGTAGACTCTTTAATTAAATTTTGCTCCATAACTTATCTTGCTATTATTTAACTTCCCTCTACCACAAATCCCTCCCTTGTCTTCTTCCCTCACCCTTTGCTTCCCCATCCACACGTCCCTTCCCCCTTGTTACTTTATAGATTTGTATTATTTGTATTCATTGGAGATATGTAGTGCTGCCTTTTGAACCCATTCCTCCTGTGAGTAGGTTTTCAGAATTATATGAGTCCTCCTCCCCCCTCTAATGCCTCTGTCTATTCCTCCTCATTTGTATGACATGATTACTATTTTTACCTTAATTCTGCCAGTCTTTTGAGCTGCCCTATTGTTGATGTGAATATTAAACATATAGCATACATTTCCCTTGTAAAGAAAAACTGCCCATGTTCAAACAATTTGTCCATGTTGCGTTCCCTAAATTTGATTTTTAATATTGGCTCTTAAGTGTTAAAATTTCTGTTAGGTTCAGGTTTGATTAATAGAAAATTTTGTAAATCTGCAAGTTTGTTGAATGTCCATTTTTCTTCATCCAAATTATAGATAATTTTTCTGGATATGATATTTTTTGGTTTTTGATTGTTGGTAGATATGATTCCAGGACCTGTGGTCTTTTATAAAAGCTGTTTTGTACAATTCTAGTTGTAGCTCCAGAATTTTTCTTGTTTTTTGCAAAATTTTCTCTTTAATTTGGGGGTTTCAAAATTTGTCAATAATATTCCTTTGTGGTTTCCATAAAAGATCTCTGAAGTGGTAATCAGTGGATTTTTTCTGTTTCTATTTTCCCCTCATGTTCTATCATTCCAGGACAATTTTCTTGAATTATTTCCTCCATTACTGTGTCAAGATTCTCTTTGGTCACAATTTTCTGGCAGTGCAATTATTCTTATATTTTCTCTTCTTGATCTGTTCTCCAGCTCTGTCATTTTTCTTATGTTTCACATTCTGTTCTATTTTCTCATTCTTTATAATCTGTTTTGTTATTTCTTGCTTTCTCATAACTTCACTGGATTCCCCTTGCCCAATTCTAATTTTCAAAGAATTATTTTCATCTTTGAGACTATCTTCTTTTCTAGTTGGTTAGCTTTTTCATAATCTTCTTGTTTTTCTTGGATGGTTTTTATTTTTATTTTTAGTTTTTCCTCGATGTCATTTGACTTTTGACTTTTAAATTCTTTTTTGAATTCTATAATTTCTAGGTAGGGAGCCATGAATTTTATATTTTTATTTTATGTCTCAATTTCAAATGATTGACTTCTCATACAGCTACAGAATCTCAAAGTCCCACCAGATCTCTCCACATAAAAGTTAGATAAGGGGACAATTTGTGAACGTTTATGAACCCCAGCTTCTAATCACTTTGATATTTGGTCAATGGGACACTATTTTTTCATGCTGAATGACATCTTCTGGGTTTTTGTTTTCCAGTTAAAATAAGCATTTCTTAAATACTTCCTACATATCAAGCACTGTGTTAAACCATCTCCAAAAAGCTTACATTCTAATAGGAGAAGACAACACATTAAATGAAACTATAAAGCATGAGAAGGGAGGAGAAGGTATCTTGTAGAAAGAACTCTGGATAGTTAAGATTGGAATTGAATGAAGGAGTGAACATTGCTTACCTGCATGTCTCCTTAGAATGGAGGCTCTGGAACTAAGCAGCAGAAGGGGCTTCAGTGGTGGAGGGAATTGTCTAAGGTGAGAAGGCTGATCTGATATCATGGCAGTCATCCTCCAGGTGCTCCCTGGATCCTTACTCTTGGCTCTCATCTTACTCTGAGTTTCAGATGTCTGAAATCATAACACACACACACACACACATAATGTTTCTATATTTCTCCATCATTCAAAATGAGTTTCTTTTTGGAAAAATTGCAGCTTCCTCAATAAAACTACTTTCCTTGCCTTGAGGACTTTGATTTCTTATGCCATTTTTTTATTTCTAGAAAGTAAATTAAACCTTTTAAGCTTTGCTTTAATTTCTCCTTCCTTCCCCTTCCCACTGCCATTTGCTTATTCTGTATTGTCATTGTCTTAATTATCATACCATTATTTCAGCATCTTCTCAATTGATCTCTCTACCTTCCTTTCCCCTCTTCTTCCAACCCATCCTTCTAACAAAACATTGTTTATTCTTGAACTTCCTAGCAACTCTTTATTGCCTACTGAATGTCCGCATACATGGCCTTTCTTTATATCATATTCTTTATGGTTCAAATCTACTTTGATTTGATAGATAAGATTTAATAGGTAAGAGTCTGCTTGATCCAGGTTATATTTTTATCATTCCATACTCAATAAATACTGATCTATTGAGTGTTTGCCCTATAAGTTGATAGTGGAATTGGTGAAATAGTTTTTATTCTTATGTATTGTTCTCTTTTCCACTTCCCTATGTTGGTCTCTTTCTAGGTATTATCTGAATACTAGCCAGCTCACTAGAACGTGCATAGATGGAAAAGAAAAGCACATGAGGGATAGTAAGATAGATGGATAGATGCTTGTGGTAGATAAGCTTAGCATGAGAAAACAGGGCTGAGAGGACTGAATTTGGCAGTATTTAGCTTAATCCCTAATTAATGACTAAGATATTTGAGAAGGAACACAAAGACTTTCTTTAGCTTTTAACTCTGACTCTGAACAGCTACTGCCTAACTGAAATATGAATGTCTTCTGCAGGCAAGCCCTTAATCAGTGATTTCTGTTGAGGGATATTGAGGAAAACATTCTTTTCCCTTTTTTTTTGTAATTTCATGTCCTTTAGCTTCTAAATTTAATTATCCAAGCTTTCTTCTTGAGGATACTGAGAGATAATTTCTAATTTTTATTTGTGATAATTGAATTGTCACCTACTGGTATTATAATTAGGCACTTTAATTAGGCACCATAATTAGGATTTCCTTCTGTAGCTGATTCTGACCATATGTTTCTACATTCAATGCTACCTTGCAATTTCACAAGTAATTTCTTGAATTTCCTTTACTTACTGTTTTTCATCACTGAAATTTCTCAAGTTTTTGGCCTTTTCTTTCTCTCTTCCTTTTACTTATATCCTTAATGTTTAGCATAGTGCCTGGCAAATAGTAGGCAGTTAAGCAATGCTAGATGTTTGACTGTTATTTCATGGCCCAATCAAACTAGGTTACTTTGCTATCTAAACACAATATTTTATTTCCCATTGTTATGTCTACCACAAACTTTCTTTTTTCCCCTTTTCAATAGTGTTTTATTTTGCCAAGTACATGTAAAGATAGTTTTCAACATTCATTTTTGCAAAACCTTGTGTTTGAAATTTTTCTCCCTCCTACCTCATCCCCTCCTTTTAAGACAGCAAACAATCTGATATAGGGTAAATATGTATAATTGTTTTAAACATTTCCATATTTGTAATATCATGAGAGAAAAATGAGATCGAAAGGGAAAAAATCATAAAAAAAGAAAACAAAAAAGGCAAAAATCCTATGCTTCAATCCGTATTGAATCTCCATAGTTCTTTCTCTCTGCAAGGGAATGACATGTTCCATTCCAAGTCCATTAAAATTGCCTTATCATATACTTTCTACCTACATCCATAATTGTGTGTGTGTGTAGGGGGGGCATTTGGGGTTTAAATGACTTACCCAGGATCACACACAGCTAGCGAGAGTTAAATGTCTGAGACTGGATTTGAACTCAGCTCCTTCTGACTTCAGGACAGTGCTCTATCCACTGTACCATCTAGCTGCCCCTCACCTAATCCACTTAAAGAATTTTTTAATATCCTTCAATTCTCAGCTAAAGCACAATTAGAATCCTTTGGGGATATTACTCCTTCCCTGACTACTCTTTCCCTCATGTTACCTTATATTTAATTGTAAAACCTTTTCTACATATCTGTTATATTGCCCTAGAGAGCACATGCTACTTTAGGGCAAAGACTTTTGGGTTTTTTTTTTACCCTTCATATCTCCCCAGAGAATTGTGGTATTGGGTACTTGGTACATATCCACTTGTTTAATCCACTTGATATTTGAAAATATTTTTCCCTTATCTGCAGGGTACCATGCTCATTGGATTCTGATGATCTTACTCCCTTTCTGCCCCTTATGATTGACTAGGAAAGTAATATTTCCACAGTAGAGGGTGGTATTGTTGGATTCTTCTGTTGGATTCTACTTCCAGGTCAGTATCAAGAGAAAAGCAATTATGAGACTATTGATTATCCGCTAGCTGCCAATGTTGAGCAGCTTTTTATTGCCTATTGAATGTCCACATACGTGGCCTTTCTTTATCATATTCTTTATGGTTCAAATCTACTTTGATTTGATAGATAAGATTTAATAGGTAAGAGTCTGCTTGATCCAGATTATATTTTGATTATTCCATACTCAATAAATACTATTCTTGAATGTTTGTTCTTTTTAAAATTTTTATTAAAGCTTTTTATTTCCAAAACATATGCATGAGTAATTTTTCAACATTAACCCTTGCAAAACCTTGTGTTCCAAATTTTCCCCTTCTTATCCCCATCCCTTCCCCTAGATGGCAAGTAATTCAATACAAGTTAAATATGTTAAAATTGAATGTTTGTTGTATCTTCCTAAATTGATAGTGGAATTCATGAAATACAGAGTTTTTATTCTTCTATATTGTTCCCTTCTCCACTTTCCTGTGCTGCTCTCATTCTGGGTATTCCTTGCACATTAACTGGTTCACTAGAATTTGCATAGTGGAAAGGAAAAGCACGTGAGGGATAACAAGATAAATCAAATTTGAGGAGGAGACCCAGGAGAAGAGGCACATGGCGGATAGTTGTGTAGCATGAGGCCATCTGCTTTGGGATATTGTTCAAGCTTATTCATGAGAGGGAATACAAAAAGCAGCCATCCTTTGGGTCAGGAAGACCAGGAGTCAAGCCTCTTGCACCTTTTGGCTATTTGACACTTGGCAATTCATTTGACCTATAAGGATCCTAGATACCCTAAGTTTACAAGTCAGATGCTTCCTTGTCTTGATGCAGGAAACTTTTTACCTGGATAGTCTTTATAATTGATGAAATCTCTGGTCAAGTCTAATCCCCAAGACAAGGCAGGTACACAAAAGAACAGACAATATTAAGGACATTAGTGCCACATTGGGGAAGGCCCAGACACTCAAGAGAACAGATGAGGGAATTATCAGGACCACGGTGGCAAGTGGCAAGGGACTGCTCTGCTTTGGGGATGGAGCCAAGGAAGTAACTATTTCTTGGATATTACAAGCTCTGATTACTGATCCTATTTTTCTTGTCCACAGGGACCGAGTTCTTGTTTCATACCCTTATTCTGAACTCTCTACGTCACCACCTCGTCTGGTGTGGAGAAATGAGGCTGGCTGTTAGCTGAGATGTTTCCTTAGCAAGAAGTCTGCTTCAGAGCATCTAAAGAACCCATCAAGCACGGGAGGCTCCCAACTCAGATAGAGACCTATAAGAATTCAGAATTACGAAGCCTGTACTCAGAAATGTCTGAAGATATTTTTAAAATGCATTCATTTTAAATAAACATACCCCTTGCTACCTTTTTTTATAATCACCAAAGAGAATGGATTTCATGGATTTTAAACAAATCTTTGTGTGTGTGTGTGTGTGTGTGTGTTTTGTATATTTATGTCTATCTCAAATTTGAGATTTATTGCCATATTAATTACCAAATGAGAGAATGCATGAAAGGAACTGGACAAAATTCAATGAGACACCATGGGCCACTATTGCCAGATACCCCAGGAGAAGGGAATAGAAACAACTTGCGTGGTTCCTCACCTTGAAGGGACAAAAGTGGTATGCCATCTTGACTTTTTTTTTTGCTTTATATAAAGCAATTATATAATTATAATGTTATGTAATTATAATAATTATATATACATATATATAATTGCTTTATAAAGAGCATCTATCAATGTCTGCTTCCCATGTGGTAGCAGACATTTATCCCTTTTGTCTAGTGTGGGGAGGCAGGGCAAAAAAGATTTGCTGAAAAGACTTCTCTAAGTAAAAGGAAACTGAAAGGGTGGAAGGAAAGAATTGCTTCTTCTCTTTTTGGTCATAGTCTTAAATTATTACAAGAACTTATGTATGCACATGGGATCTGGTATGCCTGATGCTTGGAACTGGCAGATTTCCTGTATTTCTAGAAAAAGAAAAAGTATTTAATGATCCAGAGCCGCAGGAACAATTTTTCAGAAGTTGGGATTGTAGTCTACCTCAGTGAGTATAGAATAAAAACATGACTTAGCTCTGGAACTGGGGCCACCCCCCCCATTAAGGAGAAACTCTACATCAGCTTTGAGCCTTCATTAGAGCATCTGGTGCTGTTCATCGGTACATAAAAAGTCTGAATGGCTGTCCCTTTCTGGGAGAGGCTAGTTTGGCTGCTTTGTACTCTCTCTGACGCTCTTGCACTTATGTGATGATGGCCCAAGCTGGAGACAGAGGGTATAGCTGTGCACTTGCTCTGATTCCTGGGCTTCTTTTACAGAAGTTTGATGGCTTTGGACTTGTCACTAGAAAGGCTGACAAGACTACTAGCTTTCTAGCAATCCTGCTAGCCCTTGGAGATGAGTGTGGGCATCATCTATCCTTTTCCCACCCTACTGGTGGCTCCTAGTGGAGTTAGCTAAAATTGCTTTATCTTTTGCACTTAATTACCATTTTGGTTTGATAACTCATGAAAAAATATCTAGTCTTCCAACATATTGGTCATATGATCCAGAAGTCTAAATCTTCTGTAAAGTGTCCACTGGATACTTTAAAATGGTCTGGAGTATTATTGAATTACAAGAAATGACAAGACTATTTTTGAGGTTTGGGGAGTAGTATGAACTGTTCCAAGGTAAAGAGCAGAACCAGGAGAACAATTTATGCAGTAAACAGTAAAATTGTAAAGAAAAATGACTTAGAAAATAAGAATGATAAAGCAACGATCAAAATATGAGTATTTGAATATATTCATTTGATGAAAAACATGTTACTATGTCCTGAAGGATGTCACACATGGTTCAGAAACATTTTTATAAATGTACATAGTATGTGTTTGTTTTGCTTAATTAGTGTTTGTTAGAGTTTCCCCCTCATTCTTTCTCTCCGCTGTCATGGTAGGTTGGTTAACAATAGTAATGCACTCTTTCTTCTCCCCTCCCAAAAAAGGATTGCACATAGGAAAAAGGAAAGAAATTCCTGAGAAAGTACAGAAGATTGACTTTTGGGTCATATGACCAATATGATGAGAACTAGATATTTTTTCATGAATTATCAAACCAAAATGGTAATTAAGTGCAAAAGATAAAGCCATTTTAGCTAATTCCACTAGGATACTGACAACCTAAACAAGAGAAAATCTCAATAAACGAATAGCCGAAAAGGCTGCACTTCTCTGGTTTTTTCCATCATGCCCCAGAAACCTCTTCACCTTTTAGATCACTTCCAATAATTCCCCTCAGGCCTATCCTTTTGATTTGAAGGTAGAGAGCTCCTCCTAGCCTCCACTTAATGGTGGAGCCCAGGTCAGCTATCTCTTCCTTTTTCACGAGGTTGTGTTCCTCTTTAATTCTTTATGTCTCTACCCACATTCTTTCTTTCCTTTTTTCTTTCCAACTTCCTTTGCCTTCCTTTATTCAATTATAAATTTTGTATTGTATTCCCAGTGCCTGGCACATAATAAATGTTTATTTTTGTTATTCAGTCATTTTTCAGTCACATCTCATTCTTTGTGCCCCATTTAAGGTTTTCTTGGCAGTTGGCCATTTCCTTCTCCAGCTCATTTTACAGATGAGAAAACTGAGGCAAATAGGATTAAGTGACTTGTCCAAGATCACATGTCTTAGGTCAGATTTGAACTCAGGAAAATGATTCTTTCTGGTTTCATGCCTAATACTCTATACACTGTGCCAACCACAGAAAAGGAAAATGGTAAATGCCACTGGAGAAGTGGAAAATTAGGGACACTAATGGATTATTGGTAGAGTTGTGAACCAGTCCAACCATTCTGGTGAGCAATTTGGAATTATGCCCAAAGGATCATAAAACTGTGCGTAACCTTTGACCTAACAAAAGCACAACTAGATCTGTATCTGAAAGAGATAAAAAGAAAAGGACCTATGACTACAAAAATATTTATAACAGCTCTTTTTGTAGTGGAAAAGAATTGGAATTCGGAGGGATGCTCATCAATTGGGAAATAGTTGAACAAGTTGAAGTACGTGATTGTGATGGAATACTACTGTACTATAAGAAATGACCAGGGATGACTTCAGAAAAATCTGGGAAGACTTATGTGAATGGACACTAAGTGAAGTGAACAGAACCAGGAGAATATTGTACCTATTATTAGCAATAGTGTTAGGATGGTCAGTGGAGCAAGGGTTAGTTATTCTGACTCGTACAATGATCAGAGTTTCAAAGGATTCATAATATAAAATACAACCCACACAACAGAGAGAACCGATTAATTCTGAATAGAGATGGATATATATATACATATTTTTTCTTCATTTTCTTTTTCTTTTTTTCAACATAGATAATATAGAAATATTTTGTATGATTTCACTATGTAATGTGTATCATATTGCTTGCCTTCTCCATGAGTTGGGGGGGGTAAAAGGAGAGAGAGAATTTGGAACTTGAAAAAATTAATGTTAAAAAAAGAATGAAAATTTCAGATACAAAGACATGAATGAACAATATAGCTATAAACTCTAGGAGGGGAAGCAATTCTGTGTACTAGAGAACACACCAGAAGAAATAATTTTCTTTGGCAACACCGTAGACAACCAAAATGCAAAAAAATATTTCCATGTCTATTTTTTTTTTTGCTTTTTGCTGAGGCAATTGAGGTTAAGTGACTTGTCCAGGGTCACACAGCTAGGGAATGTTAAGTGTCTGAGACACTTGGGTCATAGGACCCAGCTGCCCCCCATGTCTATATTTTGTTTATGCTATATTATATATGTGTTATTTCTCCTGATAGAATTTAAGATCCTTGAGGATAGTGTTGATTTCACTTTTGTATTTGTATTGACAGTGCTTGACACATAATTGTGGCTTAATGAATGTTTTAATTGATTTGAATAGATCAGTCACTCCCTATACAGTCACCAAGTCAGTAAATTCAATATATCCTTCAAAAGTCAATGCATTAGACCTTAGAAAACATCTAGAGCTAATGCCTCAAATTGCAGATGATACAGTTAAGGTCTGGAGTAGATAAATGAAAGAAATGCCTGAGTTCATATACATAATAAAGAACAGAAAAGGACCTGAACCAAACTTTTCTGTCTCCAATTCTAATGCTCTTGGCAGTGACATAAAAGCTCACAAAGGAAAAGACATCTAAAAGAATGAATTAGCTTATAGTATACAACATTGCAGAGAAATCAAGAAGCACACAAAATGCCACTGGGTTAAGCAATGGATCAGTCACTAGGATGAAGAGTTTCTTTTTTTTTTTTTTTGCATTTGGGAAGACATTTCAATAATAACAGACAGCCATTGACCTGATCATTTTTTGATTATAATTTTCAGATAGCCACCTTTTTTTAAAAAAGTTTTTTATTTTCAAAAAATATGCAAGGATAATTTTTCAGTATTGACCCTTGAAAAACCTTGTGTTTGGAGCAGCTAGGTGGCGCAGTGGATAGAACACCAGCCCTGAAGTCAGGAGGACCTGAGTTCAAATGTGGTCTCAGACACTTAACATTCCCTAGCTGAGTGACCCTGGGCAAGTCACTTAACCTCAATTGCCTCAGCAAAAAGGAAAAAAAAAAGAAAAAGAAAAAAAGGAAAAACCTTGTGTTCCAATTTCCCTCCTTCCCCCCATTCTCTCCCCTAGATAGCACATAATCCAATATACATTAAACATGGTAGAAATAAATGTTAAATCCAATATAAGCATACATATTTATACAATTATCTTGCTGCACAAGAAAAAATCAGATCAAAAAGTAAAAACAAAAGAGAAAGAAAATAAAATTCTAGCAAACCATGACAAAAAGAGTGAAGATGCTATGTTGTGATCCACCCTCAGTTCCCACAGTCCTCTCTCTGGCTATAGATGGCTCTCTCCATCACGAATCTGTTGGAACTGTTTTGAATCATCTCATTGTTGAAAAGAACCACATCTATCAGAATTGATCATTTTATAATCTTGCTGTTGCTGTGTACAATGGTTTTCTGGTTCTGTTCATTTAGCATCAGTTCCTGTAAGTCTCTCCAGGCCTCTCTGAAATCATCCTCTTGATCATTTCTTATAGAACAATAATATTCCATAACATTCATATACCATAACTTATTCAGCCATTCTCCAACTGATGGGCATTCACTCAATTTCTAGTTTCTTGCCATTATAAAAAGGGCTGCTACCAACATCCTTGCACACATATGTCCTTTTCCCTTTTTTATGATTTCTTTGGGGTACAGGCCAACTAGAAACACTGCTGGATCAAAGGATAAGCATACTTTGATAGAACTTTGAGCATAGTTCCAAATTGCTCTCCAGAATGGCTGGATCAGTTCACAACTACACCAACAATGTTTTAGTGTTCCAGTTTTCCCATATGTCCTCCAACATCCATCTTTATTTCTTTCCATCATTTTAGCCCATCTGAGAAATATGTAGTGGTACCTCAGAGTTGTCTTAATTTGCATTTCTCTGACCAATAGTGATTTACAGCATTTTTTCATATGAGTAGAAATGGTTTTAATTTTATTTGAAAATTTTATTCATATCCTTTGACCATTTATCAATGGGGGGATGGCTTGTATTCTTATAAATTTGAGTTAATTCTCTTTATATTTTTGAAATGAGGTCTTTATCCAAGAACCCTTGGACACAAAATCCCCCCCCCCCCCCCAGTTTTCTGCTTTTCTTCTAATCTTGTCTGCATTGATTTTGTTTGTACAAATTTTTTTAACTTAATATAATCAAAATTATGCAATTTGCATTCCCTAATATACTCTAGTTCTTTAATCACAAATTTCTTTCTTCACGGATCTGAGAGGATCTACTCAGTTCTCAATGAATGTTTTCATATGTATGACACAATACTAGGCACAGTTCAAATCCCAGAAAAACTATTCTTGATGTCTTCATGGAGCTTCTGCTTTATAGACTTTGCAAAATGGGCCATTTTCACATGAATTGACCTCAAATTACTCTACTTCTCAGTTCTTTCCCAGGCCACTACCTTGCATTGGCCATAATAACATCTTGAATAACTTGGTGAACCAGTTTAATGCTATACTATCTTTTTTCCAGTCCCTTATGTTTTTATCCTATCCTATTTTGTCCTATTATCTATAAGCCAAACCCAAGCTTGTATTATACCCATTATCCACTTCCTTTAGTTCAATTCATATGCTGCTGAAGGACATTGGAGAAAATCACAAAAACCCCCAAATTCTGGGTTTGCTAAAAATATACAATATGTGATCTTAACTGGACCCTCATTTCAGCAAGGCAACTTTGTATGTGACCCTAATTTTTTAAGTAAACAATTTAACTTATTGAGACCCCTATAATTGGTCTTTAATGTTTACCTTATATTTTTCCTAGATGCTATATATCAAATTTTCCTTTAACTTCTAGGAAAGTCTTTCAGTTTGTTAAATGTTCATTCTTTCCCCCCCCCATTCAGGATTATATTTAACTTCACTAAGTTACCCTTGGTCATAACCTTAGCTCTTTTTGCTCTATGAATATAGTTTTCCAAGACCTATGATCCTTCAATGTAGTAGCTTCTAGGTTTTGTGTAATCCTTATTATACTCCATCATACTTATTTAAATTTGTTTTCTTGTTGCTTCCAATATTTTCTCTTTAACCTGGTAGTTTTGAAAGGATATTCCTATAAATTTTCTTTCTGGAATCTCTTTATATGCTCCCTAATTGATTCACTGTCCCACTCACCATAGCAGATTTTAAAAATATTTTCCTCTCTCCTTAAATGTCTCATGCTTTCCCTCCCTCTCTCCCTACTCCTTTTCATACATTTTTATCTGAGAATTTTGTCTCATCACTGCAGAAAAATGAGGTCATATAGAGTTCCTTTTCTCCTTTTCATCTCTCATCTTATGCCTTTTCTCTCTATTTCTCTCTTTTCTCTCTACTTCTCTAATGAAAAAGTGGTCCTTATCCTTACAAAGAGCTAGCTTCTAAAAACAAAAAAAGATCCCACTCTATCTCATATTTTCCAGCAGATTGCCCCTTTATTAACTCCATTGTCTTACTAGTCTTCAATTATCTCTTTGTCTACTGGCTACTTCCTGCCTCCATAGAAATATGCACATGTCTTACCCAGCCTCAAAACAGCTTTATCTGGTCCAGTCTATCTATTTGTGTTACTCAATATTTCTTCCTCCGTTTTATGTTTATACTTCCAGAGAAGACTATCTAGAACTGGTGTCTCAATTTCCTTTTTCCCCATTCTTTTATTAATTCCCTGCAGTACAGCTTCTGACTTTATCATTCAACTGAAACTGTTTTGTTCAGAGTTATCAATGATATTTTAATTGCCAATTTGAATGGCTATTTTTTTTAGTTCTCATACTTTGTCACCTCTTTTTAGCCTTTGAAAGAATAAATCACACTCTTTCCCTTCTTTTATTTTTCAATAAATTGTTTTGTCCTGATCCTCTTTTCTGTCTGTAGTTTGTGTCTGTGGTTGGATATTCATCCAAGTCACATCTATTATCTTTGGGTGCCAGTCTCAGGTTCAGTTCTGGATCCTTTACTCTTCTCATTCCAGATTATTTTGCTTTGTGACTTCATCAACTCAAAGGGATTACATTATCCTCTATATAAATATGATTCATAGATCTCTTTATATAGCCCTAACTTTTCTCCTGATCTTCATCCTACTGTCTTTAACTACCAATGTGATATTTCATACTGGATGTCCTATAAGCTTCTTAAACTCAATATATTTAAAACTTATTATTTTACTCTTAAAGCCTCCTTCCTTTTTGATTTAGCTATTACTATGAAGAACACTACTCTTTATGTGTCAATCTTAAATCTTCATTTTTCTTATGTCTCATTAATGTTCCTTGTGTAAGATACTCCAACTCCTGATTTCATGCATTTTCCATAGATTTCCCTCATGTCTGAAAGATTTTGCTTCATTATCTGTGGCTCTTAGCTTCCCTAGTTTCCTTCCAAGTTGATGTTAAAATCTCACCTTCTGTGAGAAACCTTCCCCTATCCTTCAAAATTCCATACTGTCTTCAGGTTGAGTTCATCTTTATTTTTTCTTGATATGTTTAATGTACATAAAGGTTTTCATGTTGTATCTACTGTTAAATTGTAAGCTCATTGAGGACAGGGACTATTGCCTTTCTTTGTATCCTTGACATATAATACTTACTTAATAAGGATCAGGTGATTTAACTTGACTTGATTTGAATTTAAAAACCCTTGACTGAACACCTGAGTTGATAGAGAAACACTGTCATCATGATAGGGCAAGAGAAAATGAGGTAAAGATAGAGAAAATAGCAGAAAGAGTGGGACATTGGAGACACCTGAGAGAAGTATCGTCTACAAAAGTAACTTGAGAGAATGACCCTCTACACAACTTCTTGTTCTCTGTTGAAGATATTTGCCTTTCTCAAAACTCAATTAATATGAAGATGTTTCTGAGATTAAGAATGCTGTGTTTTTTAGTTTTACAGGCTTGGACTCAAAGCTATCCAGGTAAATGGGAGAATATGTAGCCTTCATATTATATCTCCGTTTTGATAAATAATTTCTAGTTGGGCTTTTAGTAGATGGGCTTATGCCCATATTTCTTGAAGCTGTAGTTTTTTTGTGTGGAAAAACAGACTTCCTGAGAGCCTCCTTAAGCTCTGTCTGCTCTTTCCTATGTTATTTGTCCAAAGCTAACCTTATCATTTCACGTGTTAAATGAATATTTTTTGGTATCTGCTTTTCCTTTCTTTTTAAAAATAAAAATGAAAATTTATGGAATAAAACAAGCATTTTGATAACATAGTAAAAGAAAATTTGCATCAAAGCAGTAAATCTATATACTATTGTTATTTCTTTCAATTGTAGAACAAAATTATTTTTTTATTATTAAGTAAACTTATTTTTTTCCCCTCTTGCCACCCTAGAGATGGCTACCATTGGACATAAATAGCTATACACACTCAAACTAATCTATCTCTTTACATAAAGCTATATCTTTATATAATTCATCAGCTCTTTATTTTGATGTAGATAGTTTCTTTTTTCACATTTTTTAGAATTAATTTGGGTATTTATAGTAGTCTACTGAAAATCAGAATGACCTTGTTACTATATAAGGTCATTATATCACGCAAAATCCTTGAACTCATCATTTCTTATAGCACAGTATTATTTCATCACAATCAATTACTACAACTTGTTTAGTCATCCCCCAATTGATGAACATCCCTTCAGTTTCCAGTTCTTGACCACTACAGTTTTTAGAACATTTTTAGAACATATAAATTCTTTTCTTTTCTTTTATCTAACCTTCCTCCCCTCTTCCCTGAGGATGGTGTGAAGAGATTGCTTTGCTTCTCTCTCCTTAGTGCTTGTCTTTTAATTCTTAGTGCTTAATATGCTTTACCCTCATAATAATCACTTTAATGTTATTGTTTTGATTCGTATTTCAAATGGATTCACTCCTATTTTTATATCTCCAGATGTCACCTCTGATCCAAGGTCCAATAATATATTTAATTGGGAAGCACAACTCAATTTGTCTGAAATCAAGTTCTTCAGTTTTCTCTCTTCCTACTTCCAAACTTTTCCCTTCATAACTAGTTGTTTCTTTGATCTCATCTCTCTCACGGTCTTAGAATCTTATATTCTTCATTGACTCATTTTTTACTTATCCCCAGTCAATCTTTTTGATCTGTTAGCTTATCACATTTATTTTCTCCTTCTCACTTTCACTTCCTGGTTTGTCTACTTACATCATTCTTGCACCTACGTTATTTCAGTTACTTTCTAATCAATCTTGTGTATCTAATTTTTACTTTTTATTCATTCTTCTAATGGATTTTAGGATGATAGCTGTGGAACACTCATATCCCAAAGCTTAAATGAATTGCTCATTTGGGCATCTTGCACCCTCTTTTCTTCTCTTAACCTACTTCTACAACATTTTTGGACTCCTCAGATAAGAATCACTTACTTCACCTACAACCCAGGGGTCACATAAAAATTTCTCCAGAAAAAAGGAGTTGCAAGTGGAAAAAGTTTAAGAAGCCCTGAGCTATGCCATGCACTGATTATTCTATATTCAACTTTGATTGAAATTAAGTTCTGATAGAATTCATAGTAGTTAAGTACTGATACTTATTTAAAAAGCATCAAATTAATTTTGTCATACTCTATAAAAGCCAACAACTTTTCATCTTCAACAATCTGATGATTTGGAGGAAATATATAGTTATGGTTTAGTCTGATATTATGTGCAATGGTGTATATCTTTAGTTTAATATATGTTCAAACCTGTTATATTTTTTTCCCTCCAATATTTGGGACCAAACTTGAAAATGTGTTAAATATAGATCATAACCCCATCTTCTTATTGATTTGTTACTGTCAAATAGAATATTACAGATAAAGGATTTTGCAAACATACAAACATTACAAATGTGAGCTCATTTTTTTTTTTTTGTGTAGATCGGTTTTTAGCTACATTTTTCTTGACTGTACAAATCAGAAAGCTGTTTGGTAGTCCTTAATCATGTCTCGAGACCATTTATTGCATTTAGACTATATGAAATAATTCTTTGGTCTTTCTGCAGTGAGAACAGAATGCAGCCTTTTCAGACTCCAGGTATTTGTGAGGAAATTTATGTTCAATGATGGTGTAGGAGTGAGCCCTAATGACCTGACATTGGGACATGACTGTCAAGTGAATAATGTGCAGGCATTTGAATTTGGGTTCCATTACTCTGTGAGAGAGTGTGGAATTGGAACAAAGGTAAGTGGGGTGCATGCCATAGCTAATCAACTGTTGAATTATTATTCCTTGTTGCCCTGGCTAGTTGATCAGAGCTATCTCTTGAATCATCGAGTATTGCCTAGAGAGAAAAGTAAAATGAATCTCCCATGAGCCAATGCTGGTGTGAGAGTGCAGGGGATAGGCAAGTGAGGGAACAAAGAACTGGTGGTACCACATAAGCCCTAATATCCATTGCTACAGGACTGGAGATTCTCCATGGCCAAAAAGATGGATCCCATTAGCCTGGAAAGTTTTTTTTTTTAAATTTCTAAGGCTAGACTGATGGGGTTTTCCTAGAGATCTGAGATTTTAGCTACAGTACAATTCATCACTAACCTCATTTAGCATCAGTAATCTATCCTGAACAATCACAGGACCTCCTGCAATGTGGAGCATCTCAAAGGAGAGCAGTACCTGTCTGGACCTATCCTTGACTATCAATTCAGACCACATAAGCCAAATACAAAATATGATGTAACTGGATCAGAGTCATCCCTTCCTAAGGGAGATTGGGTGAGGATCAATCACATAGGGGAGTCTACCAGAACTGTTATCAGGTCCTTAGGAGATGATGTCTAGAAAACAGTATAATTGGAAAACTCTGAAGAAATAGCTCATGGTTAATGCTTACTTTTAACAATCTCTCTCTGAATTACTTAATAATGTTTTCCCTTCATTACACCTAGACTTATTTTTAATCTTTTCACCCCACAGTTCTAGGCAGACGGTTTCCACTATTAGAGGTCCTACTTGAATTAGGATGCCTAAGCAATCGGGTGTTGTTTTGTTCATAAAGAATAATTCCACTAGATTGATTCTGGGAAGTGGAAGAACTAGTATTTTCATGATTGCTTCTATATGAGCAGACTGACCCTCAGTGTATTTATTACTCTTGCACTGTGAATCCAGAGATTTACTTCTTGGGTAATCTCAACTTGTAAATGCATTTATTAAGTGCCCACTGTATGTCAGCTGTTGTATTTGAGATAAGGGGGGATGGAAATAAGCATTTATATAGCACTTAAAAAATGAAATAACACTTGATCTAGGCTAGGAAGGAACCTGAAGATTGAAACAGAGATGAGGTTAGAGAGAACTATCTGGACCTCAGGGACAGGCGCGGAAATTGGAAATGGAATGAATTTATATGAAGGAACTTGGCCAAATTGGAAGAACTATTGAGTATGTAGGACATGAGAAAAGAAAAAGTGAACAAGCATTTATTGAACATCCACTATGTTCCCTGTGGGCAACTGGATGGCACCATAGAGTGCTGGGGTTAGAAACGGGAAGACTCTATTTCCTCATCTGTAAAATAAGCTGGAAAAGGAAATAGTAAATCATTACTGCCAAGACAACCCCAAATAGAGTTGGGAATGACTGAACAACAAATATTCTAGACACTGTGCTAAGCACTTTATAAGTACGATCTCATGTAATCATGCTATAAAAAATGCTATTGGAGTTGGATTGCAAAGGTCTTTAAATGATAGAAGAGCTGATGTTTAAACCTAGAAGTTATAAAAAGTCATTGGAACTTCTGAAGCAGAAGCTAGATATGGTGTTATCTGTGCTTTAGGAATAGTAATTTCATAGCTGTCAGGAGAATGCATTGGAGAGTGGAGGATATTCTTATAGTAATCCAGGTAATAGATAATAAAAACCTCTATTAGGGTGATAGCTGTGTGAGAGGAACTTTTAGACAGATGCAAGGTATTTCATTTTTTAAATATTTAAAATTATTATTAGTATGAATTGGTGAATGCTAAAAACTAAAACAGTTGCAGTTTTGTTGCTGTTATTGTTGTAATTTGCAGATTTTTCCGAGAAGAGATTGGAAATTCACCACTATTTGAAAAAAGGGTGAAAAGTCTTGACACTGTGAAAACATCCCTGCTATTCAGGAAT
>JAJPUD010003486.1:99845-134399 GCA_023553655.1 Myrmecobius fasciatus
AGTGATGGCCAGCAGACAAATAGTAACTGTCAAAATAGGTTTTAGTAGAGAAAATTGGGCTAGATTTATAGACCTGGATGCTATTATTCTAGAAAAAGTTGAATACTTTATACTTTATAAAAGTTTATACTTTAATAGATGGAATAAATAGGGCAGACACAGAACTGATTTTGTACCCATTTGTAGTCTTGGGGACAAAAATAACAATTTGCAAGATTGTGAAATTTTGCAATGTGTGGATTAACACATTGAAAGACCTAATTATCGGCAAAGTTCTTGGATTAGGATTTGGTAAATTGGCTCACTGAGTCCAGAATGATATTGAAGGAAACCTGGGGAGAGGCCAGCCATTTGCTAATTGATACATCATTGGTAACTTTGAAAATCACAGTTCCAGTTGAATAGGAAGAGCAAAAACCAAATTTCATGGTGTGAGGAACTGAGGAAGAAATGCTATGGAGCAATGATCATAGGAAGCTTTGATCGGTAAATTATCCATAGGAAGGAGGAGAAAACTAAAAACTTAGCATGAGGAGATACTAGGGTTAAGTGAAACTTTTTTTTTTTAGCAAAATCCAGACTTCTTTATAAATAGTAGCAGATCAGCCAGTTATAAAGAGATTGAAGGTTAAGAAGATAAGACATGTTCAAAGGGCTAAGCTTCCAGGAGAAAGAGAAAGATGGAAGTTAGGGCAGAGGGGATATAATTTTGATACTCTTACTGAAATTCTCTCTTTCTGCCCATCAGGTTTATGCAACTGTGATCGTTTTTGAAGCTGTTGTCCACTATAACCCACAGTATGCTTTCTTTTTAGAATTTAATCATTCAAAGACTGATTTCTATGTAGAATGTATAGCAAGCAGGTAAGTTTTAGAGCTGACATCTGTTATTATTCATCTCAATATCATTCTCTTTTAATTCTACCAACTGAACAGTGCCTTATTTTCCCCTTACCTATTAGAAACCCTGAAATAGGATTAAACTATAAAGAGGAAGATGGGGCTTCAGAAAAAAAAATTGTGCATTTGGATCCCAGAGCCTATGTTTCAACTGTAACTGTATTACTTGACTACTTGTAATACTGAGATTCAATCTTCTCCCTGATTCAACTACCTTATTTGTAAAATTAGACAGGGTCAATTCAATATGTGTTTATTAATCAAATATGTATAAAATACTCTGTTTTTAGGATTTAAAAACTTCCTCTTCCCCTCCTCCAAATATCTTGAGCAGACAGTGCTCTTAAGGGCATTACTGTTTATTTAGATTCCTTGAATTGTGGGCCATGTATACTGGATAATTTATGGACCCAGAACCAACTATTCCAGAGCAGATAATGATGGAGCAATATGAAACATCTTTTTCCAAATTCCAAGGGGGGAAATGCTTGGATTTGGTGAAGAGGGGAGAAGGTTGAAGGACCATTCTCATGATTTCTGGGATTAGTAGCACATGGGTTATATCTAAAATAATGTAATACCTTCAGCAGTGAAAGCCATTCACAATTTGTGCCCGACTTGACATTTAAAGTCATACTATACATTATTCCATTTGTATTCTATACTCCAATCAAAATACTTTCTCCTCAACATTACAAAAAACACTTCATTTCCTGTCTCCCTGCCTTTACATGGGCTGTCTCCCATGGCCAGAATATACTCTTTCTTCTCTTTCACCTTTTGGAATCCTATTTTCAAAACTTGGCAAAAATAGCAATTCCAGAATGACCTTTTGGATTCCCAACTCTCCTGCTTCCATTACTTCATCAATGCCCATTAAGGAAGTACAAGTTGTTTCCTCCAGTAAATGTAAACTCCATGAGAACAGGACAGATTTTCTTTCCTTTTTTTTTTAATTTGGCACCTAGCTTGATTCTTAGCATATTAGGGTATCATAATAAGTGGCTTATAATTGAATAATCTTGACCTTTTGTAAACTTCCTTTCCTTTACCCATCCTTTACAGGGTAATACAAGAACAATATTCTCTGACTCCTGGGCAAAATCCACAGAGCAGTATTGTTGGTGACTTTTTATTTCCAACTCCAAAAGTCTGTTTATCACCTAAGCAATAGCACAGAACCTCAGAAGATATAAATACATCGTGCTGAAGATATGGCAGCATTAATTAAGGTGAATTTCAACATTGGTTACGCTACTGAAAAGTTTGTAGTTTGGAACTCTTTACCATGGGTATTATTGCAAGGTCATTTGTACTTGACAGTTTCCCATTCCTGGAATGGATTCACCCATCTCTACTTCTGAGAATCCTCCATATTCTTCAATACCCGGTTCAATCACCATTTTTTTAAATCTCAAAACTCTTTTGATGTTTTTCTCCCTTATCCTAGCCTACTTGGGTCATCTTTGCTTAAATTTATTATATTTAAATTGTAATTATTATTTATATTATTCACATTCATTATATCACCTGGATAGGACTACACAAGACCATTAAGAACAAGAATTATCCCATGCCTTTTTTTTGTATTGAACACAACAGGTACTAGAATAAATGCTTGCTTTCTGTGAGTTGAGAGACACAAAGAATAGAAAATCTTTATCTTAATCAACGAACATTTATTAAACATCTGCTATGTGCCATTTATTGCACTTTGTGTCAAGGACATGAAAAGGCAAAAATAGTCCCCTTAGGAGCTCATGTTCTGATGGGGATAGACAGTGTGCAAATAATTTTGTAGACTTAATTTATAATGTAAATAAAAGTAAGATAAGTGCAAAGGACCATATGAATTCAGGCGTGTGTGTGTGTGTGTGTGTGTGTGTTTATGGAATGGAGTTAAAGACCTTTGTTTTTTCTACTTCATGAAGCCTCTCTGTGGGAAGGTCTGAAGTCTCTGTGAGAAGGTCTGCTCTCTAAATCCTTATTTTTCTCCCCCAGGAACTATTTCTTGATTCTCTGGCTCGTCTTCATATTCACATTCTGTCATCTTCTCTGCCATAGCCATAGTGGGTTACTATAAGATCTAGCAGAAACACTGACACTGCTATCATAGTGCTATCGTGTATAAGTCTCACAATTTGTAGATACCTTTGAGATCCTAGGAGCTAAAAAGCTTCAAGTTTTTTTTTCTTTTTCAAATGCATTTTCTAATAAACTTCATGTTTTTTATTTCCTCTATGGACATAAGGGCTAAATGGACCATGTAGCAAGGCACAGGAATGGGTCTCCTTATTTATAATAAGGCACCAATGGCTTTTTTGGGGGGGAGTTGTTTCTTCCTGACCCCATTTGAGGTTTTCTTGGCAGAGATACTGGAGTGGTTTGCCATTTTTCTCCAGTTTATTTCATAGTTGAGAAACTGAGGCAAACAGGGTTAAGTGACTTGCCTAGAGCCACACATTTAGGAAGTGGTTGAGTCCAGTTTTGAACTCGGGAAGATGAATCTCTTCCTGCCCTAGGCTAAGTGCATTATCCATTATACCACCTAGATGCTCTAGGTCTTAGATTTTTTACTGGATGTATGATCTTGGGTAAGTCACTTAGACCTGTTTGTCTCACTTCCTCTTTTGTTAAATAAACTAGAGAAGGAAATGACAAACCACTCTAGCTTCTCTGCCAAGAAAACCCCTAGTGGGGTAATTGGGAGTTGGCTATGACTGAAACTAATAACTTGCTGATGATCAAATGTGGAATACGTTGAAAAGTACCATTTTAAATGCAAATATTTATGTAAATACATGCTCGTATAAATGTGAACTTTTCTGGTTGGGTGTTTATTTGAAAGGAATAAAAACTAAGTTTGTGGGGACCATGGCTCTGGTTCTCTAGCGGTTGTTAACCACGATCTATGCATGTTCATGGCACATTCTCTATTCCCTGCTTTCTTATTTAATGATAGCTGCCTTGTCTTGTGTAAGTTTTGGCATATGTCCCTTTTGGTTAGGGAGGAGAAAGATTAGAAGAAACATATCGGAGCAAAACTAGAAGCAAGGGCTGCCTGAAGAATATAGTCAATAAGGCAAGTCAAGCTAACAAGTATTTATAGTATACCTCTTGTGGGACAAATGACATGTACTGTTGACACTGAGACACATGCAATTTTTGACCTCAAAGCGCTTCCATTCATAAAGTCTATTTATTTCTCTTCTGCTTCCTCATGAAAGTTGGGAGGGAAATCCAAGAAGTCTGGACGGTGGAAAATTTATATTCTTCACCATTGTCATCAATATAAGAGTTGATCCACAAACTATACCCTTCCCCAAACCAACAAATTAATCATCTATTAAACATTAAAATGTAGAAGTCCTTAAAATCAAAGAAGAGAATAACAAAACTGAAATCAACCTTCCCAATATTAAATTAAGAAAATAAAACTAAGAATTTATATAGTTATGCAATATTTTATAAAATAGATGAACCCTGAAGTTTTATTTTAAAAAAAAACTGATTAGTTTCAACAATAAAAATAAATTCACAGCCAATGAAATAGAAATAAAATAATTGTTGGGATAATTTTCTCCTATGAATATTTCTAAAAACAAATTACCAAGTCAACACGAGGGAAAAAAAAAGACAAGTTATCTTAGGAAGAGAAATTAAACAAGCCATAAATGACCTCCCAAAGGGGGGAAAAAGCAATGAGTAAATTAAATCAAATATTTGCAGAACAATTAATTCCAATACCCCATAAACTGTTTGAAAAAGAAAATAGGAAAAAAGAGATCCTACCATATCCTTTGTGACACAAATATAATCTTTATATAAATCAGCAAGAATCAAAATAGAAATGATAAACTAGTATCCTTAATGAATATTGACAAACTTTTAAATAAAATGTTAGTTTTTACTATAGTAACATCACAATTTATACACTATAACAAGGTTTTAAAAGACAAATCAACACCCATTCTTTTTTTTTATATAAAGCTTTTTATTTACAAAACATATGAGTGACCTTTCAACATTGACCTTTGCAAAAACTTTTTTTTTCCCCAAGCTTTTCCCCTCCTTCCCCCCACCCCTAGATGACAGGTAATCTAATACATGCTAAATAGGATAAATTATATGACAAATACAATACATGTATACATATCTATACAGTTATCTTACTGCACAAGAAACATCAGATATAGAAAGAGAAGAAGGAAAAAAACAACCTAAGAAGGAAAACAAAATGCATGGAAATATTCACAGAAAGCATTAAGATGCTGTGTTGTGGTTCACACTCAGTTCCCACAGGCCTCTCTCTGGATGTATATGACTATCTTCATCGCAGAACAACTGGTTTGAATCACATCATTGTTGAAAAGAACCATGTCCATCAAAATTGATCATTGTATAGTCTTGTTGCTGTGTATAATGTTCTCCTGGTTCTGCTGATTTCACTCAGCATCAGTTCATGCAATTCTCTCCAGGCCTCTCTGAAATCATCCTGCTGGTCATTTCTTACAGAAGAATAATATTCCACAGAATTCATATACCATAATTTATTCAGCCATTCTCCAATTGATGGGTATCCTTTCAATTTCCAGTTTCTTGCCACTACAAAAAGGGCTGCCACAAACATTTTTGCACATGTGGGTCCCTTTCCCTCCTTTAAAATCTCTTTGGGATATAGGCCCAGTAGAAACACTGCTGGGTCAAAGGGTATGCACAGTTTGATAACTTTTTGAGCATAGTTCCAAATTGCTCTCCAGAATGGTTGGATCTGTTCACAGTTCCACCAACAATGTATCAGTGTCCCAGTTTTCCCACATCCCCTCCAACAGTTATCATTATCATTTCCTGTCATTTTAGCCAATCTGACAGGTGTGTAGTGGTATCTCAGAGTTGTCTTAATTTGCATTTCTCTGATCAATAGTGACTTGGAGCACCTTTTCATGTGACCGGAAATAGTTTCAATATCAACACCCATTCTTGTTTATAAAATCACTATGCAGAGATTTCTTTGGTAGCATCAGAAGCATCTATCTAAAAACAAGAACCAGCATTATCCATAATAGAGGCCTTTCAGAAAAAAAAAAAGCAAAAACAAACAAAAAACTCAGATAGGGATAAGGCAAGAATGTCCATAATCACCATTACTATTTATATTGTTCTAAGTGCTAGCTATAGCAATAAGAAAAGAACAAGCATTTGAGAGAATAATTTAAAAATTAATTTTTAATACATGTTGCTTTACAAATTATGTTGGGAGAGAAATCAGAACAAAAGGGAAAAACCATGGAGGAAGAAAAAAAGCAGAAAAAGTGAAACATAGCATATGTTGATTTACCATCAATCTCCACAGTTCATTTTCTGGATGCAGATGGCATTTTCTATCCCAAGCTTGTTGGGATTACCTTGGATCACTGAACCACTGAGAAGAAACAAGTCTTTCATAGTTGATTGTACATAATTACAATAAGAAAGTAAGACTATGTATTCCTAGTTCTGCTACTTTTGCTCAGTATCAATTGGTGTAAATCTTTGAGGGAATAATTATTGGCAAGGAGGAGAAAATTTCACCTACTATGTTCCACTCACTATACTTATGTGGTCAGGTAGCAATTCCTAGTTTGAAATAAACATGTGACAAATTCACAATGGTCATTCTCTTTGGCAAAAGGTAGATCTATTTAGGGGAATAGATTACAGATAAAATGAAGGGATCTGATAAACACCAGGGATGGTAAATATGAAATAGAGTTGGGAGAGCATATAGTTAGACTAACTATGTTAAAGTAAAAAAACAAAAGATGCCCTTAGAAGGAAGGCCATGAGATGAGGAGAAAGGGGGAGACTCATAATAAGCTTAGTCCTGAAAAGAATTTAGCAAAGATCTTTTTATAGGGGAAATACAGTCTTGGGGACTTCTCTGTGAAGCCAAGGAAGTGAAGGTAGAATTCAGAGGGATGATCAAAGAGCCAGATGGAATATACCTGGCAGTTCAAGTACCAGACCTGTCTAAAGATATGCTAATCAATATCTCAAAGGGCATTTAAAATGCAGAGCTTTGAGGGATAGACATGAATTGCATCCTCACAATAACTCTATGCAAATGGGATAATCTGGGAAATGACTATATTTGATAATACCTGTTTGAGCTTCTTCCTGACAGTGGAACAGAATAAATCGTCGATAGTACATGTTAAGGATATAAAGAAAAGCAAAAGCAGCTCCTCTCATCAAATTCACATTAAATGAAGGAAAACAGCACGAAAGCTCTCTCTCTCTCTCTCTCTCTCTATATATATATATATATATATATACATACATACATATACATATATATAAATAAAATACATGTGTATATACACACATTTTACATTAGAGGGATATGAGTTCAGATGAAAGAGAAAATATATGAATATACAAATATACACTCCTTTGCTAAAGGGGTGGAAGTAAAGAAATTTTCTCCCCCTAGTTCATGAGGTTTTTCTGTTGTAAATATTTCTCTAACTCCTTTTCTATTCTTCCCCTTTATGTAGTTATAAGTCTCCTACCTGGTCCCGGAATACATATTGTGCCATTTCTTATACTATGATCATTTTGGGTGCTTGTGTCCAGAAATATAAATTTGTCAAGCAAACAGACTAAGTGCTATCATGTTACCCAGCTTTGTGTATGTCTTGCAACTTGTATAAAAAAAGAAAACAAAACTTTAGTAAGTCAACAGAATGTAAACCTGGCTGGAAGTTTTCTCAAGTTTTGTTTATAAAATGAATTAAAAAAATAGAGACTCCATGCTACCTTTTTATAATCTTTGTAGAAAAAGGGATATGTGGGTTTTCTGGCAACTCAAAAGAATAAATCTCTTTATTCTCATTGTGGTACTAATGTCAAAAGGAAGATCACATGAAATACCCTGGAAAATAGCAGCAATTCTTTATTATGATATGAATATAAACTATTTTGGTCAAGTATTCACCAAATAAAGCAAAAGCCTGGTTTCTGGCACTTTGTCGGTTGCTCTCCAGGATATAATTACCATGACTCTGATCTTAGATTCTATTCTGTTCTCTACATCTTTTTATTTTATTTTAATTTTTTTTGGTGATAACAACCTTCTCTCATGCCATATGACTTCTCTGTTCTTTCTGCTTAGTGAGGAAAAAGACTAGAAGGAACCAGGTCTGCATAATATATCTAGAAGCAAGAGACACCTGGAAATCAAGGTTAATAAGTGAAATCAAACCAACAATAATTTAATTGTCTATAAATGAAATTTAAAAGAAAAAGGGACCAGATGGGTTTACAAGTGAATTCTATTAAATATTTTAAAAGCAATTAATTCCAATATTATAAAACTGACTTTAATAAAAGACAAAAAGAAGTCCTACCAAATTCCTTTTATAATACAAATATGCTCTGGAAATCTAAACCAGAAAAAGTCAAAACCAAGAAAGAAATCTCTAATCGAATATTTCTGATGAATAGTGATACTGAATTTTGAAATAAAATAATAGCAAAGATATTATAGAAACATATCACAAAGATTATTCTTTAGGTCAGGCTTGATTTAGATCAGAAATTCAATATTGTGTAAATCTATAAAAAAGATATCAAATCCTTACCTAAGGGTCCTTTTGTCCAAAGGAGTGTAAATTTTGATTGCAGAAACCTCGTGAGATATCTTGGGATTTACTATCTAGATTGTTTTCTTAAGGACCATTCTTTAAATCCAAATCACTCTGGCTCTCATTAATTGACCAACAACAGGTTCCAGGCCAAGCTCCACTTTGTCATTTTTTTGGGGGGCCCAGATTGGTTCAGAGAGAATGTAAATAGCAATTATTTCTGTTTTTGGGCAAAATAAGTAATGTCTTTCCAAGACTGACTGTATTAATCTAGAGAAGTTTATTTTCAAATGAGAAATAGAGAAGAATCTTAATCTCAATTAATTATTGGTTATTAATATAAGAAAGAAATAATAATTTCTCTCAAGGGATAGTGTACATTGCATATATTTTGAGGTTTGATGTATTGATTAATTTGGTTTTTCTTTTCTTTTAAAATATTTGTTTTATGATACATCTCTAGAAGGAAAAGGGGGAATTAAAGAAATGTAAAAAAAGGGCAATTAATGCAAATTATTTTAATACAATATTTCATATTAGATAATTATATAATATATTTTAATATAATAATTATTAATAGTTTAATGCAATTTATTTTAAAAATAGATATAAGATATAAATGGGAAGTAAAGTAAGTGCAAAGGACTGGATATTCAGATGGAGAGATCAGTTTTAGCAGGGAATGTGTATGTGTGCATGCAGCAGTAGTGGACAATTTCTTTACTGATGAGACATTCTCTGATGAACTTAAAGTAATAAGCCTTTTTTTTAAATTAATAAAGTCTGTCTGGCAAGTCTGTTCTCTAACTCTTTCTATATTCTCCCACGAGAACAGTTTCTGAGACTCCACCATTTTTCTAAAGCTATACTCTGAATCCTGTATAGGTGTGTGGCCAGAAAGTGACCTCTGTGCTACCATAGTTTCAGCTTTATATATGGGCTTCATGATTTGTGGACTTTTTTTTTTTTTTTTTGCTGAGGCAATTGAGGTTAAGTGACTTGCCCAGGATCACACAGCTAGAGAATGTTAAGTGTCTGAGACCAGATTTGAACTCAGGTCCTCCTGACTTCAGGGCTGCTGCTCTATCCGCTGCGCCACCTAGCTGCCCCACTTGTGGACATTTTGGGGCACATCAATGTAGCCCAAGAGTTCTTGGGGAGCTATTCCAATTTTGTTTTTAAATGAAATCCTTTTAAATAAACAGGCTTTGTTTGAACAGAGACACATATGACCCACTATCTTGGGCTTTTTTCTGCCATTGGGGTTGTTTTTCTGCTTGTATTTATATTCTCAGTGCTGAACACAGTGTCTGACACATAGCACCTAATAAATGCTTGTTGAAAACTTCTCCCCTCAAAAAGAAACTAATCACCCTTCTTTGGAGGAGGTTCCAATTAACTATTGGGATTAAAGAAGGAGAGACCAAGATGGGACTTTTCAAGTCTAGCTTTGACCCAATTAATGTGTGAAGCTGACCTTGCAAACCAAAAATTAAATATATTCTCCCTTAGTTTCGTAATTTTTTGACGCCATTTCCTGCATGATTACTTTGTCTAAAGGGGAAGACAGAAGCTGTTTGGATAAGTTTGAGAACACAGCATCTTTATTGCCCAAAGCAAGTATTGGGCAACCCCTTCAAGAAGGTGAAGACGTAATGTTTTGCAGGGACAGTTTTCCTCCACTTCTATAAGCAGACACATCCAGGAGACATAAGGGTACCACAAGGCTGAAATCTGCCAAGATCACCTCCAGGTAGTTCTCAGTAATCCTTCTTTGTTGCTGCCTGTCTGCCTGCCTGCCTGCCTAAAAAGCTTGTATTGGTAGACTGCTTCTAGCATCCTTGGCGATGAAAGATTTACATACTAGACATAAGGAGACAGAGAAAGAGAGAGAGAAGAGAAACAGAGGAAGAAAGAGATGCGTAGAGATAGAGAGAGAGAGACAGAAAATGACAGAGAGAGAGGGGAGAGGGGAGAAAGAGAGGAAGAGAGGGAGGGAAGGGGGGGGAGGAAAGGAAGGATTGAGGGAGAGAAGGAAGAGAGAGAATGAGAATGAATCATTATTTATATAATGAGGGAAGTTGTGTAAAATACTAAAAAAATATTAGATTTCAAGTCAGGGACTTCTAATCCTGTCCTTGTTGCTGGGGCAAGTCATTTAACTTCTCTGAAATATAGTTTCCCCACCTGTAAAGTGATGAGATTGAACTAGATGGCTTTCAAATCCAGGATGCTATGATGATATGACTGTATAAAACTATAACAAATTCAGCCCATAGTTTACAGGCACTTCTACTGATGCATACATGAAAGAAATTTATGAAGTACCTAGTATGCGCTGGGCACTTTACAAATATGAGCTCATTTGTAACACAGTGGTGGAATTGGAGTTAGGAAAGCCTGGCTTCTAATCTGACCTCAGTTTCTCATTGTGTGAATCTGCCCAAATCATTTAAGTATTTTGGGACCTTAATTTGTTAACTTATAAAATGAGGAAGTTGGATTTGAGAATCTGAGATTTTGAACATCTTGAGTGTGGAGATGCCCTCCATCAATACAGTCCACAGCCCATTTAGGGTGCTGAGCTTGGGGAATCCTTGTCCTTTCCATAAAGGAATGATCTAATGTATCAATAAGTTCCTTAAGGACTTTTGACTTTTCATGGCAACCAGTGAAGGACTCAGGGCTGTCCATTTGTTAGCTTATTGCCTCATCAGCCTATCTCTATTTTCTCATTATGAAATGAGAAATTCTCATTTTGAAATAAGACCCGCTTTGGGATGTTGTGCTATAGATTTAGCTTAGTGATAGACATCACCTCTTAGTCTGTCTCCAGTGGTATAATGAGATATTCTCTGTTATAACACAAATTACAATACAGCAGCTCTGGCTTGATGAGAAACTAGTTTCTTAATATAGAGGATCACCTTTTAGAGTAGATTTGCTTTCCCTCCATATTCATATCTATATAACTATATACATAGATATCTCTGTGATAGATGTAGCTATGTATTTAAATTGCTATATTTTGATTCAAATGGAAGGAAAATTGTGTAATTAGATTATGTGATATATATGTATTGATGCTTTTAGTCCTATATGTGCATATATGTATATGTGTTTATATAAATGTATATGTATATATATACATATATTCATACACATATATGAGAGGGAGAAAGAGAGGGATGGAGGCAGGGTGGAGGGAGAAAAAGAGAGAGAGATATGATAGAGCCAGAGAGATAGAGAGGCAGAAAGAAAGAGAGAGACAGAGAGAAAGACACACACACACACACACACACACAGAGGGAGACACAGAGAGAAACAGAGAGAAGGGGAGAAGAGAGGAAAAAAGAGAGAGGGAGGAGGAAAGAAAAAGGAGGGAGAAAGAGAGAACAATTTTCTTACCATTTAAGCAAATAGTTCACTCATTTCAGTTCATTAGGACATCACTTCAGGCTCTAATAATTTTATTATAAAAGAACATTTCAGATTAAGGTTGAATTAAGTAATGTTCAGCACTCCACCTGAGAACTGTTTCACTTGGGTGCACAGGAGCAGCTGCAATCACTATCTTGTTTTGGAGAGAGAGGAATGGAGTGGGATGGTTCCCTATTATTTTGTCTTCCAGCCAATGGAGCAGCAGACTGATAAGAGTCCACAAGGTGTGACCACCCCAACCAATGATGCTCATCTCATGAGGCTGGGACGGAATATGGTGGCTAGATCTTATTATAACCCATTGGATCAATCTCTGAAGATGCTCAAGGGAGATTCAAAGGTCCTTGGGGTATGTCAACCTGTGCTTTCAGTGAGAGTTAAGAGAAAATAATCAGTTTACACAGAAAGGCCAGGAGATGTAGATTTGACTAACACTCCATCTTTTCAGCTCTGCTCAGTCAGAGCGGCATGTACTTTGAGTTTAGTAAATTAAATAAAAAGGGAGAATGCTCACATATTCTACAGCAAGGCTTTCTAACCTTCTTTATTTCTTGGATATCTTTGGCAATCTGGAGAAGCTTCTGCATCTCTGCTCAGAATAATGTTTTTGAGTGTATAGAATTCATAAAATTTAAGAGGAAAGCAATCAAAATATAAAAGGGGGAACCCCCAAATTCCCATAAAAATCATTTCAAATTATAAATCAATAATCCTCCATTTCTAAACACTTTGGGAAATATTTTAAAATGTTTCCCCTCTCCGCCCCGGCCAAATTTGTTCTTCACATTAATTCCAGAAAATGGATTAGGCATCAGAGCTCATTATCACACATTAGTCTATCTACAACTTCGGAGGAGAGAAGAAAAGATGTTTCTCTAATATTTCAAGTATCTAAACTGGGAATTTTCAACTTAAAAGGATTTTTATAACCATTCCAACATAATTGACTTTCTTTATAATCTTACAGACTTTATGTATTTAGAAACATTTTTAGGCTTCCAGAATGTCAAAGGGATCTATTACTCAAAAAGTTAAGAGTCCCTTGTCTAAATCCAGTTTATGATATAAAAAAGAAATTAGATTCAGAGTTAGGAGAATTGGTTTTGGAACCTGGATCTCCCACCTCAAGCAAGCCATTTCTCAATATGGACTTTTAATTCTCATTTGTAAAATGAGAGAATTGGACCAGATGATTTCAAGGTCCCTCCTAGCTCCAGGCCTTGTAAGCTTTTTTCTTTGCTTTGAATCCCTCACCTGACTCCCTATAATGGCACTTTGACTTAGTCTCACTTCTTTGGTTCCAGATATTCTCCCTATCCAGATTTATTTAAAAGTTAGGGAGAGGATATTCATGTGAGGTCAATAATTACAGTTTCATCCAGGGATAAGTGAGAAGTGGTCAAGTGGATTTCCTTGTAGAGCAAGGAGTAGAATGTAGAGGAAGAGGAAATCTTGGGTAATTCACCATGGTTCCTTAATTTTAACCATATTTTTGAGTTAGAAAAAAGTAAATTGGCCCCTTTATTTTATCTTTCTTCTCCTTACAGGTTCTCCAGATCCTGAATGGGGGTATGATCTTTGCCTTAGGGATATTTTTAGGCTTACTGCACCATGCTTCTGATTTCCCCAGAAAATCCCTTTTCATTACCTTCTACACAGGCTACCCTATCTGGGGAGCTGCATTTGTAAGTACTATTAACCATTAACATTTGGGATTTCTTTTTTTTTTTTTTCTGTTCATGTTGCTTTTCCCTCTAGTAAAATTTAAGTTCCTTGAAGATAGGCATTGTAACATGTATGTCTGTATCATCAGTCCATAGTGCAATGTCTGGCATGGAGTGACTGATTATTGAATGAATTATATTCATATTATATTAATAATTATTAATAAAAATTCAGACTTATAGTAATTTTATAGTATATAAAGCACTCCGTTCTATGACACAAGACTCCTGAACATTGCTGTACCCTCTCACAATTTGGGAGTCAACAACTCTGTCAGTGATCACCTATATACCACAGAAATTTCATGGAAAAAGGATGTATAGTTTTGTGGTTACTGCCCAAAGATGAGAACCTTAAAAAGTTCTGAAAAAGGCAGAGTAATTGACAGAATGATGTAATGCAAGAGCTCTGGGACTGGAGTCTGAGTCACATTTTGTCACTGATTTCTTGTGTCATAATAATAATTACAACAGCTGCATTCTACTTCTAAGGTTGCCATGAGAATAAAATGAAATAATACATGTAAAATAGTTTGCAAAACTTAAAGCACTATATATATGTACATACATATATATATATGCTAGCTAGTCTTATCAATGCAAATATAATATATAATGACATATAACATTTATTAGCAATGTTAATAATTGTAGCTGAGTTATTATTAATGATAATAATCAGCACGTATATGGTATTTGAAGCTTTTGCTTTTTGGTTGGGGATATAGATGCTTTATTATTATTCCCCTTTTATAGATGAAGAAACTGAGGCTGAGAGAGGTTAAGTGATGTGTCCAGAAGCATACAGATAGTGAATGAGGTTAGTTTTGAATTCATATCTTCCCTACTCCAGGCACAACAATCCAATCTACTATACCACCTAGCTTGTCTTCAAGCCAGTGATTTTCCACTTCTCAGTTTTTCCTTTTTGTGAAAGCAAGGCAGATCTAATACCCAACAAGACTCCTCTTAACTCTGGTATCATGTTAGTTCAGGTTATATTCGATATATGGTAGAGCCTTCCACGCTCTGGTCAACCACAGCTGGACACGCTGTACCAGGATGCTAACAGAGTGATGTTTTTGGTTCTCTTCAAGAATGAAAGACAATAACCAAATCTAAAAAAAATAAGATGAAATGCATCCTGATAGATAAATTTTAACATAAAAAGAGAGAGGCTGGTCTTTGGGTTAGAGTATGGGGAGCAGTCTGAGAGTTGCATCAATATCTACAAAAAGTCAAAAAATAATTTCATGTTGACATTGGATTTTGGAGCCATATTCCCTGTGGAAGACTTGGGGAAAGAAATGGAAAAAAATCACAATGAACAAAAACTCAAGGATGGATAGCAATTTATGATGCCTAAGGGTAACAATAATAAGTATAAAAATAGTTCGTGTATATACAGTGCTTCAAAGTTGTGAATCAACTGACAACTTGAGTCTCATACCCTATGAGTGATGTGCTATTATTATTCTCATTTTATAATTAGAAAATCTGAGTTTCAGAGAGTTTAAAAGACTTTCTACCTGTAATTGTGAAAAACACAGTTCAAATCCAGTTCAAATCACAAGTATATTTAGGGCTGTGGGAAGAAGAGAGGGCTGAATACTTGTTAAGCCCATTTTAGGAAGAAGGGAATAATATAGTTGAAGCTTAATGTTTCTTTATGATATTTCTTGTTTTATAACCAGTTCATCATTTCAGGATCCATTTCCATTGTAGCTGAGGGAAAACCCACAAAATTTTTGGTAAGTGTTGACATTTCTGCTTTTTCTCTAAGAATTTGGAAAGGGTCCAATATTTTTCCTTCTAAGAGAAGTCATTCACTCAATGAACTTTTATTGAGGCTGGCTCTGGGGCATGATGGCTAGAATTTCTAAGTCCATTTTACTGAGTAGGCTGAGGTTGGCAGATCAACTGAGTTCAGGAGTTTTGAGGTAGGTCTAAAGCTTATTGGTGGCACTGATATGGTGAGTCCTGGGAACAGGGGGATATAAAGGCTTCCTAACAAGGGGCAAACAGGGCCCCTTTGGAAATATTTGCCAAGGCTACTTTGGCCAGTCAGTAAACATTTAATAAATGCTTACTATGTGCCAGTCACTGTATCGAAGATACAAAAAGATTCCTGCCCTTAAGCTGTTGACAATACAGGACAATCTAGGAGACAGCAAGCAGACAATCATATTCGAACAAGCTACCTACAGGATACATGGGAAATAATTAACAGAGGGAAGACATTAGAATTAAGATGGGTTAGAAAGATTTCCTCTGGAAGATAGGATTTTAGCTTGGATTTAAAGGAAGCCGATAGGTGGAAATAATCAGGAAGATCATTCCAGACATGGGGGACGGAGAAAACGTTCCCAGAGCTGAGAGATGGAGGGATTTGTTCAGACTGAAGAATGCATGAACAAGAATGAGTTATAAGAAAACCCTGAAATGAAGGAGGAGACTAGGTTATGAAAGGCTTTGAACACTAAACAGAAGATTTTGTATTTGATATATAGCATTTGAATTTTAATAAAAGGGAAACTGAGGCAACTCTCCATTCAAGAATGTTTTTATTAAGAGGTCCAGACTACTTGCCAATAAATGGATCAATGGATTTCCTTCATTATGCCAAAGAGCTCAAGTAAAAGGACAGTAGTCATTTTAAAAGTTTTAGGCCATACAGAACAAAAATAGAATAGGATGGATGATATAATGGGATTGAGGGCAATGTGATTGTTTACAAGGCTGATGCACAAGGAACAATATGATTGGCTGGATGTTTGGTAATGGGGATAAATACAGTCCTCTTCTGTTCCCCCTTCTTTCTTTTCTCATGAGACTAAGAAATACTGTCTGTTTGAATCCAGGTGCAAGAGTATAACCCCGACTTTTGGACAGCAAACCAGATATCCTTGAAGGATAGCTTGGTAGAGCAAAGATATCAAGCCTGACTCCCTTTAGGTTCACACTCATTCCCCAAGCTTTGCAAAATTCTTTGAGGCGAGAATAGATCAGTTATAGACAGAAGAGTTGGATTTTTAAAATTAACACACTTCGGAGCCAAAGAACCATAACTCAAATAGTTCCAGGACAAAATCAGTTAATGGTAAAAAGGTATTGTGGGTAGTAATTTGGACCTGGACCTTTGGAACTCTGGTAGCATGTCTTGACTTAGAAAAAATACTAACTATGTAATCATGGGAAAACTACTCAACTTCTCACCTTCCCAGTCAATTTTCTAAGACTAAAGTATAGAAGAGTTGACAACTGCAGCAATGAAAGGAGTTTCAACAGAGGGAGATCTCCACATTTGTAAGTTATAGGCCCAGACCCATTCCCCAAAATTATTCAGTTAGTTATGACTGTTATTCTTTATCTTTAAGTTTTGCAACTTAGTTTCATGAGTTTTCTACAAAAAGAGCAGCAAGTGATTAGCCTTTATTAAATGGTGACACTTGGAATACTTATCAACTATCTCCCATATAGAAAATAATCTTCCACATTCTGTAGATATATAATATTTAGATAAGACCCAGACTTTATCCTGATGGATTTTGTAGTCCAATAAGGGGAGAAATGACAAAAACAGATAACTAATTCAAAATGTTACTCGAATGCACCAGGAAGATAAAATACAAAATGATATGGAAGGTTGTAGGGGAAAAGTCTACACTTCTTCCCATTTATCTCATATTCTTCTGAAAGCAAGAGATTCAATTAGTAAATATCTTTTTGTATATTTTGGCATATTGTTGTTTAGTCATTTTAGTTCTGTCCAACTCTTTGTGACCCCATTTGGGATTTTCTTGGCAAAGACACTGGAGTTGTTTGCTATTTCCTTTTCCAGCTCATTTTACAATGAGGAAACTGAAACAAGCAAAACTAAGTGACTGGTTTAGGGTTATACAGATAATAAGTGTTTGAAACCAGATTTTGATACATGAAAATGAGTCTTTCTGACTCCAGAACTGGCACTTTCTCCCATTGCAGTGCCACCTACCTGTGGATGACAAAAGAATAAATTTGGAATCACAGGAATTACTTTCAAAAGCCAGCTTTGTTACTTATTGTGTGACTTCAGACAATACACTTTCCCTCTCTTAGTCTGTTTCTTCATTGGTGAAACATGAGAGTTAAGAATAAGTCATCCTAAAAGTAGTTTTAACTCTGTTAAAATTATAATTAGATGCAGTTCTATGTTGCCTGGAAAAATATAAGGTTTGTTTTGTGCCCATATATACTCAGTGTTCTTGTGATCATTTTTAGGTACAAAGCAGTTTTGGAATGGACGTTGCCAGTGCAGCAATCTCATTCATCAGCTTCATTTTTCTTATCATCAATTTCGTGATAAATGGTTGGGAAGCCAGACGCTGTTTATCACCAGCTCCTAATGTGTGCACTTTGACTGCTTTCACATCAAATGTAAGTCTTTTGTGAGTGTATATTCTGCAAGGACAGAAGCTCATATTCTTATATAACTTTGCATTGGAGGTGATCTGTGCTATACAGGAAGATTCTAATTGATCTTTGCAATAATTGTCAGAAGATGACCATCCTGGTCAGGCAATGATCTGAATCTCTGGTGAGGGAATCCATCAGCTTTCAATCTTTTACAGATCTAGAACTATATGGAGCTGGATAGGTGCTTGCTCTAGAGGAAAAACCAGACTTTTAAATTGGGATTAGAAAACCATCCTTTGTGATTTGCTGATTGATCTGATTTTCACACTGATTTCCATAGGGACTCCTGTCTTTGATATTGATCCTCACTGTGCTAGAATTCTGCATTACCATTTCTCTCACAGTCTTGGGGAGTAAAGCAAACTGTTGTGATTCTAATGAGGTATGTGTTGTGTGGTTGACATTTCTGATTTCCCTCTCCCTCTGTCCCTCTCTCCCTCCCTCTTCTTTTCCATCCTTTCCTATTCCCCTTTCCTTTTTCTTCTCCCTCTCTCCCTTCTTTCCTCCTCCCTCTCTGTCTCTCTCTGTTTCTCTCTGTCTCTCTTTCTGTCTCTCTCTCTCTCAGACACACACACATATCACACCCATCTTCCTACTTGCACAGCCACATTTCATTGGTGTTCCTCCTCACTTCTCATCTGGAATATGTACTAGCCTTCTAATCACTCTCCCAACCTCCTCTCTCTCTCCTACCATTTATCTTCTCATTAATTACCAAAGTAATCTTAAATTATGGGTCTGACCAGAGTAACCTCCCTCCCAAGGCAATAAACTCGAATAGTTTCTCTTATTATAGCACCAAATCCAAGCTCATTTTTGCCATTTAAAGATCTTTGCCATATGGTCTCCCATTAGTTCTCTAGTCTTCTTCTACTTCCATCTCCTTGGCTCCATTCTGGCCTACTTGGTTTCCTACATCCTGTTCCACTTTCTGTCTTGGTGCCTTTCCAGTAGTTATTCCTCCACACCCAGAACTATCTCCCTCCTCTCACAACCCATAGTTTCAAAGCTCCATTCCAGGGTCCTTTTCTCCATGACCTCTCCAGGCTGAAGCCTCTTATAACCTCATCTAAGGTTGTTTCCCATCTATCTGTGCAAGCCTCCTGAGTTCCTATTTGATGTGCCTGTTCTTTCTCCACTTGGACGAATCTCTTTGACTTTTATTTCCAGTAACTTTTGTACACCCAGCAAGTTCTGTGTCTGGCATCTCATAAGTGCTTCACAAATGCTGTTTGATGAGTGTCAGAGGATGAAGCTGATGATATGGTGGGAGGAGATGGTGGTGATCATTGAAGGCAATGAGCAAATGTCTTTTTCTTTTTCTGTTTGGCTTCCTGTTACAGGTGAATTTATCTCTTCCTGATTCTTCTGTGGTGGTTGAGATATCCCCTGCTGAACAGCATCCTGAAGGCATGGAAGCCTCAATCCCAGAGAATGGCACTGAGATAGTAAACAAATAGTCCGGGGCAGCTAGGTGGTGCAGTGGTTAGAGCACCAGCCCTGAAGTCAGGAGGACCTGAGTTCAAATCTGGTCTCAGACACTTAACATTCCCTAGCTGTGTGACCCTGGGCAAGTCACTTAACCCCAATTGCCTCAGCAAAAAGCAAAAAAACCCAAAAAAACCACAAATAGTCCTGCAGAAATATTCTTTTGTGACTAGAAGTTGAACAGATTTTTATCCTGTGGGATCCTACTAACTTTTAACAAAATGTGATTATGGGTCCCTTGCAGGCTCCCTCTGTGCCTTTTCCAAACACTTTCCCCTCACCTACTATGCATATTTTGTCTTCATTGGGATTTGTTTACTATTATGAAAATCCTATTGATGAATGTTCATTCCCCTCTAGCTGTCTAGGACAAAGAGAGAAAGACTTAGAGACCAATGAATATGCTGGATATATATCATACAGAGATATCAGAGACATATTCAGCTCAAGATGGGGGAACTTTAGAGAATGACACAAAAATAATCTGGATTGGGGATGCTGTCATCATGGACACATTTTCTTCAGCTGAAACTGCAATAAATAGAGAAATGAAGAAGGAAGTTGGCCATTCATTACTTAGCTTTGGTGAGAAAAATTCAGAGTTTACTGCCCAGTTATATAAATCTCCCTTTTGCACCAAATTAAATACTCTGTGACCCAAAATAGTTGTTTGACTTGAAACACAGCATTATTTTTTCCTAATTTTCCAATATATCATGAAATCCTTGTGCTAAATGTACTAAATATCTCCTTTCTCTGGGTCATGAAAGAATGGTCACTTGTTCCAATGCAAGTTGTCCTTGAAGTATGTTGGGGGCAAGAAGGATATAATGAACTTATTTCCCTTATTGTTCTTCCACTTGGAAATTTCCAAAAGCTGGTTGTAGTGCTGGTCTATACACTAAGCATTTATTAGATATAGATAGATAGATATTAGATATAGTTATTAGATAGTGTTGGAATAGATGACTCTCCATTAATCAATCAATTATTTTTGATGTATCCTTACCATCTGACCATTCTGGGGCAGGTGACTAAATCTCCTTTCCAGAGAGCAAACTATAAAAAATTTTAATTCAAATTTCTTGGGAAGGGTAAAAGAGTCTTTTTCTACACTGGAAACTGAGGAGAGAAACCAAATCTCACAGAAAAGATTGACAGGCTATGTCCCAGTTCTCTTGAAGGAAGGACCTTATGCATGTGGAAAATGAAACTGAATGGAAAGAACATAATATGAGTTGAACTACTTTCACTACTGCCTAATCATTGTAACTTTAGAGAACCTTAAAGAACTAGTTTAATCCAATTACAATTTTAGTAGATTGCAAGCTTGCCATAAATCAACAATATGCATAGCAATTTTTTCTTAAAAATTAGTGATAGAAGATAGATCTCTAATTTTATTGGTATAAGAAACCATCTGGGAGAGGGAACTCCTAACAATCCAAATTTGTTCCTTCTTTTAACCTGATAGTCTTAGAGAAATGCCTAGTTCTCTGATTTATCAGTATATATTGGAATCTGTATTTGAATCCAAGTTTTCTTGGCTTGGAGGCTTACTCTCTATTTTGCCATACTCCCTATTTTTTTTTCAATTTGAATTAGTTATAGGTTGGTTTCATAGAATTTCAGTAAAAATATCACCTAGCTTGTCCCTCAGTGAGAATCCATTCTCCACAATGATTGCATCATGGGTAACAGGAAGTTGTCAAGTCTAGTTGGAATGGAGAAAATGTAAAGGAGAGAAATGTTAAATAAATCTGAAAGTAGAAATTGGAGCCAGATTTTGAAGAACCTTAAAAACTAAACAGCTGATTATATCCTGAAAGCAATTAAGTTTTAAAAAAATTATTTATTTTATTTTTTATTAGAGGAATGATATAATCAGAAATGCTCGTTAAGAATCCCAATTTGTTGATATTTTAAATATTCATTCACTGGTTTACAATTCGAATGTAATACCTTCTTCCTTCCATGATGGGGATGTGTTTTAGACAGCATGTGTTTGTCAAACTTGTGAATAACTCAAAAATGATCATTGCAGTGTAGGAGAGGAAAATTGAATTCTTGGATTTCTTCATCTAAATCTAGCAAACATTTTAAACAGAGCAGGGGGTTGAAAAGAGCTCTGGAACATTTTCTGAGACACCTCCAACCAGAATAACATTGATTCATCAACCAAAAATCTTTGTGTGTGGACATTCAATCAACGCTGCATCCATCCATACTATAGTCCTTACCAACTTTGAGTATCCCTATTCCAACTCCTACTGTTCCTGATGAGTCAGGTGCTACTATGCCTAGATTTCTGCCTCTGGTTTATAGGGGTATCCTGAAAAGTTTGATAATATCTTTCTGTGTTTTTTGTCTTGAGCCCTACTTAATCTACCAAATCAATTAATAAACATTTATTAAGCTCCTACTTTGTGCCAGGCATTGTACTAACATCTCCTTGCTAATATCTATACTATATCATTGATTCATCCAGTGATTAGCACTTACCCAATTAACATTGCTAGATAATTAATGAAAAGATGTATAAGAAAAGAAGTATCAATCCAACCCCTTGAGTCAAAAGCACACTTCCCAAATGACCTCAGAACTTGGGGAGAGTGGGCTCAAACATAAAGTAGTGGCTGGAAAGCATTTGCTTTACAAAGTCCAGAAGAGACAAAGATGGTGGAGGAGATTGCTCTTGCCTTACTGCCTGCTCTGACTCATTGCTGGACTGGCTCTCACATTGAAACACCAGACTCATTTCTTGGAAACTTTGTCATGGATGCTTATGTGTCGAGTCTGGACAGTAACCTCTCTTGACCTTTCAAGGACCACAGGTTCCTAGTTTTATGTCTGTAGGACTAAGAGAGGGAGTTCTCTATAGTGCTAGCTCTTTTTCTTCACCCTGAAGATTATAGCAGTTATTAACTGAGTGTAGACAGGCAGGGAAAAGAACAAAGGTGAGTTATTGGGGTTTTTAGCACACAGTTCTGGCTTAGAAGTTGAACAAAAACCCTTTTCTCTATCTTGAGATATGCAGAAAGAAAACAATAGTAATTATGCATAGTCTGAAATAAGAACATTCATTTTGCATGGCTTGTTCCTATTCAACAATTTCAGTCATGTCTGATTCTTTGTGACCCCATTTGGAGTTTTCTTGGCAAAACGATTAGGGTGGTATTCCATTTGCATCTCCAACTTATTTTCCAGTTGAGGAAATGGGGCAGACTTGCCCAGGATCATACACCCAATAAGTTTGACCTCAGGTATTCCTCCAGGCTTAGTAATCCATTCACCATACCACCTACCTGCTTATGTATGCCTTGAAGCAGGCTGAACAGATAGCCCATCACTCAGCTCTCTCTATCCAGTCTTCTGTGTCAATAAGATCACCAAGTCTCTATCATTGTCCCCAAGGATACCATGATGGACTTTTTCAGAAGATGGCAGCATTTCTGGGGAAAAGATTACAAATGAACCAGGGATGGAATCTCTCTCAAAACGGCCAATTCTGCTTCGATGAAGCTAAGCGTTTTCACTATTTGGATAATAACACACGTTTGGGCATTATCAGCTAATAATGATAGGGGACTAAAATGTTGGTTAGCTCTCCCAAATACAATGGAATTAAAATGCAATGGCTACCTCCCACAGAAGGATATAGTTCATAATCAATGACATTTAATTAAACAGTATCAAAATAAGTGACAAAGAGTTTTTTATGAAAATATGAATCCATCTTGTCTTTGGTTTCCATACCAACAGTAGTAGAGGGAGTGCAGTTATTAGGGAAGGTCAATGGAAGGGTACAAATAACCAAGGTACTCAGTAGTTACCAGTCTCCAGGTTCATCCCCAGCTGCCATCAGCTGAGTTTCTTTCTCCACTGAGCTGGTCTCTCCTGCCATTTTGTGCTCTCTAGAGGAAGCTTGTTCCTCAGCATCTTTTCCTGATTTCTCTAAGTCTTAATTCTTCTCTCTTCTGGTTCTCAGTGATGCACTTATTTTAGGATCCGCTGCTGCTCTCTGCTGCCATCTCTTGGGATGCAGTTACCAGGTGTCTGTTACTGGAAGGCTAAAGGTAACAATAGCAGCAAGAAGATAATAATTGAACAAGGAGAGAGACAGTATCGTCAAGAAGCAAAGATAGTGTTACTGCCTTCTCAAAGACAATGGCTTTGAAAATAAACATGTGAAATTGGAGACCTAATCTTCATCCCAAACAAGAATGGCGTAGGTTTTCAAGTTCAGAAAATTGATTTCAGAATTAGAAGATATTGGAGGTCACAAAGCATAGGACATGATTGAAAAAATGACTTAAAAATAAGCATGACTTCAGTTAATGGAAATATGGGGCAGCTAGATTACATAGTGGTTAGAGCTCTAGGCTTGGAGGTAGGAAGATGAGCCTTCCTGATTCCAGGTCCAGCACACTCTATCCATTTGCCAGAATAATAAAGAAGTACTTATATGTTGATAACATGTAAGCATGAATAAATGAATCTTGATGATTCCATTATTTTTAAAAAAATCCTTCAAATTTCAATAGAAGTGAAGTGGGAGAAAATAATGGGAAAACAGTGCAAAGATGGCTGTAAAGCTGACCTGAAAAGTGAATTTTTTAAACTTAGGAAATTGATTTTTGCTTTCTAAATATAGTCATATATAGAAATAGTATGGTGTAGTGGATAAACAGCATTGGTCTGGGAGGACTGGGCAAAAATCTTGCCTCTGACATATACCCACGATGTGACCTTGGGCAGCTCATTCATTTCCTTAGTGGCCCTTAGGCAATTTTCTATGACTGCATTGTTCTTCATTGGTGGAACTGGTATAACACAACGTTTTAGATCTAATTTACCTTCTTTTACCTGAGTAGGACAGGATACATATGCTTAAGTCTCTAAATGACCTATGATGATGGAAGGTTATGAATTCAGTTAACTTCTCTGTAACAATGTTTGTCCATGTATAAAAAATATATTCACACAGGGGACAAGGGGTTCCTGGAATCTTTCTTTCAAAGACTAAGCCAGTCAATCAATAAACATTTATTAAGCATCCACTATATGCCAAACATTGTGTTAAGCACTGGGAATACAAGTAAAAAGACAATTCCTGTTTTAAAGGTGCTTACAGTCTAATGGGAGAAGACAGTACATAAAAGAAAGCTAAAAGGGAGTTGTGGGGGGAAGGCACCTGATTCAGGGACATGATGGAAAATAGCAAAAAGACCAAAAGCAATATGGCTGGTTGGAGATGGGAAGAAAACCTGAGCTGAACATTTTCTTCTTTTTTTTAAAAAAAATTTCAATAGTATTTTATTTTTCCAAATACACATAAAGATAGTTTTCAACATTCATTTTTTTAAAAATTTTATTTTATTTGCAAAACATATGTATGGGTAATTCTTCAACATTAACCCTTACATGGCTTTCTGTTACAAAATTTTCCCCCCAACTCCCCACCCCTCCCCTAGATGGCAGGATATCCACTACATGTTAATTATGTTAAAATACTTGGCAAATCGAATATATGTATACATATTTCCAAACTTATCATTGTTGTTCAAGAAAAATCGTATCTACACGAAAGACATATCAGATAAAGGAAACACAATGTAAGCAAACATCAATCAAGAGTATGAGAATGTTATGTTGTGGTCCACATTTCACATCCCTCTCTCTGCGTGCACATGGCTTTCTTCAGTGAACAATTGGAGGTGGTTTGAAACATTACATTGTTGAAGAGAGCCATGTCCATCAGAATTGATCGTCATATAGTATTGTTGTTGTTGTGTATAATGATCTGGTTCTGCTCATTTCACTCAGCATCAGTTCATGCAAGTCTCTCCAGGCCTCTCTGAAATCATCCTGCTGGTTGTTTCTTACAGAGCAATAATATTCTATAACATTCATATGCCATAATTTATTCAGCCATTCTCCAATTGATGGGCATCCATTCAATTTCCAGTTTCTAGCCACTACAAAAAGGGCTGCCACAAACATTTCTTGCACATGTGGGGCCCTTTCCTTCCTTTATGATCTCTTTGGGATATAAGCCCAATAGAAACGCTGCTGGGTCAAAGGGTAAGCACAGTTTGATAACTTTTTGAGCATAGTTCCAGATTGCTCTCCAGAATGGCTGTATCCGTTCACAGCTCCACCAACAATGCATCAGTATCCCAGCCTTCTCACATCCCCTCCAACATTCATCATTAACTTTTCCTGTCATTTTAGCCAATCTGACAGGTGTTCAACATTCATTTTTATAAGACATCGTGTTCCAAATTTTTCTTCCTTACTTCCTTATGTCCCCACTCCCTGACAGCAAGTAATCTGCTATAGGTAAAATATGTGCAATTCTTTTAAACATGTTTCCATATTTGTCATGTTGTACAAGAAAAATCAGAACAAAAGAGGAAAAGATGAACATATTATGCTTTGATCCATATTTAAATTCTATAGTTCTCTCTCTGGATGTGAATGGCATTTTCCATCCCAAGTTTATTGGAATTGACTGCATTGTTGAGAACAACCACGTCCTTATTGTTACTGTGTACAATATTCTCTTGGTTCTGCTTACTTCACTCAGCATCAGCTCATCCAAAAAACCTTTTCAGGCTTTTCTGAAATCAGATCGCTCATCTATTACCTTTATATACCATAACTTATTTAGCCATTCCCCAACTGATGGGCTTCCACTCAATTTCCAATTCCTTACCATTACAAAAAGGGCTGCTGTAAAAATTTTTGCATTGTAGGTCATTTCCCCTTTTTTATCATCTCTTTGTGATAGAATGACATAAGCATTTTCTTTAAATAAAGCTCTGAAAGCTTATGGTCCTTCTCTTAACTCACAGGGTTTAGTCAGTAGGGCATAAGGGTATTGAGATGTGAATATGAGACAGATTTGATCTAGCAGCATAATGAGATTTCACAGGGACAAGTCTTGAGGGGAAGGCACTCATAATGGAGAATTCCAAAGAAATAGAAGGATGTTTTAAAGATAGAATCACAACAGGAAACCTTTAGATCTAGGGGGAATCTCAGAGTCCATTTATTCTAGCACTCTGATTTCATAGATGAAGAAACTGAGTCTGAGGAAGTGACGTACCTGTTGTAAAGGTAGCACACAGCAGAAGGAGAATAGGAAGCTCTTACATGTTTATTGGTTCTTATCTCATTGGATAGGGTCATATATAATAAAGTTCTTTTTTGTGAGGCAATTGGGGTTAAGTAACTTGTGTAGGGTCACATAGCTAGTAAGTGTTAAGCATTTGAGACCAGAATTGAACTCAGATCATTCTGATTTCAGAGCTGATACTCTATTCCCTGCACCTTCTTGCTATATCCTTATAAGGATAGCAAGAAAGTGCAGGGAATAGAGTATCTTTTTAAAAATACCCAACTGTGACAGGTAATTAGAGTTTCCTATATAGTCCTTTCCCATATTTTTCTTCATGTCTTAAAAATGTTTGTTATGCTGATTTGGCCATTCTGGAGAGCAATTTGGAACTATGCTGAAAAGGTTATCAAACTCTCCATACCCTTTGACCCAGCAGTATTTCTACTGGGCTTATATCCCAAAGAGATCTTTAAAAAAGAGAAAAAAAGAGCCACATGTGCAAAAAATTTGTGGCAGCCCTTTTTATAGTGGCAAGGAACTGGAAACTGAGTGGATGCTCATCAGTTGGAGAATGGCTGAATAAATTATGGGATATTAATGTTATGGAATATTATTGTTCTGTGAGAAATGATCAATAGGTTGATTTCAGAGCGGCCTGCAGAGACTTCCATGAACTGATGTGAAGTGAAATGAGCAGAACCAGGAGATCATTGTACACAGAAACAAGAAGATTATACAATGATCAATTCTGATGGATGTGGCTCTTTTCAACAATGAAATGATTCAGGCCAGCTCCAATGGTTTTGAGATGAAGAGAGCCATCTGCACCTGTAGAGACTGAGTGTAAATCACAACATAGTATTTTCACTCTTTTTGTTATGGTTTGCTTGCATTTTGTTTTCTTTTTCATTTTTTTTCCTTTTTGATCTGATTTTTCTTGTGCAGCATGATATTCGTGGAAATATATATAAAAGAATTACACATTTCACACATATTGTATTATTTCCCCTCTAGGGGAAGAGGTCAAGGGAAGGGAGGAAAAAATTTGGAATACAAAGTTTTGCAAGGGCGAATGTTGAAAATTATCCATGTTTATGTTTTGAAAATAAAAAAAAGCTTTGATAAAAAAAGAAAAAATGTTTGTTATGGTTTATCATTGTTGAATTCACTATCAAAGTTACAAAAATAAAGCAAGAAAATATATCTTTTGCAAAGAGACAAAAGGAATTGTGAGTTACTTCCTATGTTGGAGTTGAAACAATTCACTATATTCAGAAACTCTGCTTGCTTTAGTCATCATCAGCATATCCTTTGAGGCACAGAGAAAACTAAAGGAGGAAGGGCAATGTGTTAAGGGGAAGCAGGCGGACAGCATAGAGGGCAACCACAGGGGAAGATCTCCTGTTTGGGGAGCTCCATCCACTGACTAGGCAGTGTGCAAGGAGGGAGACTTTTAGACCTGGAAAAACTAGTAGATCAGCCAGGTAAGAATGCTAGATGGTTCCCATTTTTGCTTCTAAGTGAAGTTAAAACTGAGGGAAGGTTGGGAGGGGGGGAGGAACCCAAGGAGCCTTGAGTGGGAAGGAATATTCAAGTTTTGGGGTCTGACTGAGCTCTTCAACCAGCCATCTCCTGGGGTTCACAGGACAGAACATGTTTAGTTGTATCAGCATGAAGATAAAGGTTCTTTGGGACTAAAAGGAGAGATCCTCTGGAGCTTTATAGCTCCTTTTGATTTTGCCCAGGCTGAAATCCTCTGAAGGGAATGGGCTGTCACTGGAGCTTCACAATGAGCAGCCCCTGGTGCTTCCCAAACACTTCTGGCTTAGGAGCCTCTGGATCTGCCCTGGGTATAAGGTACAAGAGGTATGGTTCAGTGGCCTCTTGAGACTCCTTCTGCCTTGAATTTCTAAGCCCAGAACTCATTGCCTGATTCTCAGGCAAACTAGGGACAAACATTCTGCATCATGTTCTCACAAGGTGGGTTATGGAATTACTGAAATCCCCCTCTTCCTTTGGTGGGAGTTTTTTTTTTGGTGCAGATAAAATTAATTCTGGGGAGGGAAGAAATATCTTGAGGGATGATTCTCCTGGTCTAGAGTCTTAGCCCCCTTCTTATACTATTATTCTTAAACATCATTGCTATAATGGAGATAATGAGCCATTATGATCTCCCAGACAGATGGGAGGGAGGGGATGTTAGACATGAGAGATCCTTCCCACCTTTCTATTTTTCTGACTAAATTAATTAAAAATAAATAAATTAATTAATTTAAATTAATTTGTGACACAGGGATAAAAGAGGCTGGTGGTTATAGACCTTGAAGTATCTATAACCACCAGCCCCTTTATCCCCGTGTCTTTGGTAATATCCAGGATGAAGCTGGAGAGGATGAATCGTTACATAACTAGGGGGAAAATGTGGATAATATATGTCCTGTAATGGTGATTCATGAATACTGTCTTTCCCTGTGAAGGACATGACCTTTTGTCTTTAGATCTCATCCTATGTCTCTCAAAGTCTTTCACATCCATTTCTTCATTTTATCCTTTCAACAACCTAAATCTTCTTCTTTCCAGGTTAACCATTTCCATTTTTTCCCCATCAACCATAATGTGGCTCAGTCTTAGTCATCCTAGTTGCCCTCTGCAGCATGCTCGCCAGCTTCTCAGGCTATTCCTAAAACAGAACCACAAACTGAACCCAATAATCCACTTGTGATCTGACTTGGGTTCAAGAATGCAGCCCTATCAAATTCATTATTCCAAGTTCTCCTCTCTTACTACAGCCCAAGAGAACATTCATTTCTCTCACTACTGTTCCAACTTCCTTTTTTGGGGGGGAGAGAGACACATGTTTCATGTGCTTCTTCTGTTCTCTTCTTACAGCATCACCAGGAGCCTCATGGACTCCCAGGAAAGTCCAAAGGGAATGGGGCCATCCTCTTCTCAGCCAAGTGTCATCAACTTCTCACAGGTTCCATTGGCGACACCCATGCAACTCTATAAATCAAAAGCCCACCTGCAGAAGTTCCTGAAAGGGGAGCCCAAGGCACTGGGGGTGAGTCGGAGTTCCCCATTTCTTGTGAGAGCACTCATATGTTTCTAGCTGGGAGGAACTTACAGATTTGTAGAAGCCAGAAGGAACTGCTTTTGTCTTGTATCTCGAGCTTAGCACAGTGCCTGGCAAGAAGTAAGAGCTTAATAAATAAATGCTTGTGGGATGATCAACTTAAATATTAATAAGACAAATTTTGATACCATGAGGTATGAAATGAGCATTAAAAATGATTTAATCCAGTCTTCCCCCTTTTTTTTTTTTACAATTTAGGAAACTGAGACTCTGTAACGTTAAAGGCACATCCAAGAGCATAGAAGTAGGATATATAACAGATCTACAATTTTTACCCAAGAAGATGATTTCAATCCCAATACTCTTTCAAGAGTCTGCATCTCAGGAAACTCTCCCATTTTACGGATGAGTAAACTAGAGAGAGCCAATAACTTTTGCTGATATGAGGATATTAAGAAGTAGTGTACATAATTTGAACACAGATCCTTTCTTAAAATTCAATTTTCATTCTATAGGTTCCCTCAGAAATATGACCCTCTCAAAGCCTGGTAGACTTCAGCTTGAGCCAGAATGACATCATGTACTTGGGATAGATTTATTTAGCTTTAGAGATGGACATTAGCATTCTCCTTGCTTGCCCTTCTCTAAACAGTACCAAAGTTAAATCAAAGGAGGATGCAGGACTTTGTACCAACTTTGTGTGTCCCTGGTCCCAGATCCCTTTAATTTAGACAGGGAAGGAGAAGAGAGATATCTATTTTTGGCTGAGGGGGTGAGGAGGGTTTAAATCGCTGACTTGGAACTTCTGCCTCCCTCCTGTTGTCCTAGTAGGACAACTCCTTGTAGGAGTCAAGTAGGGATTCTCTTATGAAGTCTTTTTTCTTCCTACTCTATCCTTGGTGACAGCATCATATAAGAACGACTAGCCAGGAATGGGGTAAATAAGCACCCAAGTGCTTCTTGGGAAGAAGAAGAAAAAAGAAAATGAAGTGTCTCAGCATTGGGGTCCTAAACTGAATGGATCATTTCTTTATGTGCTAAAGCCAGCAATATGATATAAATCTATGGTCTTCTGTTTATCTACCCTCATGTTTTCTTGGTTCAGCCTCAGAAGTATAAATACTTAATAGTAGGTTCTTTTTTCCCCCTGAGGCAATTGGGGTTAAGTGACTTGCCCAGGGTCACACAGCCAGGCAGTGTTAAGTGTCTGAGAGCAGATTTGAACTCAGGTCCTCCTGACTTCAGGGATGGTATTCTATCCATTGTACCACCTAGCTGCCTCAATAATAAGTTCTTGAAAAAATACATGCAGGACACATTTTAAAGTTTAATCTACATTAATGTAATTGACTAGATCAATTAAGTCTAGACAATCAGAAACACATTAAATCAATGCCTCTGATTTGGAGACATTGTCCATATCCTCACATTGACAGTTTAGCCATTGGCTCTCTCAACTGCAGTTTCTTTAGTGTATCCTCGTATCTTGGAAAGAGCAGGCTTCTTGAACCAGTAAAAGACCAAGGAAACAGTTTGAAACAGCTGATAGTGTAAAGGAAGTTATATAAATCTTTTAGAACCTTTAATTAAATTCTCTTTTTTGTTTTTCTCTTAATTGGCAAGTAAATTATTAAATAAAATTGATTAAATTACTAAGTAAATGCTTAATAAATGTTTATTGATTGAGTCTGACTTGGGGGCAGAGAAGTAAATTACCTTTCAGGGATGTCAGTAGCCTGTGTCCTAGAGAAAATGGTTATCCTAGCCTTACTTCAATCCAATAAACATTTATTAAGGGCTTACTATATGTCAAGCTCTGTGCTAATCCCTGGAGACATAATTAATAAGGAAAAAATTGCAATTCTTGCATTCAAAGATCACAATCTAAAGAAAGAAATGAAATATAACAAGAAATAGGAAAGCATAGGAGGGAGACCAGGGGTTGCCCATTTCAGGGCAAGGGGCTTCTTGTTCCATGGAGTTGAAATGAGATAGGGTAGTGATGCTAAGTGGAGTGATCCGAGAGTCCAATATCTGCCCTCCAGAAAGGAAGGCACTGGGAGGAGTCACAGAAAGGAGAGGAGGCTGAGGGGGGTGGTATCAATCAGGGCTTGAGTTAGCAGCATGGTAGTGGGTCTAGAAGTGATGATCCTGATAGGGGCGTCTTGTTCCATGGAGCTAAAACTGGGCTCTGAAGGTAAAGTGCATGCATTCTCAGATATACTTGTCTTCCAGATTCGTTTTCAAAAGACATCAATAAAAGCTATTCTAGAGGACACTCTTTCTCTTGGCTTTGGAGTAAATCTGTGATCCCACAGGTGTAAAATGCTTCATACTAGCCCCAGCTCTGTGACATATTCATGTGACCATAAGGGGATTAAGGGTGCCATGATTGCAAGTGACTTGCCCAAGATCTCACAGTCAATATGTGTCACAGGCAAGACTTTTAACTCAAATCACCATGACTCTTAGTGCCAGCTATTTTTCTAGTATTCCACAATGCCTCTCATTTTTTCCTTACTGAGAATAATCATTCAAATTTTGTAAAGCTTCAGAATTTGCTAAGTATTCATTAACATTATCTTGTATCATATAGTTAATTTTAAAAATGAATAAACAATAATTTTAATATAAAATAATTTTTGTCATCTGGAGCTATGATGTAATTGTTAGAGGGAATCTCTCTCTACAAATTCTCCATTTGAAAACTTACAAAGTGATCAGGGGTATTAGAAGCTGAATGCTGTGTTTGGGATCACATAGACAGTACTTATATGTAAGAGATAAAAAGATCACAGCCCAGCGCTTCCCTTCAGAGAGCTCTCTATTCATTGTGTGCTACTGTCTCTCTTGCATTGATCTGATGAGAGAATTTTAGAGCTGGATGAGACCTTAGGGAGCTTCTAATTCAATCTCATTTTATAGATGAGGAAACTGAGACCTAGAAAGAAAGGAAGGGACATTTGTCAATTTCTAGGGATTTTATGTAATAGATCTGGGAATTGCTCCTTATTTTCTGACTTGACATCTCAGTTACAGATTTTTATTGAGCCTCTGCTATACATGCCAGGCTCTTGGCAGTGCCTAGTGAGATTCTGGAAAGGAAAACATTTGAGGAAGGCAAAAGAACATTACCTTCATTTCTAGTGAGAGGTGAATCAGCCCTCTGTATGCTCACGAGAATCTCTTTTCCTTCTAGATCGTCCAGATCATAATTGCCCTGATGAACTTCAGCTTAGGAATGGTTCTCATTTTGATTCCTCTGGATCCTTATATGCATGAATCTTTTTTGTTTCACAGTGGCTACATATTCTGGGGAACAGCATTTGTGAGTAGAATTAATGAAACGAATTCTGAAATGTAGAGTTATTCCCTTTGAACCTAGAAGACAGGTGGGAACTTGAGTCCCAGCAACATATCTCCTATTCCCAAGGTTTCCTTTTTGTAATTTCCAGAAATAGATTAGGGGAAGGGCTGATATACATACATACATACATACATACATATACATGCACATCAATATCTTTATCTCATATCTCTGTTCATGATTAACATAATTAATTTTAATAATAATTATCTATAATAATATATAGCATATATAATATTATGTAGTATATATAATATTATATAGTATATATAATAAATAATATTATATGGCATATAATATTATTTATTATTATTATAAATTAATAATAATAAATTAACATTATAATGTTAGAGTGAATATTAAATACTTCAGGCATTCTCCAGAACAGCTTATCAGCAGATCATTTCCCTTTAAAATGACATAATAAGTGTAAAACTTTTATTTGCTTAGTTGTAGCCTGAGAAAGGGATGGATTCCCCATTGCTCTTTGGGTTGCTTCATACACCCAATTGATCACTATGTTGTAAGGTCAGATTTTCCCAGAGGAAGGGTCATGTAATTATCATACAAAATCATTCAGAGTTCTAGTCATGAACCAAGCTCAGGGGTGGATCCATCCTTATGATTTGCCACTGGAACCCCTGAGATTTATTAGAGATGCTCCCCATTTGTGCAAAATCAGTCATCCTTGATTCTTAAATGTGAAACATTTATCAATAAGAAAAACAATAATAATTATAATATTTAATTAATAGAGGGCAAAAATAGAAATAATCAAAATGTAACAGTACATCCATAAATGTGTCATTGTCCATCGCGGAGAGTGAAACCAGTAGGAAGTCGCATGAATAGGAAAACCCATATACAAAGGACTACTCAACTCTGGACTATCACCTCCGCTGCCCTCATTCTCTTCAATTGCAGTCTGTACCATGTTGGGCAAAAGAACTAACTCTGCTATCAGTTCTGTTCCTCATCCTCACAGCTGCTATGCAAACCCAACTTTCTCTGACTTTTGGGCTGGGGAAACAATATCTTTGTTTGATATTTTTGCAAGGCAAATGGGGTTAAGTGACTTGCTTAGGGTCACATAGCTAGGAGGCATTAAGTATTTGAGGCTGCATTTTAATGCAGGTTCTCCTGACTCCAGGGCCAGTGCTCTATCTGCTGTACCATCTAGCTGCCCCTGTGGAAACAATATCAAGCTCTTTTATCATATATCTATCCTTCATAACTATTTCACTTTTTTCTTTAAAAAGTAAAATATACCAGTATAGTCTATTTTTTACTCTTTTTTAGCTTTTTTATTTTCAAAATATATGCAGATAGTTTTCAACATTCTTTTTTTTTTAATAAAG
>JAJPUD010003486.1:148643-174851 GCA_023553655.1 Myrmecobius fasciatus
GGTGGTTGGTCACTGAAAAGAGAGAGAACAGAGAAAGATATGGAGATAGAGCTAGCCTGGATAAAGTTAGCCTGGATGGAGATCAGGAAAGAGGAATTATTACAGCAAGAGATAAAGATCACAATAGAGATGGAACTAGAGATTAAGGGCAAGTTTGGGAGCAAGAGCTCTTCTAACAACGTCCTTGTCCACCTCCCTTTCCCTTAGTGGATGATAAACTTTTAAATCAGGAGATCTCCAGGCTTAATGCACCAGGGAGTTACTGATGGCTTGAGCAGCCCAGAATCACCCAATCTGTAAGGAAAACAGACACAGAAATTGGATCCTGTGTTTATTTCTAGGGAGTTTGAGGCTTTTTTTTTTATCAAATAAAACTGTGCTGAGCATCCATGACATACCCAGATGCATGACAGCCTAGCTTGTGTATGGAATGGAACACAGGGGAAGAATACTTATGTGATCATAGGCAGGCTGATTCTTTTTGCTGATGTGCAAAAGGGGAGTGATTATTCTTTCACAATATGTCACACAGGGTTATTGTGAGAGAAGTGCCATGTGGATCTTAAAATGCCATTGAAAAATGATTTCTTATTATTGCTAATAATAAATAAATAATATTCAAATTGTACTTTAAAGTTTGCCAAGATCTTTAAATATGTCTTAAATTTTGTTTTAGGACAATCTCTCATGTCCTGTCTTGTCCCATCCAACACTCCCTTTTACCTCATTTTTTCTTGAGTTGTTATAAGTGGGTCTCATGTCCACCCCTCACTATTCTCTGTTTGGTTCCTCTTTCCAGGGAATCAATCTTATTCTTCTGATCCTAACTATTTTGGAATTTATCCTCTCCCTTGTGGTCTCAGGCTTTGGCTGCAAGACAAGCTGCTGTAATCAGACTGGGGTGAGTAGCTGAAGTCATGTGGTGACCTGGTCACTCTGGTGGGATTGAATAATGAGGCAAGTACTTGCAGAACTTGAGGCTTAAGAGTGGAGACTGAAGACATATCCTTAAGTCTCATTAATTGGGGATGATTTAATTATATTGAGATACCTTTGTCGGCCTATATAAAAGGGAACATTTTGGGATCAGCCTTTTATCTCTCCCTCTATATTTTAGGCAAGTTCAGAGAGCAACCGAGCTAAGAGGGAACTTGGAGAAAGAGTGAGAAAACCTGAGGGGAAGGCGGTTATAAGCTAGAAAAGTGGAGAGAAGAGAAGAAGGCAGGGGGATGGACGAGTGGCAAGTGCAAAGAAAGAGTGAGAGGATTTGAGAAATTGGCTATCCATCGCCCTCATAAGGCCAGTCTTCCTCTCTTATTTAGCCAGGGCTTGGACCTTAGCATAAAGGCCATGTCACTAGAAAATTTTCTGTCCTTACAGTCCCTTCAGCTTTATTCCTGCCCTTTTGAGTGATTCACTTCAGGGTTTCTCTTGATGTTCTAGGTCACTGTGTTCATGCCTTCCCCACCTTCCGTGCCAGAAAATCCAACTGCTGAAGCATGCAAAGGAGTGACAATTCAGAGCCCAGATGCTGACACAAGTGCATTGCCAGGAAGCCATCCTGACAGTTTCATATAGAGCGCATGCTTCCCTGTTCTTAGGGAAGGCTCTTTGCCTGGATGGCTGTTTCTCAATTTAAAAAGAAAACAAATCAATGATGATTTCCTGGATTTCTTTGTTGTGGACTCCTTACTTCCTTTTTTCTTTCGCTCATAACAGGCCCCTAATAATGTCAATGGTTTGCTCACAATAATATCAATAAAAATGTCGGTGAGTTTTGTTTTAATTTGGCTGCCCACCAAATCCAGCCTGCCCCTGCCATCCTCTCAGAGTTGGGGACAATGGAACAGAACTGGAGCACAAGTTGTCCTCCATGCATGAGGATCCTCAGCATCTGCAGTGGTCTGCTGCTTCCTCCTAGGATGGAATGGATTTCACTTCCAATGCTCTGGGCTACATCTTTGCTCTGGTGGCTTCCCTAGTTTCTGGCCTTTCCTCTCTACTTGCTTCCCTGCCAGTGAGTCATTACTTAATGCTAATCTCAAAGCTTTTTCATCCCCAGTTGCCCACCAAATCACAAACTCCTTTACAGCTTCCCCTCCCCCTACCACCAAAGTCTCCTTTTTAGGACTTCCCAATTAATGTGGTATAGGAGAAGGACCTCTAGTAGGGAATCAGATGCAAATTTTACTTTTTACATTTGCTTAGACATCATCTAGTTTAACCCTCTCTCAGCCCAAAGAAATTATCTGAATTTCTTTAGTTCATGTCAGTAATTATCACTTAGATTCTTGTCTCCAAATCTGGTGTTTTTTCTACCATGGCAGTTATCTCTCTGTCGCACAGAAAGAAAGTAATTCATTTCCCTTCTCTTATGAAAATAGAGAAAATATTGTATTTTTTGTAGCCCAAGAGAGGACTGGTTACTTTACTAAAGACATACTGCCTCTAAGTAAGTGCTGTGGTATAGCCAACTTTCCAAGTGGTCTTTTGTCATCCAGCCAAAGGCTCTTACCACTCACTGAGTTTTGCTGACTCTTTAGCATACAAGAGAATCTACAATTGAAGCCCAATGTCCTTAGCTCCATCTCAGGGCAAATTCTCCCTATAAACCTTAATTTAATAAAACTTTATAGAAGTTATCTTCTAGCATACTAACAGAATATTAACTAGGATTCTTTACTACCAACATCCTCTAACTTTTTCCAGTTTAATTGAGCAAAATAATCAAGAGTGAAAATCAGCACAGATATTTATATATGTGTGTATGTGCAAGAATTATGTGACAAATTGATGGTTCAGTCAGGATATTGGACCACTATATGATCCTGAGTTGCTTTAAAATTGATATCAGTGACTTGGAGAGGTTGCTTTTGAAATATGCATGTGACACAAATAAGCTTGGGGGTATAGAAAACATTCTGTATAAGATGATTGGGATCCAACAAATGACTGGACAGCTAGAATTGAAGCATATCTACTGAAATACAGCAGGAAGGATAAATGTAAAATTTTATTTTTTAATTAGGATAAGACAGTACTGCTGCTGGTTCTATATTTCAAGGAGATCAAGGAAAGAGATAATACTCCATATGTACAAAAATAATTACAGCAGCTCTTTTGTGCTTATAAAGAACTAGAAATCAGGTAGGTGGCCATCAAAAGGATGAACAAATTATGGCACATAAATGGAAGGAAACACTTGACGCCTGTATTGTATAACATATTTAGGATTGACTGGATAACTAGATAAATGAAATACTTATATTACCTAGATTCTAGCATCTGCAGAGGTCCTGAAAATTTCTCATATCTATTTTTTTCTGGAAATATGCAGGGAGAAAAAGCTTTACATTAAAATTTAATTCAAATTTAACACACTTAAATATGAAAACTAACATCGTATTATTAATTGTTAATGCTAAAATTTCATATGGCAGTTATAATTTTATATAGTTATAAAAGTTATAATTTTAAAGATAACATTTTGTTATATAGTCTGTTGGAAGTCTACAGAAATAAGAACATGACATGGAGGTGTGTAGCCATGGATCTTTTTTAAAATTCAATAGTACTTTTTCCCAATTATATGTAAAGTTAATTTTTAACATTCATTTTTTAAAATATTTTTTTATTTTTTTATTTTATTTGTATAACATATGTGTGGGTAATTCTTCAACAATAACCCTTACATAGCTTTCCGTTACAAATTTTTCCCCCCAACTCCCCACCCCTTCCCTAGATGGCAGGATATCCACTACATAACATTCATTTTTATAAGATTTTGAGTTCCAAATTTTGTTTCTCCCTTCCACCCTCCCCCCTACCTTCTTCCTCCTCAAGACAGCAAGCAATCTGATATAGGTTATATGTGTACAATCATTTTAAACATATTTCCGTATTAGATATTTTGTGAAAGAAAAATCAGAACAAAAGGTAGCCATGGATTTTGCTAGATGATCAAATTTATGGATCCTCAGCCACGAGAGAGAGAGATGAATCTCACTTACAAATCAGATGCTCTACAGGTGTTTGGAGTGTAAGTTGTTCAAAGAATACAGGCTGTTGTTGTTTGTCCTTCGTTCTGGTAGATGACCATGACATCAGGGAGGGAATGCTGTAACATGCAATTGAGTTAAATTTAAGTAAGGGAGGGCTGTGCAAGGTCACCTGCACTTTCCCCCTCCAGAGCCAACTTGGGCCAGTGGCCACATACAGATCAGGACGACTGGAAATGGCCCTGGATGAAATGGGAGACTGGACAAATCGAATATATGTATGCATATTTCCACACATCATTTTTGTGCAAGAAAAATCGTATCTACAAGAAAATAAAATCAGAGAAAGGAAACACAATGCAAGTAAACATCGATAGCATGAAAATGTTATGTTGTGGTCCACATAGTTAATATCTCAATTTGACTGAGGCAACCCCCAATCAGTGGTTAAGGCTAGGTGAGAAAGAACTGAGGCAAAGAATGGTCTTTTTAGCTCGTTAAAAAAAACAAACAGACAAATGAATAGATAAATTGATAAACAAAGAAACAAATAAAAATTAGGAATCCTTCTGGGATGGGAAGACCCTCAGCATTTCTGGCCAAAACAGTAATTGAGATTTATAATCACTCTGAGGAAATCAGTGACAAAACAAAGACCAAGTGGGCTTGACCCTGTGTTGATCCAGCAATGAAAGCTAGAATGATTTGGTGTTTAAGATATAAGAGAAATCTAAATTGTGAACACCATGACATTAAGGAAGAAAGGGATAGAGGAAGATGGGAATGGAGAAGGAAGGAAAGAAAGAAGGCAGGCAGGAAGAAAGAGAAATAAGATGGGAAGGAAGGAAGGAAGGAAGGAAGATAGGAAGAAAGAAAGAGAGGAAAGAAGGCAGGAGGGAAGGAAGGAAGGTAGGAAGGAAGGAGGGAAAGAAGGAGAAAGAAGGGAAGCAAGGAAGTTAGATAAACTACGTTGCCAGGTCCTCCACGGGGCAGCTCCTGCTCACAGAGATTGTTGCTTCTCCTTTGTTCTTGAAGATGACCATGGCATCTAGGAAGTGATGCCATGACATATGAGTGAACTGAATTTAAGGGAGGGAGGTTAGTTAAATAATTAATTCTTGACTAGGTAAATAAAGCCATTCTCTGCCTCAGTTGCTCCCCAGCCATAACCACTGAATGGATGCAACTTCAGTCAAACTGAGACCTGTTAAAGACCTTAATTTAGAAAGGTCTAGGCCTCCCATTGCATCCAGGGCCACCTCTGGTTCTCTTGATCTGTATCTGGCCACTGGATCCCGATGACTCTGGAGGAGAAAGTGAGGCTGGTGACCTTTCATAGTTATATATTAAGCAATGATTCCTAGGGACAGGGTTGGACTCAGGACCAACTGGTTATTTTGAGAATGAAAATTTATGAATATGTCAGCTAGATGGTGCTAGATTTCTGGGCCTGGAGTCAGGAAGCTAAAAAGGCAAATTGCCTCGGACAGTTATTAGATGTATTAGCCTGGGCAAGTCATGTAACCCTGTTTTTCTCAGGTTCTTCATCTGTAAAATGAATTGGAAAAAGGAATGGCAAATCATTCCAGTATTTTTTGCCAAGAAAATTCCAAATGGGATCATAAAAAGTTGGACACTACTCAACAGGAATAAGAACAAGAACAGGATTATATATAACCATTACCTGCAAGGAGCTTTCATTCTAACAAGAAAATATGATCTCTCCTTCTCTCTGCCTCTGTATCTTTCTTCCCCCTTTCTTTCTCCACACTTTCTCCTCTTCCTCCTCCTCCTCTTCCTCACCCTCCTTGTCCTCCTCCTTGTCCTTCTCCTCCTCCTCATTCTCTCTTCCTCCTCCTTCTCTCCTTCTCCTCCTCTTCCTCCTTTTCATCATCATCATCATCATCTTCTTCTTCTTCTTTTTTCTTCTTTCTTCTCACATGAGTTCCACTAATTCAAATTGCAATTCATTCATTCATCCATGTCTTATTATCTTTTCATGCCCTCCCATAATACATGAGACAAATTTGTGGCACAAACTTATCATTAGTCACTTCCTATATTGGAAAGTAACAGTTCATGATTTCTGGAAACTGCTTGCTGTAGTCATCACCAGTACATAAGTAAGAGAAGATCAGTGGGAAGGGCATAGTATCAGGGGGAAGAAGGAAGACAAGACAGGTTGGAACCCCAGAAGAGGATTCTGCACTGAATTGGGCAGCTCCATCCCTTTGTCTCATCACACTGTGAAGAGGAAGATTGAAGACCAGGAAAACCTGGATGAACTAGTGAAGAAGAGAGGTAAGAACTATGTGTAGTTCCCATCTCTGGTTCTAGGAGAAGCTAAAACCAGGGAAGATGGGTTTGGAAGGGATCTAAGAAAGGAATATTCATGTTTTAGGGTTGAAAGAGCTCTTTAGTCAACTCTCCTCCAAGTCAGATAGGACAGATCAGGTTTGGTTACCAGAGGATGAAGATAAAAGATCTTTTGGCTGTGAGCAGAGACCTTCTGGGAATTTCTAGGATTAAGGCTGGAGAAGTGGAAATTTCTTGGGGGAATGGTACTCCTAAAATAGACATTTCAACTCCGTTTGCACAAATTTCAGACCTGTATTCATGTTAGCTTCACTCCTACAAGGTAGACTTGAAGTCCTTTCTAAACTCTAAGAGGATGAAGGATGGGAAATGGGGAATATTATCAGTCAAGTATTCATAGAAATCCACAAGCAACACTCTATTTTCCCCCTTTCACATCTTATGATATAAATATCTTTCAAAGCCCAGTTCAAGGTGTACAACAACTTTAAACTTGACTTCCTGGACACTTGGGACATCCTGTAATAATCCTTTCCAAAGCACTTCTTTCTCCTAGACTTTTCCAGAGATAGTTCTTAGATTGCTTTCTTTTTTTGTCCATTTCTTCTCCCTAGACAAGGGCAAGCTTTGGAAAATGAGGAATTGTAGTCTTCTACCCCTTTCTTCATGGCATAGCTGAACTTGTAGTAGGCCTTCAGTGCTCCACAGAATCAAGGAATCAGAATGGAATGGGCCCTTTTAGCTGATTAACTTCATTTCTTCCTATTTATTTTCCCCATCTTAGACCTTCTTAGTCCCCATAGAATGAGGGGTTTGTTGGGAGAAATCTGTTCACCCCTTACCTTGTGGAGATAGGCTTGAGCTATGGCCTCTGTGCCTCGCCTACCCTGGAACAGAGAAAGGGTGAGATTATTAATTGGATCCTTTTTGTGGTTAGAATAGGGCTGATTTATAAAAGTTTGTTTCTCACAGACACTTTTAAGTAAGATCGATAACCGCATTTATATGTTTTATTCAATGAATTCCCTTTCAATCAATCGATCAATTGATCAGCCAATTAACAAAAATATATTAAATGGACACTATCTGCCAACCTTAGCACTATTCTAGGTATGATTCATGGGAACACAAATTCAAAATAGAGACAGGTGGGCAAATGCTAGCATGAACCCTAAGTTTCTGAGCCCTTTTCAGGGCTATTTTGCTTATTGTTCTCTGGGTATAAGTGAAGAGAAGGGATTTAGAGTAGGTATGAGGTGTTTTGTTAATGATAATGTCCTGGTGTCCTGTAAATGTCTAGGTGGAATATAGTCTAGTCTAAGCATCTGGGATAGCTAAGAATGAGAAGGATGGACTGAAGATCCTTAGCCACCCATAATTTCATTCAGACATCTCCACTCCCCAGTTCTCTCAACTTTTAGGATAAAGTTCAAGGCCTCTGGAGGACTCAGATCTTGAGTCAAAGTGACAGCTGTGCATTTTTAGTTTGGGACAGACTGATCAGTCCCAAAGTTCATATGAGCCACTTCACTTTGTTCTGAGCTATGACCAGGACCCAGCCTATATGTACAGGAGCCTGTGGTCACTTACAGGATATGTCTGCATAGGATATTTCAATCTATACTAAACCCATCTTCACAGCTGGAAAATATATTAAAAGTAAGTATCCTATAATCAGTGTTATCTTCCCCTAAGAAGGCCACAACCCTTTGCCTTTGGGTCTTACCTTTCATGTCCATTGCCTCAATCTATTCTTTCAACAACCTAAATATTCTTTTTTTCACGCTAATGATTCCCAGTTTATTTTTCTTCAATCAACTCTCATATAGAACGGTCTAGGCCACTTACCATCATGGTTGGCCCTTTCTGTAACTCTCCAGCTTATCAATGATCTTCCTAAACTACAGAACCCCAAACTGTGGTCTAACAGGGCAAAATGTGCCTGTGGCATTATCAGCTCCATTGTTCTAGACACCATTCCTCTCTTATTAAGGCCTAAGATTGTGTTAGCTTCTTTTGACTACTTTCCCACCATCCTTTTTTTTTTTTTTGGAAGGAGAGGGCATCCTGAACCCATTTTTCATGTGATTTCTTTTTTCTTCTTACAGCATCCTCAGTGGCCTCATGGACTCCCAGACAACTACAAAGGGAATGGTTCCATCCTTTCCCCAGTCAAGTCCCACTTCCTTACCTCAGGGTCCAGTGAAGGGACCATTTTTTCGATCGAAAGCACACCTGCAGACATTCTTGAAAGGGGAACCCAAAGCGCTGGGGGTGAGTCAAAGTCCCCATTCTTTTTTTTTTTTTTGCTTTTTGCTGAGGCAATTGGGGTCAAGTGACTTGCCCAGGGTCACACAGCCAGGGAATGCTAAATGTCTGAGACCATATCTGAACCCAGGTCCTTCTGACTTCAGGGCTGGCTTTCTACCCACTGCGCCACCTAGCTGCCCCTCAAAGTCCCCATTCTTGAGAAAGTAGATTTATATGTTTCTGACTAGGAGGAAGTAACAAGAATTCTCTCTACCAATATAGCTAGGCAAGAACCCTATCATTTATAATCTTAGGAGTCAGTAAGAAATTAAATAATATGTCTGGGATCACCTAGTCAATTTATGTAAGAGTAGGAGGACCTCATCCCAGGTCTTCCTGACCCTTCACCAAGATGTCTATCCATTATACCTTTCTGCCTATCTGGCTCTTATATTATTCTAGGATTTTTGAAGCTGAATAAGACCTTAGATACTGTTTAGTCCAACAATTTAGTCTTATTTCATAGATGAGGAAATAGACTGAGGAGGACAACTAGATAGTACACTGGATAGAGTAAAAATCAAGAAGACTCATCTTCATGAGTTAAAAACCTTTATTAGCTGTGTGATGATGGTAAGTCAATCTAATTTGCTGAGTTTTCTCATCTGTAAAATGAGCTAGAGAGGGAAATGGTAAACAGTTAGCATCTCTGCTAAGAAAATCCAATAGAATCATGAAGAATTGGCCAAGATTGAAAAACAACTGAGCAAAGGACTTGTCCAAAGTTCTAAAGGTTTTAGGGAGTAGAGTTGGGGATTGATCCTATTTTTTCTGATTTGAACCAGTCAATCTGTCAATTATAAACTTTTATTAACCCTCCCCCCACATGCTAGTTCCTGTGACCTCTTGCTCATTCTCAGTAAGGGTCTGATAAAATACACATTGAGAAGGACAAAGAATCTTGACTCCTATTTAGAGAGAAGTGAATAAGTCCTCTATGTACTCATGAAACTCTTGTTCTTTTTTAGACTGTCCAGATTATGATTGCTCTGATGAACTTCACCTTAGGAATGGTTTTCATTTTGAGTCCTCTGAGAAGTTATCATATCGATGAACATTTTATGCTTCACACTGGCTACATATTCTGGGGAACAATATTTGTGAGTAGAATTAATGAAGCTAATTCTGAAATATGGAGTTTTTCCTTTTGTTCCTTGGAGAGTCATTTGTCTGCAAAATGCTCTTTATGCCCAACGTTTCTCATTTGCAATTTCCAGTGGTGGAGAGAGAGAGAAGAGTTGATGTATGTTAGATCCAATATGTGTATACATATTTATACAATTATCTTGCTGCACAAGAAAAATCAGATCAAAAAGGAAAAAAATGAGAAAGAAAACAAAACAAGCAAACAACAACAAAAAGAGTAAAAATTCTCTGTTGTGGTCCACACTCAGTCCTCTCTCTGGGTATAGATAGCTCTCTTCATCACAATATCATTGGAACTTGCCTCAGTCATCATTGTTGAAAAGATCACATCGATCAGAATTGATCATCGAATAGTCTTGCTGTTGCTGTGTATAATGATCTCCTGCTTCTGCTCATTTCACTTAGCATCAGTTCCTGTAAGTCTCTCCAGGCCTCTCTGAAATCATCCTGCTGGTTGTTTCTTACAGAGCAATGATATTCCATAATATAAGCCCAATAGAAACACTGCTGGATCAAAGGGTGTGCACAGTTTGATAACCTTTGGAGCATAGTTCCAAATTGCTCTCCAGAATGGGTAGATCCGTTCACAACTCCATCAATCATGTATCAGTTAGACATAATTTTAATACTGAAACCAGCTATATGTAAAGGTAGTAATAGACCACAGTAAACGACAACCTCATGATTTCAGTCAATGCTGTGCTTTCAAACAAATCTTTTCAGTATGTTAATTAGAGGGAGAAGTTTTCTCTCTGGTCCCCACAATGTTCTGTGAATCTTGTCATACACATATATGTGAAGAAAAATACATACAGAAACAAATACATGCCTACATACAAATATATGTATTGATAGATTTGAGAGATAAATAGACATATATCTGAGGAGCTTTTTTTCTTCTGAAACTTTTTTGGCTTATGAAAGACTAACTTTGTTTTTATTTTTGGCATGGTTATTTGAATTCAGAATCATTTGTATTATTTCCCATTGTGAAAGAAGGGAGGTCTGACAATTGCTCCTTGTTTAAATATTTATGAAGCAACTGGAGGATGCAATGAAATCATCAGATTTTCAGGGATAGAGGAGGCAAATGTCAGTGATTGCTAGGGGAATGGGTGAGCAAAATGGAGACTGAAATGAAAGTTTTAGGTCATTTCATATATTACATCTTCTGTCCACAGTTCATCATCTCTGGTGTCCTCTCTATTGTTGCAGAGAACAAAACCACAAATGCGCTGGTGAGTGATATTCTCTCTATATCTGTAGCTCAGGAAGACATTTTTCATCTCTTTTTTTTTTGCCCTCTGGAAATTTTTCTGGAATTTTAAAAAAGAAACTATATAAGTATAGTTCAAATCCAGCCTCAAATACTCACTAGCTGGGTGATCCTGGGCAAGTCACTTCACTCTGCCTCAGTTTTTTCATCTGTTAAATGATCTGGAGAAGGAAATGGCAGACCACTCCAGTATCTTTACCAAGAAAACTCCAAACAGGGTCACAAAGCATGCAACATGACTGAAATGATTCAACATCAAAGGATCCCAATGCAGATGGATGTTGCATTGCTATAATGCAAAGACTTTGAGAACGAAGCACTTTTTTAATTGGTCCTTGTATCTGGAGAAGCTTGTAGCTCATCTAGGTGCTCAAAAGGTTTATCTTTCTCTTGCTGCTGGATGTACATCTGTCTCTCAAACAGGATTGGATATATGGAAGCAGCTCCACAACCCCACGTTAATGAGTTGACTGATAAGTGGATTTTTTGCTTGCTTTCAGGTCCAAACCAGCCTAGCAATGAATGCTGTAAGTTCAGTGATGGCAGGACTGGGAATCATCTTTCTCTCAGTCAACTTGTCATTTATACAGTCCTCCTATTATTTTTGTCGACATACAGATGTCTACGGGTCCTGTTTGGGGTCTGTATTGATATCATTGGTGAGTATTTTTCAGTTGGAGCCATTTCTGACCATGGATCTTTGGAGTAGATAATCTTTTTTCAATCCAGGGCAAAGACATCAAGAACCCTGCACCTCTGAGGAGGAGCAGTTTGCTTGAGTGAGGAAAGAAAAGGAAATTCCTTAATATTTCTTGCGTTCTGTCTCAGAAACATGAATTCTAAGAACTCCAAAGGGTCAAAAAAGCAATTAGCATCTTCATTCAGTTCAGCTCATTTCCATTCAATTCAATTTAACAAATAGGTATCTGGATATGTAGTTTTCAATATCTGTGAGGTAATAAGCTCTGCACAGGAAATAAGAAGGTAATTTAAAAAAAAAGCTACAGTTCCTGCTGACAAAGAACTTACTCTGTCGTTTGTTCTTTGGGGAAATACAAATAGGGAAAAAAGGATCCATGACAGAAGAGGACAAATAAATATGAAGGAGAGTTTCAGGAAATGTTTGAGGAGGAGGAATCCATTTTTAACTGAAGGAGGGAGTGATGTCAAGAAAGTCATTTTGGACTTAAGAATGCTCCCTGAGAAGGATTATTTTACCCTTAATAGCATTTGATTCCTCCCTCCAATTATATGTAAAGATAATTTTCAACACTTATTTTTGTAAAATTTTGAATTTCAAAATTTTCTCCCTACCTCCTTTCTCTCTCCCATCTCCAAGCAGTCTAATACAGGTTATATATGTGTAATCATGTTAAATATATTTCCATATTAGTCATGTAGTGACAGAAAAATCAGAATAAAGGGAAAAACCACAAGAAAGAACAAATAGCAAAAAACAAGTGAAAATAGCATGTTTTGATCTGCATTCAGTCTCCACAGTTCTTTGTCCAGATGTGGAAAGCATTTTCCATCACAAGTCTATTGGAATTGTCTTGAATCACAAGTCTATTGGAATTATCTTGGATCACTGTATTGCTGAGAAGAGTGAAGTCCTTCATAGGCGATCATCACACAATGTTGTTGTTACTGTGTACAATGTTCTTCTCACACTTCACTTGGTATCGGTTCAAGTCTTTCCAGGCTTTTGTGAAATCTACTTGCTTATTTCTTATAAAACAATAGTATTCCATTACAGTCATATATAATAACCTGTTCACCTTTCTCCAATTGATGGGCATCCCTTCAATCTTCATTTTTTTTTGCCACCACAAAAAGAGCTGCCACCATTATTTTCATACATGTAGGTCCCTTTCCAATCAAAAATAATTTTTGAGGAAAAATTTGAAGGAAAAGAAAAATCAACAGATAAACATGATCATATTTCTGGTCTTTTGTCGGTACGAGCAAGGGCTATTATAAAGGGAGAGAGCAGGGCAAGAAGGAAAGAGAAAATGTCAAAATTTAGCTTGGATGGAGATTAGAAAAGAATGAATGCTGTAAGAGATAAAGATCAGTGGATGATCTAGGCAAACTACAAATGAGGGACAAGGTAAAAAGAAAGAGCTCCTCTAACAAAAGTTTTGGTTCCCCATGCCTTAGTGGATTATAAACTTTTAAATCCACTCAGGATTGGGCTTCTGACTGGTGGCTGCAAGCATCATTGTGGGCTGGGAAATTGCAGGGACTGACTCAACATCCCAGAGTCACCAAATCTTAAATACAAATTGCCCCCTGGTTAAAACTCTATCTCCTAGAGGTTTTAGGTTTTTCTTTATCAAACAAACCTATGTTGAGCATCCAGATGGAAGTCAGCTTAACTCGTGTGTGGGACAGAACACAGTGCTCCATGGTGTGTGATCATAGGCAGGTCAGTTTGCACAACAAAGGTGATCATTCTTGTACAATATATGACACAAAATTATCATGAGGAAAGTCTTAGATATATTTAAATGTGACATTATTATAGCTAATGGTGAAAAAACTACCACTCGTATTGTATTTTAAGGTTTGAAAAGAGCTTCTTATATATCTTGGATTTTGTTCTCTTCCTGTTTCAAACATTTAATCTGCTCCTTTATTTTTTTTTCTTCCTGAGTTGTTAAAAGTTGGGTCTTGTGTGTACTCCTCAACACTTTGTGTTTGGTCCCTCTCTCCAGGGAATCAATGTGATTCTGCTGATCCTAGCTATTTTGGAACTTGCCATCTCCCTTACAGTTTCAAGCTTTGGCTGCAAAGCCACCTGCTGTGGTCTGAGTGGGGTGAGTAGCTGATATCATGAAGTGACTTTTGTTACTTTGGTGGAACTGGACAGTAGGGTTTCACCTGGAAGGATCAGGATGTAGGTCATTTCAAGGACTAATGTCTTCAGAGAGAATAAGTGTCTCTGCCTCCATACTCCTAAGCAACATATCCATCATCAGAGACCAATCATTCCTTGGGGTTACCATTGAGGATGTCAAGGATCCTCGGGTCTTTTTTTTTAAATTAAAGCTTTTCATTTTCAAAATATATGCATGGATAATTTTTTCAACATCAACCCTTACAAAACCTTGTGTTCCAAATTTTCCTCTCTTTCCCCCTCCCCTCCCCTAGATGGCAAATGATCCAAAATACATTAAACACGTTAAAATATACATTAAATCTAATATATGTATACATATTTATATGATAATTTTGTTGCACAGATTCTCGGGTCTTAAAGAGGCACAATGTAGGGAAACTTTCCCCCTTTTTCTCCCTCACTAGTATTATTCAACTGAAAATCCACTGTTCATCCTACAACTAGGTAGAAATTGTATCCCAGATGAGAATAAAATAGTTGGGAAACATTTGTTTTCTCTACCATAATTCTAAATAGAAGACATAGAAATTGGAAGAGCTTTGGTCAATTTGAAGACAGTTTGATGATGGGTCTTCATTTGGAATATCACATCCACTTAGGAAAGGTGTGAGACATGTCCCTACTGGGACATACCCAGATAGCCCCCCCTCCCTTAGACAGAGGGCACATCTTTAAGTCTCATTGGTTGTTTATCTTGGGCTTTCTAGGTTTGTGTCATTTTTTTTGGTATTCAGCATAAATGAAGAAGGCAATTGTAGAATCACTCCATTCCAGAGTGACCTTGGAGACAGAGTACAAAGGGAAGGTAGTGGGAAGAGAGGAGAAAAATCTTGGGAGTGAACAGGAAGAGTAAGTGTATGTGAGCAGTTGGCCAGCCAGTTCCATTATAATGCCAGCCTTGTAGGTGTCAGGGCCAGTCCTCGGCATAAAGGTGATGTCCCTAGAGACTTTCTGCTCTGACGATTGCTTCACCTCTCTGTCTCCATGGGTGACTTCTATGTTACTATTTGCCTTACAGGTCACCATTGTCATGTCTTCTCCATCCCATACACCAGAGAAACCAGGTGCTGAGACCTCCTGAGGACCGCCAAGACTTCAAAGTATAGTTGCTGATACCACTCAGTGCCTGCGAGCCATTTTGTTTCATACAAAACACATATCCTGTTCCCAGGGAAGACTCCTTCCATTACTGGTTGTTTCTCAACAAAACAGAGCAAATTTATTCTATTTTCTTGGAATTCTTAAGCAGTTACCTTCAGCTTTGGCCAGGGTCTAATCACATCTGCTTTCTCATTTCCCACAACAACTCTGATTATCTCAATATTTGCTCACAACACTATCAGGAAAAAATGTCAGCAAGTCATATTTTTCTTTGGTTGTATACTAAGGCTAGCCTGTCAAAGCCTATGGATATTGTGAAATAGGAAAGGATAAGGGAAGAAAAATGGAGATGATGACACAAAAATAGATCTTGTCCCATGAATGAAGATTTTCAACCTTTGGAACATTTTGCTGCTTTTCCCTGATGATTTACTGTGATTCTACCTCCAGTAATCTAGTTATCTCTGCTCTTTAACCTCTTGGTCTGCTCCTCCAGCACCCTGGCCAATGAAGAAAATACCTCTTTTCTACCTTGTTTCCCTATGGGAGAGACATTTTTTAGAAGAACTTACTCTGATCTCAAAGAGGTTTCATCTTTGCCCACAAAGTTGCCCACAAAATCAGAAACTGTTTCACAACTACCCCTTCTCCCTTCCACCAGTCTCCTTTGAAGGTTTCCTATTTCTGTATGTTGTTAAAAAAACCCAAACAAAACCAAAAAATGAATCCCTTTGGATTGGGAGTCAGAAGAGTTGTTGATGCATATCCTGACTCTGTCTTAGAATTTATGAAGCCGTAGCCTTACCTTTTCTGAACCTCAGTTTGTTTGATAAAGAAAAACCTAAACCCTTCAGAAGATGACAGAGTTCTGACCAGGGGTCAATTTCTGTGTCTGTTTTCTTTGGAGATTTGGTGACTCTGGGGTGTTAAAGTCAATCCCTGAGATCTTTCAGCCCGCAATGGTACCTGTAACCACCAGTCAGAAGCCCAATCCTGGGTGCACCTTTAAAAGTTTACAATCCACTAAGAGGGTTGGGGAGTCACACAACAGATAAGAGTTTGAGACCAAATGTACATTCAGTTCTCCCTTAGTCCAACTACCACACTGCACATAGTTCCACCTCCCTGACACTTGGCCCTCCCAGGTTTACAAAGCCCTTGACATATACCATGTCTTGACCAAAATTCTAGTCAAAGCTTTTCTGACTGCTTTAGGATTCAAATGGTATAGTTCAGTGGAAAATTGACATCATGGGACCTGGAAATAAGATCTCTGACTTTTAATCACTGTGAAAACTTTGAAAAATTACTTAACATCTCTAGAAGCCATTTTCCTTACATATAAAATGGAGACAATTTAATTAAATGATGTCACTTACATCCAAAGTTCTAGGAAAATAAATAGCATGTGTTCTAATATTCCTTTACCATTAACTAAAGTTGCATCATTTCTCATATTAATTAATCCCTAATCTTTGAGCCCCTACTCCAATTTAAGAAATATTGTTTGTTACATAAATTAGAGAAAAATCTTTTCCCATGGGCTTTTGCTCATGTCTTCTGGTATAAACCACTACCTTTCCTCAATAATTTTGATTTAAATCAATATTAGGTCTGTACAATTTAGTAACTATGAAACAAATAATAAAAATGTTCAAAAATTACTGAAAATGAGTTTGCTGTGACAACAATCAAATTTAGTGTCTCTTTTAACCACTAGTACTAACTTCTCCATTCTAGAAAAAGAAGCCCATAATTCAGCTGTATCAAAATACCAATTAAGGTATCTTCCCAAGAATTCATTTCCTAATATTTGTTTCTTTTTAAAAGGTAAGAGTTAAAAAAGGTTCTCAAAGTAAAAGAGTTATTTTAGTCTTTTCCTTCAGTCTTCTCACTATTTCTCTCAAACCATTACACTTAATAATAAGTACAGAAAGGCAATTGAACTCTTGGTCTCTTCACATCATCCTCACAGAATGATAATTAAAATGTTCAGGATTATGATTTCATTACCTCTTAAAGAATAATAACGAATAAGAAGGCAAACAAATATTGTCTGTAGTCTGTTTGGGAGAGATCACTGAAGTTGTTATTAAAACTTGGTGGGGGCCACTTCTGGGTCAGGTGAGCAACAAGATAATGAACTAGATATTTTCTCTTATTCTCATGACTCTCCAAAACAGAAATTATGCACCAAATATAAAGAATTTCAGCTGTTTCCATAGTATAGAACCCCTAGACAACAAAAGAACATTAAAAAAACACAGAATAAAACAAAATTTAAGAACTCATATTCACTGACCTTGAATTCACTCAACATCCCTGTCCTACCTCCCACTCTATCAGCACTCAGGCTCAACTAACAGAGCCATGGACACAACACAAATGTTAATCAAAATCCTCTCCTATGTCTTGATTCTCCCTCCCTCTTTCCAGTGCTATAGAACCCTGGCTTCAGACTGTAGAAGTTTCCAGGCCACAGTCCTTCAGGAGCAAAAGCCTGCTCAGGGCTGAAACCCCAAAGAACTGGCACTGCAAAGCTTTGAATTCTCAGTACCTGTGAAAGCAAGCCCTACATTGCTTGTGTCAGGGCAGAGAATTAAGGAACAGAAGGAGTAGGACAGGTCACTAAAACCAGATATGTGTGTGTAGCTCTGTAGTATGTCAGTAGCTCTGAAGGAAGAGCATAGTATCCGATGGACCAGTTCTGTCCACCCCAAAATCAGTTGGGAAATTTATCTAAGCTGGTGAACCCCGAATCATCCAGTGTGGGAGAAGGCTGAGATGCTCTGAGGTCTGATTCTGAAGGAAACCCAGTCAGAGAAAAGAAGTCCAGGAAATGAGTGACAAGGAAAAATAAGGGGTGGAGGGAAGAGATTAAAGTGCCAAAGATTCCAGGAAGAAGCTATCTCAAAGACATTGATAGTAAACACATAAATCGACAGAAAAAAAAACTGTAACAGCAAAAGAAAATATAACCTCTGGGTCTATTAAATAAGTTCAGGTATCTATAAATATGGCAGAATGAAGGAAAATGAACCAATACTTGATCAAACAGAGGATCCTGTAGAACTACAAAATTCTGTTCCAAAATTATTTAAAAGAGAAATGAGAATTGGGAGAGCAGAATTTATCTCCTGCAATTATTTTCCTAGCAAAAATAATGAGTGGAAAGAAAAAAAAGTTGAATCTTTAATGGCAAGTCTCACCACAAGAGACAAAAGAGAGAATAACAGGCTGGAAATGCAAACACACCGAAGTGAAAGATAATCTAGAAGAAGAGAAGCTGACAGTAAGAACATTAAAGGAAAATATTCACTCTGTCAGCAAATTATATGGATCTTGAAAACAGGATGAGTAGAGAAAACATCAAGTTCAGAGGTCTTCCAGAAGAACATGACAGATTAAAAAAAATAGCACCACAATGAAGAAAATAATAGAAAATGACTTCTGAACATAAAAAACACAATTCTACTTGCAAATTCACAGATGGCCTCCAGAAAAATGGAAATAAAAGGAAAGAAGCAAACAAAAATGAAGCTGCAAATGCCAAAACAAAGAGTGGTTAAATTTAGCACTTCAATTCAGAAACAAGAAGTTCTTCATGCCATCAGAAAAAAAAAAGATTTCCAGATACAAAGGAAAGGCCATTTAAATAACCTAATTCCATTCCATGTCCACTAGAACAAGAGGGGGGAAATGGAATCATATGATCCAAAGAACACGGGAGCTCAAAATGCAGTCCAAGGTGAACTGTCCTTCAAATCTGAGTTTTACCATACAGGACAAAAGACAGATGTGAAATGATCCAGAAATTGAAGCCTTTTAAAAAGAAAACCAGAAATGAAAAGATTTTTCCTTCTTGAATACCTGAAACAACAGAAATATAGCAGAGTGAAAAAAATACAGACAGAAATATCAACAGTGATAGCAGAAACACCAGTAAGAGACTTGTTTTTAAAAGTATACAAAGAGAAAAGTGAATGTGGATAGAATTGGTGACAAGTGAATGCTTCTTTTATAGGAAAACATAACAACATGAAGGGGTATATGAAAACAAGGGAAGGGAGTAGGAAGATAGAGAGGAGTGATACATGGAGATCAGATAAAGGGCTAGGAATGAGGGAAGGTGATCTTGGTGGGCTCAGAAAGAGAAGAGCTTAGAGGGAATGGATGATGAGGAGAGGGGAGATTGAAAAAAAGAAGAGTATTTGCAAATCAAACATTAGACATAACCTGCACTCGTCACATAATCAAAGAAAGAGGTGGAGAGAAGAGAAGAGGGAAAGGGGCTGAAGTAGGAATGAGAAGACCTGAGGAGCTAGCCAGTCAGCACCACCATAATAGCCTTGTTTAGCCAAGGTCTTAGTGTAAAGGGGATGTCAAAGATTTTTGCCCCAGCATTTCCTTCAGCCTTATTTCTGACTCTTGTCAGGCTGCCTTCTTCACGCCTTTCCCTCCCTACATGCAGAAAACCCAGCTGCTGAAATCTCCAAAGGAGGGATGGGCTTCAGAGCCCAAATGCTGACCCAACCGCATTGCCTGGAAGCCATGTTTACAGTTTCATATAGACCACATGCTTCCCTATTCCCTAACGAGTTGTTGTTCAATGAAATACAGAGTACATTGACTATATATTTTACTGGAATTCTCCAGTCTTGCTCATGGACTCCTCACTTCCCCTTTCTTATCCCTCACAACAGTCCCTTAATAATCTTAATATTTACTCACAACAGAATCGGCAAAAATGTAGGTGAAACATATTTTTCTTTGGCAACTCAACCTGTATAGATACTCTAAGGATAATGGGAAGCAGGATTCGAAGAAGATAAGGGAAATGGAAAAAATGGAGATGGTGGGACATAACTGGATCCCCTTCTCTTCCCAATGAATGAGATCTCTCAGTCTTTGGAAGTTTCTGCTGCTTTTACCTGAGGATTGATTCTAATTCTACCTCCAATGATCTGAACTCCATCATCTTTGCTTTTGACTACAGTGGTTGCTCCTTTAACACCCTGACCCTTGGTTTCCCTTGTTTGTGAGTCATTTGTAAAGGAAGTCACCCTGCACTCTAAGATTCTTCTTCCTTTTCTTATCCCAGAACAGTACACAAAATCATAAATCCCTCCACAGCTTCCCCTTCCCCTACCATCAAAGTCTCCTTGAAAGACTTCCTAGTTCAATGTTTTATAGGAGAAATAGCTCTAGAAAGGAGCAAATCCTATCTTTGGCACTTGGTTTCTATGAGGGTATAGACTGAACTTTATGAACTTCAGCTTTCTTGACTAATATGGGGCCAATCATGGCTCTTTGACTTACCTCACAGGATTATTGTGAGCTTTACATGGTATATACAACATTTATCTGGCATTTTTCAAACTTGAAAAGTGGATGTTAACATGGTAATGTTGCACTTGGAGTAAGAAAGAACTGAACTGAATGGGCCTCTGTCTTACTAAATAATACTTACTGATACTAACTAGAGGGATGACTTTGGCCAAGTCATTTAGCATTTCCCAGCTTGTTTTCTCATCAATAAAGTGAAAACAATAATATCCCAATTACCTCACAAAATTATTTTTAACTTGCTTGTTGTATTTTAATATTAAAACAGCTGTAATTTCCCCAGACACTGCAAAAAGAAATAAAAAATAACAGCTGGGAAAGGAAAAAAAATCAGACTATGTTACCAACAGATGAAGCAAAATACATAGCTGGTGCAACTGAAATAATATGTTCCATTTTACAATTTACAGAGTGCTTTCCTCACAAATATCCTATGAAGTTAGGAGGAAGGGAAACTATTTTGATTCTCACTTACATGTGAGGAGACTGACACTCAAAAGCACAAAATGACTTCACAAAGTTATTGTGAGGATAAGATGCAATAATGCTTGTAAAGTGTTTTGCAAACTTAAAGAGCTATATAAATGCTAATAGCTGCCTATCCTGTCAGGTATTTTTATTTACTAAAAATCTTGTTTTTTCCAAGAATCTCTTTTTAGAACATCTAAAACATTATTCTGGCAAAATTGTAATAAATAATTCAGGGAAATTGAGTCTGAATGAATCTTCCAAGAGGTGTGAGGTACCAATCCAAATATGAGTTTAAGGAAGATTTTACATTTATAACAATAGTGATATGGTTTAGGAAAGCAATGGGCAGCAAATGTTGGGGTTCAGTCATTGAAGAATTGTTTGGCAAAATATAGGTTTATTTATGAGAAGAGCTTACAGACAAAATAAAGAGATAAAATAATCACCAGGAATGGTAAATATGAAATAGATTTGGGAGAGCATTAAGGTCAGTAAGGAAAGGATTTTGGAAGAATCCATTAAAGAAATTTGCCATGAAGTGGGAGTACTGCATTGATTGGCAGGCTAAATCCATAGAGGGATTTATCACCCTAAAAAAGTTAGTTAGCTCCCAAAAGGAATAAAAACACCATGAGGCATGGGAAGGGGTAAGGAGAAAGACAGCATCAATCAGAGTGCCGTGGTGGGCTAACTGTGAAAGGGATTCATCATTCCATGGATGAGCCAAGGACAGATTTACAGGGGAAATTTAACCTCAATGGTTTGACATTGCTTGTATTTCCAATTGGACATGGCTACTCATGACCTCCATAGACGGTGGTTCTACAAAGTTGAACTGATTCCCATCAGTACCCTTCCCTGCTTGTCTCAGGGAGTAATCTCATCAGTACTTCAGGCTTTCTCTGCTAACCCTACCTAGTTACTCAGGACCTCATCAATAGAAACAACAATGATATCTAACATTTGCCCAATGGCTCTTCCAAATTTGGAAAATGTTTTTCAGATAATTATCGTTTTCTCCTCATGATTACTCTGGATTGTAGAGACAAATTGGATAAATGACTTGTTCAGAATCAATCAGCTAAGAAGGAAATAAGGCACAATTTGAAGTCTGATCTTTCTGCCTCTAGATAGCTCCTTCCTTCAAGATCAAATATAATGCATTCTGGTCAATATGTAAAATTCTTCATAACTTGATTTCAGCCTACATTTTCCTTTATATCCAGCCACATCATTCTGCTTGCTGCTTCTTGTACACAACGTTCCATCTCCATAACCTTCACTGAGCTTTTGCACTAGCTCTGCCCCCTGGGAAGAATTCTCTTTCTTTTTACCCCTACTTCTGGGATTCTTTGGCTTCCTTCAAGATAGCTTAAATCCCACTTTGTGCAAAATGTTTTTTTTTTCTCCTCTCTCTTCCTCTACCTCTAGACAAATGAGTACCACCCATGCTCTAAAATTATCTTCAATTTATCTTCAGGTTATCTTCAATTATCTTCAATCTAGTTATGTATCACTTTTTCTGTCAGAACAGGTGCTCCTTCAAAGTAGAGATTGTGGTTTTGCTTTTCTTTGTATCTCCAGCAATTAACACAGTGTCTAATGCTCAATAAACTCTTTTTAAAAATTAAAACTTTTTATCTTCAAAACACATGCATAGATAATTTTCAACATTCACCCTTGAAAATCTTTTTGTTCCACATTTTTCCCTCCTTCCCCCATCCCCTCCCCTAGATAGCAAGTAATCCAATGTATTAAATATGTGCATTTCTTCTAAACATATTTCCACAATTATGATGGTGCACAAAAAATCAGATCAAAAAAGGAAAAAAAATGAGAAAGAAACAAAATGCAAGCAAACAATAATTAATAAAAAAGGTGAAAATACTATGTTGTTATTCATTCAGTCCTCTCTCTGGAGGCAGATGGCTCTCTCCATTACAAGACCATTGGAAGTGGCCTGAATCATCTCATTGCTGAAAAGAGTCACATCCATCAGAATTGATCATTTTATAATCTTGTTGTTGCCATCTACACTGAACTCTCATTGTACTCAGCATCAGCTCATGCAAATCTCCCCAGACCTCTCTGAAATCGTCCTGCTGGTCATTTCTTATAGAACAACAATATTCATAACATTCATATATCATAAGTTATTCAGCCATTCTCCAATTGGTGGGCATCCACTCAATTTCCGGTTCCTTGCCACTACAAAAAGGACCACCACAAATATTGTTGCACATATGGGTCTTTTCCCCTCCCTTATGATCTCTTTGGGATATAAGCCCAGTAGAAACACTGCTGGATCAAAGCATATGGACAGTTCAATAGCCCTTTGGGTCTAGATCCAAATTGCTCTCCAGAATGGTTGAATCAGTCCACAATTCCACTAACAATATATTAATGTACCATTTTTCTACATCCCCTCTGACATTCGTCATTTTCTTTTCCTATCATCTTAACCATTCTGAGAGATGTGAAGTGGTACCTCAGAATTGTCTTAATTTGTACTTCTGTGATCAATAGTGATTTAGAGCACCTTTTCACATGTTAGAAAAGTCTTTTTTTTTTTTTTTTGCTTTTTTGCTGAGGCAATTGGGGTCAAGTGACTTGCCCAGGGTCACACAAGCTAGGACATGTTAAGTGTATGAGGCCAGATTTGAACTCAGGCCCTCCTGACTTCAAGGCTGGTGCTCTATCCACTGTGCCACTTAGCTGCCCCGTTAGCAAAGTCTTAATAAATGTTTTCTGACTGTTGAATCATATCCATATATGAACAGGACCATTCATACATAGATTTCTTTAAAAAAATAATAAAAAACAAAACAGTGGGTGAGTTGGTCACTCAGTTTCCTAACAATTTTTTCCTCTTTTTTTCTTGCCTAATGGTTTATCTTTTTTTTTTGCTTTTTTGCTGAGGCAATTGGGGGTAAGTGACTTGCCCAGGGTCACACAGCTACAAAGTGTTAAGTGTCTGAGGCCAGATTTGAACTCAGGACTTCCTGATTTCAGGGCTGTGCCTAATGGTCATTGGACTAAACGTCAAAACTTTAAAAAAATAATAAATAATAGAAGAAAAGATTTTTAGCAATACAAATTAAAGATCAGTTATTGCTTACATTGTTTAAGTAACAGTCAACTTTGCTGAGAAACTTTCCTTGCTGCCACCTCATCTATAAATTCTTTAAAGCAGAGGAAACCACAATGAGATGGTAAATGTGTTAGGGGAAGCAGGCAAAGTATGAGGAAAGAGACTTGAAGCCCATGAGACCCTGGGAGAACTGATAGAGAATTCAGGTAAGCACCTATGGTGCTAGAACCATAACTGGTTCTAGCAAAGACCAGAATTTAGGAAGATGAGGGTGGAAGAAGACCATTTTCTCTCTGCTTGGAGTGAGTTCTCTTGGGGAGCACATGTTTTTGTTTGAGGGAATCCTTCAGTCAGCTCTCCCTCCTATGATTCTAAGACAGAGCAGGTTTAGTTACAAGAGCATAAATGAGACTCAAGGATATTTTTGTTAATGTGAACAGATAGTGGAACATCACAGTTTTTTTCAGAAAGCTCTTTGCTGAGATCTTAAGGGAACTGCACCAGAGATGCAGTGGACAGCTCCCCAATAACATTTACCTCAGTGGCAGCCAGAAGGACTCTCCAATTCTCTTCTGGATATTGGGGACAAGAGGAATGGACTGGTGACCTCTTGGACCTTCTGCTCTGAATTTCTCAGTGCTAAATGCATTGTTCAGCTCTTAGGTACAACAAAGCCTCTTGACTTGGAAAAGATATTTTGGACCAGTGCACGGATAAGGGAGTTCATTCTGGTGGCAGAATCTCTCCCTTTCTTTGATGACAGTCATTCCCACATTTCATTGTACAGATGAGATTAAGATTGGAGAAGTGAAAGATATCTTGGGGGATTGGACTCTGGAGCACTGTCGAGGCACATAAACGATATCTTCATTCTAGCTCCTTCTGCAGAGTGAATAAGAAGAATCAGTGTGTATGAGAAGTTGGCCATCCAAGTCCTCACAATGCTGTCTTTCTTGTCCTGTTTAACCAGTGTCAGCCCTCCACAGAAGGGGGAGGTCACGAGAATTTTTCTGCTCCAATACTCTCTACAACTCTATTTCTGCACCTTTAAGAGACTCCTACATGGGATTTTTATTGGCTTTAGGGGTCACCAACTTCATGACCCCCTCTATCTATGTGTCAGAGAACTCTGCTGTTAAAGCTTGCTAAGGAGAGATGATTTAGAACCCAGTTGCTAATCCAATTGCATTGTCAGGAAGTCACCTTGACAGTTTCATATAGAAAATTTGCTTCCCTTTCCCTTCCTGACTGTTTTAAAATCTTTTTTATTAAAGCTTTTTATTTACTAAACATATGCGTGGATAATTTTTCAACATTAACCCTTGCAAAACCTTAAGTTCCAAAATTTCTTCCCCTTCCTGACTGTTTTTTTTTTTTTTTTGGTAGAAGGATGGTTTATTTTTTTTCCCAAGCTTTTCCCCTCTTTCCCCCCACCCCCCACCCCTAGATGACAGGTAATCTAATACATGCTAAATAGGATAAATTATATGTCAAATACAATACATGTATACATATCTATACAGTTATCTTACTGCACAAGAAACATCAGATCTAGAAAGAGAAGAAGGAAAAAAACAACCTAAGAAGGAAAACAAAATGCATGGTAATATTCACAGAAAGCGTTAAAATGCTGTGTGGTGGTTCACTCTCAGTTCCCACAGGCCTCTCTCTGGATGTATATGACTATCTTCATTGCAGAACAACTGGTTTGAATCACATCATTGTTGAAGAGAACCATGTCCATCAAAATTGATCATTGTATAGTCTTGTTGCTGTGTATAATGTTCTCCTGGTTCTGTTGATTTCACTCAGCATCAGTTCATGCAAGTCTCTCCAATCCTCTCTGAAATCCTCCTGTTGGTCATTTCTTACAGAACAATAATATTCCATAACATTCATATACCATAATTTATTCAGCCATTCTCCAATTGATGGGCATCTTTTCAATTTCCAGTTTCTTGCCACTACAAAAAGGGCTGCCACAAACATTTTTGCACATGTGGGTCCCTTTCCCTCCTTTAAAATCTCTTTGGGATATAGGTACAGTAGAAACACTGCTGGGTCAAAGGGTATGCACTGTTTGATAACTTTTTGAGCATAGCTCCAAATTGCTCTCCAGAATGGTTGGATCCGTTCACAGTTCCACCAACAATGTATCAGTGTCCCAGTTTTCCCACATCCTCTCCAACAGTTATCATTATCACTTCCTGTCATTTTAGCCAATCTGACAGGTGTGTAGTGGTATCTCAGA